>JBBDGP010001237.1:3000000-3487500 GCA_037952835.1 Lithobates septentrionalis
CTGTGATCCCCATTAATGTTTCGTGGTTCTGTGGATTTATCATCACCTGTGATTAAGTGGTCTATTCTTTTTGGTAAGAGGCCTGGTGTGTTGATGTTCAGTGGAGGATAAGTCCATAATCACCTAATTTGTATTTCTGTCTACACTGTGGGTGATTCCAGCGTTTTCTCCTGAACAAGGACTTTATTTCAAACACTATGGACTTTTTATTTGTAATACTACATTTATAGGCTGCATATCATTATATTTTTCATGCTTCTTATTGTCACCATACAATTTATGCAGCTGCTTTATTACCGTTACTAGCGCAGTGATTAATCTTGAATTTATTATACTGTACATACAGTTCAGACATCTTTTTTTGCCATTCAGCCTATAGTGTTGGGCAGAAAGAGTTTTCCGGCATTTTACGCTAAGAAGCAGACAAATATACTGTCTCTCTACCTAGAGATGGGCAATAGTCAAGGTAAAAAGGGAGGGACTCTGGTAGAAAAAAAACAAATTTAAAAGAAAAGCACAAGAACAAAAAATGCTGTTCACTGTGGCACTCCTCAACTTTTCATTGTACGTCTGACAGTATCCTGGATCCCTAACCTTAAAGCGGAGTTCTGCCGGGGAAAAAAAAAATTAAAAGTCAGCAGCTACAAATACTGGAGCTGCTGACTTTTAATATAAGGACACTTGCCTGTCCAGGGAGCCCACAATGTTGGCATCCAAAGCCGGCTGTCCCTCAGCTCAGGGTGCAGGTGCCGGGATCCTTACTAAGGGAAACAGAAAGTGAAGCCTTGTGGCTTCACAGCCTGTTTCCTACTGCGCATGCACGAGTCACGCTGCACATTCTGAATGGTCCCTGCTGTCTTCTGGGACCTTTGTGTCTCCCAGAAGGCAGCGGAGGGGGGGAGAGGGGACTGGACATTGGGTAGTTCACCGGTGATCTTGCCCCGGAAGTGGGAGCAGATACCTGGATTTGACAGGTATCCGCTCCCCCTCCCCCCTGAAAGGTGCCAAATGTGGCACAGGAGGGGGGTGAAATCCGATCTGCAGAAGTTGCATTTCTGGGTGGAGCTCCACTTTAAGCTGGGTATACACTACTAGAATTATTTGATTTATTAACCTTCAGTCAATTTTCTAATAGGTAGTGGGGTCAAATTGACTTTCATTTCTGACCATAGTGGGAATTTGAGGGAACATAATTGAAACTTTTTCTCGAATTAACAAATTTAATGTAGTTGTCATTCGAGAAAGTCCATTAACTACAAAATTGAATGTAAAAGCAAATTCAATTTTAAACTTTCAAATGACATTCCTAAAGCTGTCGAAGTAATAAGATTTTTTTTCTACGAATGTTTGTATGAATTTTCCTGCCAATTTTCATCCTAAATCTAATAATGCATAGCCAGCTTTAGCCAGACTTCTGTCTACCTCATTTGTTCCTGTTGCCTTTTCCCAATAAAGCCAATCAGGAGGGGTTGGCAATACAATCAATCCACTGTGACAAGCCATGCTACGCTCTGGTTGATAGATTCTTTCTTCCTCCACCCATTTCATGGTGAAAGTCTCTGCTCCACAAGTTGATGACGAGCAGTCCTGAAGTGATGGGGAAGCAGCGGAGAGGGTGATCCCCATAAAAATTAGGATAGTAGGGTGGGGATTGTGAAGAGACATTGCCTGATTTTGAGGATATTTTTTGTTTTTGCAGTTTTACTTTTTTCAGCAAAATCATATCAGATAGATTTTGTCAATTTATGTTTTCCATAGTGTTTTTTTTACCAATAATTTAAAATGATTAAAATCTTGCATAATACGCTATTTTGTCTTTCTATTGTCTCTATGGACATTTTAGGGCGAGAAGTAGCCAATATTTAACTACAGTTTTACTTGTTAGCATTACAGACATGAAGCATATAAACAATACAATCCACAGGTGACCCGGGGCATAGATGTTCCCGGAGGTATTAGTTTTATTAAAGACTTCAGCAGAATATACCTTCCCTGCTACCAAATGAAAATGAATTTGGTAGCAGGATAGGTAAGTGTGTACTGTCTTATTTTGGCTTGTTTGAATTTTTTTGTATAGCAACATTGTCCCTTTAACCTTACCTCGACAGGAGACGCTAAACTGTCCCTGAGGAAATCAAGCAGAATAAAGATGTCTATAGTCTATGGTATCACAAAAACTATTCTTTTGCCTTCCTATGCTATAGACACAATTATAGCTGGACAAAAAATGAAAGCAAAATATATATCTATTTTTTCATAAAATGGTTCCAATAACTGGCATGATTTTTACAATAATTTTACAAAAATTTTACTAGCAACATGATACAAAACGAACTACAGTTCAAATATCAAAAGGAGATTGGACTATATTGGATTTTCTTGGGGTTTCTAACAAAGAGAATGACATTACAGAACTTTATTTTGGATTCAGAATGCCTCTTGTGCTCAGCAGCCGTAAGCCAAAAGTTATCCCTGTAAATTCCACTCTAATAAAGTATACTCTATCTCTCCTGTATTCTAGCCATGAATGGCTCAGCTTCTTAAAACTCTAATCTATCTCATTATCATGCATACATACTGAGCAGCATCCCCAGAGACATTTCTGTTTCAATAAATGCTTACTAAAAATATTTTAAGTAAATATAGCAGAATGATTAAATTTTGAGGATTTGAACAGTACACCACATGTAGACCTGAGAAATCTGACAATAGGCAAGTGCAGGTGACCGGTAAGGTGGTTAACAACAAACTGTAAACAGCTGATACAGCTAAATTAATGCATTAGAAGAATGAGAGTGTATTTTTTCAGGGAGGTATGAGTAATAAAGTGTTTACTTCCATGAAATCTCCTTAGTCCAGGATGGGTTGTGGATAGATGAATGAATCAGAGGTCAAGCCGACAACATAAAAACAAGAGAGACAAAGTAGAGAAGGGGGGAAAGAGTCCTCAAAGGGAAAAGAAGAAGAGAATTACTGGGGGGGGGGGGACGACAAAGGAAAGGAGAGTGGGTAAAGGGGTAACCAGAGGTGGACCAGACCAATTTATTCTCCCATGCATAGGAGGAACTTTGGGTGGTAGAGTATACCATAGCAGCGAGTGGTCAAAAACCCTACAGACACTTCTAAATTTGAAAAGTATATGGAATATTTGTTGCACTGAAGTTCTGAAATATTTGTTGCCTTTTGTGTAATTTTAATTGATTTATATAATAATTAAAAGAAGTGTGTGTAGTGATGTATAGCAAAAAGTTTTCTATTACTGATGCAGATAGATCACAATGCTATCTGAACAGTTGCTCTCATTTAAAGGGGTTGTAAAGGTTTGTGTTTTTTCACCTTAATGCATCCTATGCATTAAGGTGAAAAAACACTTGTCAGTGACCGGGCTCCAGCCCCCCGTTTTACTTGCCTGAACCCTCAAACTTGTCCCACGGGGATGCGCCGTCTCTCTGCTAGGGGGTTCTCAGCTGTTGATTGGATAGATTCATAGCAGCGCAGCCATTGGCTCCCGCTGCTGTCAATCATATCCAATGACATGGCCGCCGGGGGGCAGGGCCGAGTCCTGCATTCGCCCTCTATGGACGCCAAATGCTGGACACGGGAGCATGCCCGCAAGGTAACCCCCTGGGAGAGCGCTTCTCCCAGGGGGTTAGCTGATGCAGGGAGGAGCCGAGAGAGATACCGAGGGACCCGAGAAGAGCAGGTTTGGGGCCACTCTGTGCAAAACGAGCTGCACAGTGGAGGTAAGGATAATATGTTTGTTATTTTTAAACAAAAAAAAAGAAGTACCTTTAGTGTCACTTTAAAGCAGCGGTTCTCAACCTGGGGGTCGCGACCCCCTGGGGGGTCGATTGCCCATTCTCCAGGGGGTCGCGAATGCTGGCCGAGATGCTGGCCGAGATGCTGGCCGAGACGGACCCGAAGTTACTGCCTGAGTCCGTCCGTCTCGGCCAGCGAGATGTCACTTCCTGGAGAGGAGGGACTGCACGGAAGTGACGTTCCGTCGCCGCCATCTTGGTACTCTCGTCCGCAGTAAGGCTTAGACTTAGAAGTCGGCAAGCGGACATCTTTGTACACCCACCGAAATCCGCTTGCTGCGGACGAGTGTACCAAGAGGGAGGCAACGAAACATGACTTGCTGAAGAAGAACACCTGTGACTTCTGGTAAGTCAGACACAGGAAAAGCTGACAAGACAACATTTTTTTTATTATATATATATATATATATATATATATATCCCAGTTGGTTCCTCAAAAGTAGTTATTCCGTGCCAGTGCTAGATACATGTTTGGAAGCTATACACTTTGTGTATCTAGCACTGGCACGGAATAACCACTTTTGAGGAATCAACCGCAACGTTTATATATAAATCAGTGGTGGGGGCGCAAACAAACTTAAACAATCAGAAAAAAACCCCCATTAAAACGCTGCAACTGTGCCATCAAATGCAGCCACTGTGCCAGCAAACACTACCACTGTGCCATCAAACGCAGGAACTGTGCCCTTTAATTGTTGCCACTGTACCAAACGCAGCCACTGTGCCCATCAATTGTCGCCACTGTGCCAGCAAACGTCGCCACTGTGCCAGCAAACGTCGCCACTGTGCCATCAAACGCAGCCACTGTGCCATCAGACGCAGCCACTGTGCCATCAGACGCAGCCACTGTGTCCTTTAATTGTTGCCACTGTACCAAACGCAGCCACTGTGCCCATCAATTGTCGCCACTGTGCCAGCAAACGTCGCCACTGTGCCATCAAACGCAGCCATTGTGCCATCAGACGCAGCCACTGTGCCCTTTAATTGTTGCCACTGTACCAAACGCAGCCACTGTGCCCATCAATTGTCGCCATTGTGCCAGCAAACGTCGCCACTGTGCCCATCAATTGTCGCCACTGTGCCATCAAACACAGCCACTGTGCCCAACAATTGTCGCCACTGTGCCAGCAAATGCCACCACTGTGCCATCAAATGCAGCCACTGTGCCCATCAATTGTCGCCACTGTGCCAGCAAACGCCGCCACTGTGCCATCAAATGCAGCCACTGTGCCCATCAATTGTCGCCACTGTGCCAGCAAATGCCACCACTGTGCCATCAAATGCAGCCACTGTGCCCATCAATTGTCGCCACTGTGCCAGCAAACGCCGCCACTGTGCCATCAAATGCAGCCACTGTGCCCATCAATTGTCGCCACTGTGCCAGCAAACGCTGCCACTGTGCCATCAAACGCAGGAACTGTGCCCTTTAATTGTTGCCACTGTGCCAAACGCAGCCACTGTGCCCATTAATTGTTGCCACTGTGCCAGCAAACGTCGCCACTGTGCCCATCAATTGTCGCCACTGTGCCATCAAACACAGCCACTGTGCCCAACAATTGTCGCCACTGTGCCATCAAACGCAGCCACTGTGCCCTTTAATTGTTGCCACTGTGCCAAGGGCAGCCACTGTGCCCATCAATTGTCGCCACTGTGCCAGCAAACGTCGCCACTGTGCCAGCAAACGTTGCCACTGTGCCATCAAACGCAGCCACTGTGCCATCAAATGCAGCCACTGTTCCCTTTAATTGTTGCCACTGTGCCAAACGCAGCCACTGTGCCCATAAATTGTCGCCACTGTGCCAGCAAACGTCGCCACCTGTGCCATCAAACGCAGCCACTGTGCCCTTTAATTGTTACCACTGTGCCAAACGCAGCCACTGTGCCAGCAAACGTCCCACTGTGCAGCCACTGTGCCCATCAATTGTTGCCACTGTGCCAGCAAACGCCGCCACTGTGCCAGCAAACGCGACCAGCAAAAATAATTTTACTGTTAGGGGTCCCCACAACTTGGGAAATTTTATCAAGGGGTCACGGCACTAGGAAGGTTGAGAACCACTGCTTTAAAGGCTTTGTATAGGTATAGAATACATTTAGCCTTAAACCTCCCTCTCTTTGGCAATTAAGATAAGATTTTTTTATTCAGGTGGATGGAGGAACCTGCTGTGACACTGTATTCAGATGACTTCATCCGCAGGTGTCAGAACACACTGATCAGTAGTTGCAGCAGCTGATCATGATATGTTTCCCAGTAAATCCCTTTGACAGAAGTCCATCCAATGATCGACTTCTGTAGAGCTGGGATGGCCACACACTGATAGAAACTTAGCCAGCTACTTTTGAGACGGCTGATTTTTGATCAGTGTATGGCCATCTTTATTTGACTGAACTTGTTCTGAAATGTTCAAGACATTTGGTAACTTACTAATCCACTTACCAAGCCAGTTCCTAGAATGAACAATTTTCATCATTTACAGCGTAAAATATGTGATGCTATTTATTGTTTTATTCTTTTGCAATACGGCACTGCATTACTTTAACAGACAATTCTGTGTCATGCAATGCTGTACCCAAATAAAATAGAGTTTATAAACAAATAGAGCTTTCTATTGGAGGTATTTGATTACCACCGTGTTTTTAATTTTTTGAGCTATAAACAAAAAAGACAGACAATTTAAAAAAAAAAAAACAATATTTTTTTACTTTCTGCTATAAAACAAATCCAGTAAAAAAAATTAAAAAAATCAAATAAAATTTCTTTATAAATGTAGGCCAATATGTATTCTGCTACATATTTTTGGTAATAAAATCCCAATAAGGTTTGCGCCAAGCGTTCTTAGCTATGGGATATATACTGGAATTTGTATTTATTATTTTTTTTTTATACTAGTAATGGTGGCGGTCAGCGACTTATAGCGGGACTGCGATATTGCGGCTGACATTCTGACAATAACTGACACTTTTGACACTTTGTGGGAACTAGTGACACTAATACAGTGATCAGTGCTAAAAATTTGGGAAGGGGTTAACATCTAGGAAGATCAAAGGGTGAAAGGTATGTCCAGCCAGTGTTTTTGTGTACTTTGTGCTGCTTTTACTAAGAGACAAGATCGATTTTATTCCCTGCTTCGCAGGAAAGAAAATTCTTCACTTTCCCCATTTCAGAACATAGCCTTGCCTTGTTTACATAGGCCAGGCTCCGTCCAGCCTCTCTCCTCGATAAACAGTGGGTGTCAGCAGACATCCACTGGCTGTCACCCGCTGATCGGCTTCTGCTGTTACTAATCACAGCAGAAGCAGCGTGCTCGCTCCCTACCCGGAAGTGCGGAATCACATAGATACAGTATCTCACAAAAGTGAGTACGCCTCTCATATATTTGTAAATATTTTATTATACCTTTTCATATGACAACACTGAAGAAATTACACTTTGCTACAATGTAAAGTAGTGAGAGTATAGCTTGTATAACAGTGTAAATTTGCTGTCCCTTCAAAATAACTCAACACACAGTCATTAATGTTTAAACCGCTGGCAACAAAAGTGAGTACACCCCTAAGTGAAAATGTCCAAATTGGGCCCAAAGTCTCAATATTTTGTGTAGCCACCATTATTTTCCAGCACTGTCTTAACCCTCATGGGCATGGAGCTCACCAGAGCTTCACAGGTTGCCACTGGAGTCCTCTTCAACTCCTCCATGATGACATCACAAAACTGGTGGATGTTAGAGACTTTGCGCTCCTCCACCTTCCGTTTGAGGATGCCCCACAGTTGCTCAATAGGGTTTAGGTCTGGAGACACGCTTTGCAAGTCCATCACCTTTACTCTCAGCTTCTTTAGAAAGGCAGTGGTCGCCTTGGTTTGACTGTAGGCAAGACACACTTGTCTTTGTACTCCTCACCTGGTTGCCGCCACACATGCTTGACACCATCTGAACCAAATAAGTTTGTCTTGGTCTCATCAGACCACAGGACATGGTTCCAGTAATCCATGTCCTTAGTCTGCTTGTCTTCAGCAAACTATTTGCGGGCTTTCTTGTGCATCATCTTTAGAAGAGGCTTCCTTCTGGGACAACAGCCATGCAGACCTATTTGATGCAGTGTGCGGCGTATGGTCTGAGCACTGACAGGGTGACCCCCCACCCCTTCAACCTCAGCAGCAATGCTGGCAGTACTCATACATCTATTTCCCAAAGACAACCTCTGGAAATGACACTGAGCACATGCACTCAACTTCTTTGGTCGATCATGGCGAATCCTGTTCTGAATGGAACCTGTCCTGTGAAACCGCTGTATGATCTTGGCCACCGTGCTGCAGCTCAGTTTCAAGGTCTTAGCAATCTTCTTATAGCCTAGGCCATCTTTATGTAGAGCAATAATTCTTTTTTTTCAGATCCTCAGAGAGTTTTTTGCCATGAGGTGCCATGTTGAACTTCCAGTGGCCAGTATGAGAGAGTGAGAGCGATAACACCAAATTTAACACACCTGCTTCCCATTCACACCTGAGACCTTGTAACACTAACGAGTCACACGACACCGGGGAGGGAAAATGGCTAATTGGGCCCAATTTGGACATTTTCACTTAGGGGTGTACTCACTTTTGTTATTATTATCAAACAGACATTAATGGCTGTTTGTTGAGTTTTTTTAAGGGGGACAGCAAATTTACACTGTTATACAAGCTGTACACTCACTACTTTACATTGTAGCAAAGTGTCATTTCTTCAGCGTTGTCATATGAAAAGATATAATAAAATATTTACAAAAATGTGAGGGGTGTACTCACTCTTGTAAGATACTGCTCCACCAGTACAGGCTTGGAGGTCCAAGCCTCCAGAGCACCTCAGGAGACTACCCCTAGGGCCCACCGACACCTGGGGAACCCCAGCTGGGACCCCACGGGCCCGCTAGCTTAGTGTCCATCTCCTGCTGAGAGTGGTGGACATGGGAGGAAGCTCCATCACCAGTGGAGCCCATGGGGGGTGACTCTTACCATTTAACAGCCCGAGTCCCCTCCATCACTGGCCCCTCTCTAGGCGAGGTCCCTGGAGAGGTGTCAGCCCAGAGCTGGAGCGTTTCAGCAGCAGGCGTCGGCCTGACCCCTGTTGTGGCTGGCGGCCCTTCCTCTCTACAGCAGGATCAGCCTGGAGTCGCATGGATCACATGGCGTTGGCAGCATGGCCTGCTCGGGGCCTGAGAGAGCGGCCTGTGGTGGCAGCAGAGTGGATCCAGGCGCTGGATGATGATGTCACCAGGGGGCAGAGAGGAGCCTCGGCTGCTCTGCACACACAGGAGCCAGGACTGACAGCCTAGCAGAGTTTAACAGCTGCCTGTGGGGAGAAGGGAAAAGCTTCAGCCAGGAGATTTTTCCGCCACACTGGCCAGGGGTGCTTTGGGCTGAAGGGAAATTGGTATTTCCAAAGAGGGCAAGGTTCAGGAGGCGACGAAGGCATCTGGAAACATGGATGGGGGCCCTATGGCCCTGAGCAGCCTGTTGAGAGACATCCTTCTGTGTTTCTATGTTTTTCCTCTGTCTCTGCGGGATCTGAGAGCTTAGGACAGGGAGCGTTGGGGGGGGGGACTGTGCGTGGCAGTCAGTTGACATTAGGGAGTCAGTGGCTCTTGAGACCTGCAGCAGTTGTTGGATCCATGGTCAGCAAGGGAACGCTCACCGGTGACTGCGTGGGCTACGCTACAGAGGACAGTGGAAGTGGACCGCGGGATTTCCCCCTCAGTGGTGGTGGAGAGAAAGTTGACGGCTGGACAACAGATAGCTAGCGGGGATATAGACAGTGATGCTAAGGCGGACACAGCTCAAAAAAATATATAGCATTAAAATTTTGAATTATTAAAATCAAAATAAAGGCGTGAAGGGGGACAAGAATATGACAGGATGGCCAGTCTATGTTTGCGTCGTAGGACATTTCAAGGGCCCATCTTAAATCGGAGATGCACGAGAAGATCTGGAAGGGGTAGTAGGTGGGAATACTTTCCTTACGCCATTGGGAGAAGTTTAATCTGGATAGGGGCAAGCCCGTCAAGAGTTGACAAGGGGGGAGGAGGAGATCTTGCCTTATCCCTCTCACCTTCACCAACTGTTTGCGGGTATTTGCAATACTTGGCCAGTGTTGTTCGCAGGAAATCGATGGACACTGGTTCGGCTAGGCTTTTAATTACTTGGCCGCTATTAGGGAGGCTCACAGGGTGTTTGGTGGGGTCTCAAACTATTTCATCAGTGAAAGGCGATCAGGCCATCCATTTGTGAGAAACACATGGTCATCAGCCTTGGGATATAGTTGATGTCATTGACTAGGGCTAGGAATTTGTTTTCCAGAGGGAGCCAGCGGTGCAGTTACCTCAGGACCTTCAGCCTTACAGGAAAAAGGAATTGTTGGGAAATTTAACGAAGGCCTCTGTAGATGCGGTGTTTCCTGCTGTTTTCAGCCTGAGTGCTACGAATGCAACGGTAGTAATTTTCATGTTATTTTACAAATAAGGGTAGGGGTGCGACAGTGGTTCACTGGAAATAGGTTGCATGCCTCAGCTTCTAAACAGGTATCCGGATCGGGAGGCTGCTCACACTCTAGAATCAGGTTTTAGGGTGGGTTTTTTCAGATTCCATGTAAGTTGCGGGACGTGCCTGACAATTTGCGTTTAGCATTCCTTCAGACGGGGGGTGGTTTTCGGCAAAGTTTTGTAGGTTCTGTTGGGGCGCTTGTATGGACCATTTCAGCCTCCACCTCTGGCACAGTTGGTCGTGTCTCCATTGGGGGTTGTCCCAACAATTGCACCGGGTACGTCTTGCCTTTGTCACCGACTTTCGTACCCTATAGGCAGCTCGGTGATTGATTCCCTGGACCCGCTGGCTGGCGGTCGCTTATACCTCGTTTGAAGCAGCAGTTTCCTGGGGCTAAGGTATTTTCAGGCTTTGTTGCTAGCGAGACTGGATGGGGACATTGGGTTCTTACTGCTACCGGTCCTCCCACAGTGTTCCTCTTGTTTAGGTTGCCATTGGCAAGGTTCTTTCTTTGGGGATCGTTTCCTTCCCATGAGATTTTGAGATGTTCAGTTCTTGCTGAGTGGGTTGGTTCGGGAAGGGGTGGGTATATACTCTGTTATCCACTACTTATATGATTTCTTGTGTACCGAGCCACCGCATTTCTGGATGGTTTTGGTGTTCCATAGGCCCCTTTTTAGGTTTGTGAATCTGTCATTGGAACTAGTTTTTCTGGGTATTCTGATTGATTCAGAGGCTAGGGAAGGTGGGACGCCTATTCAACAATGGGCATCGCTGTAGATGGTGGTTTTATCGTGTGTAGCAAGCGGAAACTTCAACTTTGTAAATTGTACTTGTGGCTGGGCAACTTGCATTTTTTGCCTGTAGCATCATTCTGATGGGCAGGATTTTCTGTTTGCGTCTATTGGCTGCAACTTCGGGTGTTACGGGTCTTAAGCATGGGGTTAATTTAACCTTCGTAATTTGGAGCTCTTTGGTAATTCTTTTATGGGTGTTCTTTCTGGGTAGACGATCCCATTAGCAAGGCAGAATGATTCACTGATGGGGCGAGTTGCTGGTTATGGAATTTACTGCAGTTTTTGAGCCATGGTTCGAGGAGTGGCACTCGGTCAATCTTTTAAAAATTTGGTTCTGTTGGCTTTATTTCCCATTGTGCTTGCTGTTTAGATGTGGGTTTGGGCTATTATAAAAGGGAGGGTGGAATTCCACTACCATAATTTGGGCTTTGTGATGACGATTAATGCTATATCGGCGCCTTCTCCACCTGTCGTTCGACTACTGTCCTTATTTAGTTTTACTTTGTTGCAACTTCACACATTTGTTTATGTTGTCCAAGTTCCTGTTGCATTAAATGCACTAGTTGCTGTCTGATCTCATTTTCACTGGGACAAGTTTCGTGGGTCGGCACTGTATGTGGAGCATCATGGTGTACCTTGTCCCCTGCGGCTGTGGAGGATTGCATTGTAGCCACCGCTGGATTGATTTGTACTTACTGATGAGGTGAAATGGTAGGCCTATTCTTAGGTAAGGTGGGTTGGTTTTTTCTCTTATGAATGAGGTGGGTTTTAGAGAGTGGACCTTTTTTTCTTTCTTTGTCCTGGGTGTTTTAGCTTCTGCTGTGGGTTGCAAATAAGCTGGTCTTTCCTTTTTTATTCAAATTTTCTGATGTGCCAGATTTTCCTAAGGCCTTTTCAGGTTTATGGGCGCTGAATGTCTACCGCAGAGGTCGACGGTGACATGACTTTGGGCCCCTGGTGTCCTTTTTTGTGCAGAGTCCCTTTCTGAAACATGTGCGCCAGTCTGCTCTGCGCCTTCTGGGAGGATATAGTTCCACGCGGTCCTTGTTGGCCTTTTTTGAGATTCTATGGATCAAGGAATTAGTGCGTCCCTTCAAAAAGGTGGGAGGGGTTTTGTGCAGGCACAATGCGGTAAGCCCCCCCTTTTTTTAGTCAGTATGCGAATAGGGATATGTAGATTTCTTGGTCTGGGGAAATTGTTCACTGGGTTTCCCTGTTATTGCTGTAGAGAAGTTGTTTGGGTCCATCAGAGTGAGCATGGCCCATTGTTGGGACATACTGTATGGTTCCAGGCTGTCAAAACTGCACTTTGTTACTGTCTTTCCAAAATGTCTCCTCGCGTTTCTATTGGACGCTAGGGAGTGTTTTTTCACGCTCTTTTCGCAAAGGTGCAGTCCCCTTTGCTGTCTAGATGCATTTGCTGCAATTATAGGCAGGTCATTCTGTCCATTTGTTTGTCTTGTATATTACCGTTGTTTTGTTCAATTTGGATGCATGGTTGTTTTATTTGTTTATTACAGGTGCCATATGGTGCCTCGTCTGTACATTGGGGCCTTTTTACCTTTTTTGGGGAGCTGGGAGATGAGACGTCTGACTCTTTGGGAGGCAATTGGGTCTCCCCAGGGATATGGGTTGATCTCAGTGGTTTGGGGTGCATGACAGGCTTTGCTGAGGTGAGTAGCATGGGGTTCACTAGTTTTTTCTAAGTTAGATAGGCCCCCAGAAGCTTAGTTTTGCATGGGGGGTTGTGAATTTTGCATCCGATCAATGCGGAACTTCTCCGAGATGTTAAAATCATTAGGCAGTTGGAGTTGTGGGGATAGATCTTTAGATACAATCACTAGCAGAATGGATTTTAAGATACCTGTTCTGTCTAATTCGTAACACAAGGATCTGGGAGGCCAAGCCAACAAGTTTGTGAGTTTGCCCTGTTGCATGCAACGCTGGCACCCAAATCTAATTGCGAGGACCCCTGACTTACAGTTGAAGGATATGTTCACCTTTGTTTAAAAAATTGTAAAAATAATGATAAATGTACATCTTTTGAAAGATAGTTAAAAAAATAAAAAAAATAAAAATGTACATCTTTTTGCAGGTAAAAAAAAAAGTGCCATTATTTTTTTTTTTTTGATAGGATCCTGCAAAGCATTGCATCCATGATCAGCAGACCGGGGGTGCCATGCAGAACTCCTGCAGACTGTCAGTGTAAGCTGTCTGCACGTACCTGTTAGGAGAAGGCAGTTACACACAGACAGGAGGAGACAATAAACTACCTAGAACGCTCAAGAGCGACCTGGTAGTTCATTGATAACTACAAGCTGACAGCTACAAAGGTTGTCGGTACTTGTAATTCTCCCATTCACAGAACTCTGTGAATGATTGATGCAACTGGGTGGGCAGAGCCCTGCACAGCGACGCTTTTCTTTAAATTGTGACAGCGAGATCGGGGAGAAGACCCCTGGCTTGCTGTCACTAGAGGAACATCTGCAGCCGTGGGAACATGTTATATGTTCTACCCTAAAAGAAGTTGGAACATGTAACATGTTCCCAAAGATGAACTTATCCTTTAAGTAAGGGGAGTTTAGGCTGTAGGGTAAAGTCAACTGAACCAGTTGAATTTCTAAAGGGCCAGAGATTGTTCTTAGAAAAATTAATGTTCATTTTGAAAAGTAAATTACAGTGAATGAGGTGAACCTTTGTTCAGTTTGAATACCCAATCACGTGCAAGGGAAATTAAAAAAAAAAATTTACTAGCACATGAGAGTTTGATTGAAAGTGATGTGAACACCTCTTTTTTTTTCTTTTTTTTGTAAATCAACCCCTATGAACAGTAATTTTAGACATAAACTATAGTATTTTTGCATTTACTATAAAAAATATAAGAACCAATTTAAAAAAAACTGTGTTTCGGGAATACAATATTTTGGGGTTTTACAAACTATAAGCCAGAGTGTTCTGAATGGTTGCTGGGGACATTATAAAAGTTATAAAGAAGTCATGTAAGCGTAACCGTAAAGACTGCTTGGGAACACAAGGCCACTGGTTCCATTATCAAACATGAGGAAACTAAAAATAAAAGAATCAAGAGTCATATAAGAGAGAATGGTAACTTAGCGGGATTCAGAAAAATGTCAACATGAAAAGAAGATATCATAAAAAAAAAAAATGAAATAGCCCTCAATAGTACTACGGAATAAATCAAGAAATTCATTTGTTCATAGGGTTCAAAGAACGAAAAAAATGGTTATCATTCAAAGGTGGAATGCTGTGAACGGTTGTATTGATTGAGCAGAACAAAAGTGTCATTAAGTTGAATAAGTCACATGCCATCTGAGCAGTACATTACTATATTTGAGCACTAGCTGTGTTGCTTACATTATCAAGCTCTTTTATATTATATGTAACACTGTACAATATGCACTTGTTTTTTTCCCTTTAATCCATATAGAATTAAAAAAAACTCTAAAAGTATATCTCTAGTTAACCAAGGGCATATACTGTACATTCATCAGCCACCTTATTAGGTACATCTGTGCATCCAGACGTGGTGAGGACGACTTGCTGAAGTTTAAACCGAGCATCAGAATGGAGAAGAAAGGTGACTTTGAAAGTGGCATGGTTGTTGGTGCCAGTCGGACTGGTCTGAGTATTTCAAAAACTGCTGATCTACTGGGATTTTCACACTGAACCATCTCTAGGGTTTACAGAGATTGGTCCAAAAAGAGGATACAGCAGAGAGGCTACAGCAGCAGAAGACCACACCAGGTGCCACTGCTACCAGCTATGAACAGGAAACTGAGACTACAATTGCACAGGCTCACCAAAATTGGACAATAGAAGATTGGAAAAAGGTTGCCTGGTCTGATGAGTCTCAATTTCAGCTGCAACATTCAGATGGTATAGAGAATTTGGTGTAAACAACATAAAAGCATGGATCCATCCTGCCTTGTATCAACGGTTCAGACTGGTGGTGGTGTAATGGTGTGGGGGATATTTTCTTTCACACACTTTGGTCCCCTCTGGTGAGTGTATATTCAGGTCAGCCAGAGCAATAAGAACAGTTGAACTATAGTTTAAATATGATTTCTTTTTGAGGACTTTACATAGGACACAGATTATAATACTACACATAGTGAAAGAGCACTCTTAGCAGATGTAAGCATCACAAGAGTTTTGCTAATATAAAACATTTGACTTAGTGCTGTCCGAAAGCTGAAATATAAATGCAATATAGTACATTATATTTGTTTGTGCTGTGCAACGAGAGTCATGATCTGATAAGTTAAATTGATGGACTACAGAATGATATTTTTCTTATGCTGTCATTTTACCGTACAGATACAAAGTTGTTGTGTATAATATTATAAAAGGCTCTTGCACACGGATTGGCTGAGCCAGTTCAGCACAATGCCCGGTGTATTTCCTGCACCCAGGCAGCACAGATGCAGATACAATTTGTTATTAACTTGGATGGTTGTGTGCCACTGCACTTGTTCAACTGCTTGCCGATCGTATACTGTAGATATATGGCAGCAAGGTGGCTCTCCTGCGCAGGATTACGCAACTAGTACTTCTGAGTTTGGGGCGCGCTCACGCATGCCTCAGGCGGCCCATTTCTGCTGTGATTAAACAAGGCAGATTGCCGCTCTGTCACTACAGAAGACATGGATCCTGTGTCTTTGTTAAGCAGGGGCACCGAACCATGCCTTCTCTTAGTACAAGCACCTCCCCCACAGTAGTAAAGCATTGGTAAGGCACACATTTAACCCTTTGATTGCCCCTGATGTTATCCCCTTTCCTGCCAGTGACATTAGTACAGTGATAGTGCATTTTTTTAGCATTGATCACTGTATTAGTGTCACTGGTCTCTAAAAAGTGTAAAAAGTGTCAGTCAGTGTCCCGACTGTCCACCGCAATATCGCAGCCCTGCTATAAGTCGCTGATCGCTGCCATTACTAGAGAAAATAAATAAATTAAAATATCCCATAGTTTGTAGATGCTATAACTTTTGCACAAAGCAATCAATATACGCTTATTTGGATTCTTTACAAAGAATATGTAGCAGAATACATATTGGCCTAAAGTGATGAAGAAATTAGATTATTTACATTTTTTATTGGATATGTTTTATAGCAGAAAGTAGAAAAACTGAATATTTATTATCAAATACTTCCCTTTCCTGATGGACTCCATGGCAGCCTACATGTGTGTTAACCCCGCCTCCTCTCCAATACTATAGGACCCCATACCCATGAGACGGGGGCGATGGAGTGGGACGTGAGCAAATTTTTGCGCTGGAGCCCCCAGAAGAGGCTGTTTCTCATCGCTGATATTATACGGATGGACTGATTCATGTCCCTCGAAGGAACCCTGTCTGAAAGGGGAGTAACCTCCACAGAGACCACTTGACCATGGGGGTTGTAGAGACCATTGTGCCGATAATCCTTAAGCACTGTGGGGTCCCCAGGCGTGAGGAGTTCAAAGCCCGAGAGATTCTCTCTCGAATAACTGGAATTTTCTCCACAGGAAGAGAGATGGTGCCTTCCACTCGGTCGAACTGGGCCCCCAAGTAGATCAGGCGCTGGACTGGTACTAGATGGCTTTTATCTAGGTTTAGGAGCCACCCGAAATCGATCAGTGTGGCGATAACCTGCTCCTTGTGGATCAACAATTGCTCCTTGTCCTGGGACAGCAGCAGAAGGTCATCGAGGTAATGGGACAAGCGTATCCCTCTTGTTCTGATGAGTGCCACCACGGCCAGTAGAACCTTTGAATAGAATCGGGGTGAGGTTGTCAGCCCAAAAGGGAGGCAGGTAAACTGCAGCTGTTCTTGCCTGACTTGGAATCGGAGGTATTTGCGAAATTCCTCTGCCACAGGCACATGGAAGTAAGCATCTTTTAGGTCGATTGAGATCAGCCAATCGCTTGGCTGCACGGCTTATTGGATGGTAGACAGAGTCTCCATTTTGAACTTTTCGTACTTTATGAATTTATTGAGGTAAGTTAAATCTATCACTGGATGCCATAAACTAAGTTCTTCTGAACTAAGAAGAGAGGGGAGTACACCCTCTGGAGTTTTTCGTCCTTCGGGACCGGCACCACCGCTCCCTGTGTTTTCAGCAAATCCACATAGGAAAGTAGCACCTGTTTCTTTTCTTCTGACCATGGAAGCAAGGAATCAATTTTGGGGGGAGGAATACTGGTGAAGGACCATGTGTGTCTGAGGATACCGTCTTGATGTTCCAGTAGATCGAGATTATGGCCACCCAGACGTGGTGGAAAAGAAACAAACGAGCCCCTACCTGACCCACCTGGGAAGGTCCAATCTCAAAATGACTTAGCCGGCTCACATCCACTGGATGCCTGGCTTTTAACGGATTTCCGAAAGGGAGCTTGCCCTCTGTTCCAATTCCTTCTGAAGTCCCATCCAAGCCTGTAAGAGCGTGCTTCCCTTGAACGCTCGATACATTCTAGATTGGGGTCTCTTCTGACCAAATAGACTCCTATTCTGAGGCAGGAAACCCGACTTCCCACTGGTGGCCCGGGCTATAGCGCTACACCAGGCTTGTTTAGACGCCGGATCCACGACCCAAGGCCGTAACCACAGGTCCTGCTTAGGTGTGACCGAAGACAGCATAGTCGGGGCCAGCAGGCGGATGAGGTCGATAGAAGTCTCCCCCAGGAAGGCCGCTGCCAGCTTCAGTTCCTGGACTGCCAAGCCTGTGGCTAACTCTTCGGAAACCCCTCTGAGTATGGAGTCCACATTCTCTGTCCAGGATTCCATAGCCTTGGACATAGCCGCTAGGGCCAGGGCAGGCTTGCAAGCCATACCGGCTAGCCCATAGGTTCTCTTGAGGTTTTGGTCTATCCTTCTTTAAAGGACACCGCATCCTCCAGAGGAATAGTGATGTGTTTTGCTAGACGCATTAGTGCTGCATCCACGAAGGGAGTGTTTTCCAGATGTTTCACTTCCTCTGCCTTGAAGGGATATAATCTGGAGGTTTTGCGTGACAAAGAAGCTTTCTTGTCTATTTTGCTCCATTCATCAATGACATCCTTCAATTCTGAAAGGAGCGGAAAGTTAGAACTTTCTTTTCTCAAGTGTTTAAAGAACTTCCTTTGTTTAGCCAGTGGAGTAGAAGGGTCTTCCCACTTTAGGGCCTCTTTGACTGCTTTTACTAGCGGAAAAACAAGAGCAAAGTAGAAACCCCCCTGCAAACTCATCTACTTCTAACTCGCTGTCCGAAGATCTGGGAGAAGCATCATAGGGCTGGGATGGGCCTGGATCCTCCTGGGCCTCGTCAGCCAGGGAGCCAGATAGTGTGGTTGACTGGCTCCGCATGTGGATTGTACCCCACTCTTTTAGGGACTGTTGGACCACACGCTTAACAAGAGACTCCATCTGTTGGTTTTCTGTCTCTTTTTCTCCAATCGCCTGGGCCAAACATGGGTCACATAGTGACTTGCCCTCCATGACTTGTGTTCCACATCCCCAGCAGGCTCTGCGATCAGAGCGGCTTTTATGGCGGTGGGTGCGATGACTGAGAATCACGTTGGGACCTGGATGATTTGTGGTGATGTTGCGGCCTGGCAAGGTCTCTGTCGTCCTGAACCATGATTTGGCGGTCTGATCTGGAAGAACTGAAGAGGATAACAAACAAAAAAAGGGGGGGGACGAGATCTGGTGTTAAACACATTCTCAACCAACAGAAAAGAATCTCAGCCCCACCCCCTCATCTGCACATACTTTGTGCGAGAGGGCTTGCCGCACGAAGGCGGTGACCTGTCCATGACTCCTGGATAGAACGTCAAACTTAAGAAAAGAATCGCACGGGATTGCAGTAATATGCAAATGTGTCTTAGAACAAACTATGGAGCTAATAAAAAGAAAGCACCATGGTAACCAAAAGAACAAAATCTACAAATGTGTTTTTTTTTTTGTTTTGTTTTTTAATATATATAAATATTATATATATATATATATATTTTTTTTTTTTAAATATACAAATATTATATACACTATCTCACAAAAGTGAGTACACCCCTCACATTTTTGTAAATATTTTATTATATCTTTTCATGTGACAACACTGAAGAAATTACACTTTTCTACAATGTAAAGTAGTGAGTGTACAGCTTGTATAACAGTGTAAATTTGCTGTCCCCTCAAAATAACTCAACATACAGCCATTAATGTCTAAACCGCTGGCAACAAAAGTGAGTACACCCCTAAGTGAAAATGTACAAATTGGGTCCAATTAGCCATTTTCCCTCCCCAGTGTCATATGACTCGTGTTACAAGGTCTCAGGTGTGAATGGGGAGCTGGTGTGTTAAATTTGGTGTTATCGATCTCACTCATACTGGTCACTGGAAGTTCAACACAGCACCTCATGGCAAAGAACTCTCTGAGGATCCGAAAAAAAGAATTGTTGCTCTACATAAAGATGGCCTAGGCTATAATAAGATTGCCAAGACCCTGAAACTGGGCTGCAGCACAGTGGCCAAGACCATATAGTGGTTTAACAGGACAGGTTCTACTCAGAACAGGCCTCGCCATGGTGGACCAAAGAAGTTGAGTGCACGTGCCCAGCGTCATATCCAGAGCTTGTCTTTGGGAAATAGATGTATGAGTGCTGCTAGCATTGCTGCAGAGGTTGAAGGAGTGGGGATCAGCCTGTCAGTGCTCAGAACATACGCTATAGACTGCATCAAATTGGTCTTCATGGCTGTCATCCCAGAAGGAAGCATATTCTAAAGATGATGCACAAGAAAGCCCACAAACAGTTTGCTGAAGACAGGCAGACTAAGGACACGGATTACTGGAACCATGTCCTGTGGTCTGATGAGACCAAAATAAACCTATTTGGTTCAGAAGGTGTCAAGCGTGTGTAGTGGCATCCAGGTAAGAAGTACAAAGACAAGTTTGTCTTGCCTACAGTCAAGCATGGTGGTGGGAGTGTCATGGTCTGGGGCTGCATGAGTGCTGTCGGCACTGGGGAGCTACAGTTCATTGAGGGAACCATGAATGCCAACATGTACTGTGACATACTGAAGCAGAGCAAGATCCCCTCCCTTCGGAGACTGGGCCGCAGGGCAGAATTCCAACATAATAACGACCCCAAACATGCCTCCAAGATGACCACTGCCTTGCTAAAGAAGCTGAAGGTAAAGGTCATGTGCTGGCCAAGCATGTCTCCAGCCCTTAACTCTATTGAGCATCTGTGGGGCATGCTCAAACGGAAGGTGGAGGAGTGCAAGGTCTCCAACATCCACCAGCTCCATGATGTCGTCATGGAAGAGTTGAAGAGGACTCCAGTGGCAAACTGTTAACCTCTGGTGAACTCCATGCCCAAGAGGGTTAAGGCAGTGCTGGAAAATAATGGTGGCCACGCAAAATATTGACACTTTGGCCCAGTTTGGACATTTTCACTTGTACTCACTTTTGTTGCCAGTGGTTTAGACATTAATGGCTGTATGTTGAGTTATTTTGAGGGGACAGCAAATTTACACTGTTATACAAGCTGTACACTCAATACTTTACATTGTAGCAAAGTGTCATTTATTTAGTGTTGTCACATGAAAAGATAAAATAAAATATTTACAAAAATGTGAGGGGTGTACTC
This sequence comes from Lithobates septentrionalis, assembly GCA_037952835.1. NCBI lineage: Eukaryota > Metazoa > Chordata > Amphibia > Anura > Ranidae > Lithobates > Lithobates septentrionalis. The sequence continues at coordinate 3,020,751 of JBBDGP010001237.1, forward strand.
ACTTTTGTGAGATATAAATATCTATTTAAAAAAAAAAAGATATACAGTATCTATTTAAATTTTTTAAAAACATTTTCCATTCAGGCACTGCTACCCCACACAAGGGCTTACCTTGTCCCATGCTTGTCCTGGGCTTGTCTGGTATCTCCACTAGGCAGAGGCTGACAGCTCTTTAAATTCACCGCCCAGATGACGTCACCACCGCCCCTCGCGCCTGCGCAGAATAGAGCCATCGGACGGCGTCTGTGCGGCCGCCGGGTGCTCCGCCACTCTGCACAAGCGCGAGCCATGCCTCGATGTCATGGAGGCCTCGCACATGCACAGACCATAGCGGCTGCCGCAACCTGGAAGTGCTGTGGAGTCCGCAGAAACACTCCAGACGCCATGAAAAAGTTTTAAACACTAAAATAAGAGGGGAAAACAAAAGAAAATCACTAGCAAGGGAAAAGGCTTGAGGACAAGGCACCACATAGGGAAACATAAACAGTTGCCATGGAGAAAGGGCAAAAAAACAGCAGACCTTGCCAGCCGTACTTGACAGACATCCATTCCAGGCATATAAAGGCAGCCACCCCTCCACCACTGGGGCATCTTGCACCTGAAAGACAGCCACTCACCCGCCCATGGCTGGGCTCTGGGCCTGCACCGCACAAAGGTATGCCGTAATCCGGAGAAATATTCCAACTGGACGTCATTCAGGAACAAATGAAATGTAGGTTAGTTGGAGGAGGACAAAAAAGGAACGCAGTCCCTAGGGGTGAGTTCAAATTTATGGGTATGTGTTCCTATAGTATTGGAGCAAAGGCGGGGTTAACCCCACACGTAGGCTGCCATGGAGTCTGTCAGGAAATACTGTTTTAATTTTCAAAGAGGTCAGTCTTTTTTATTGTTTATAGCGCAAAAAATAAAAACCGCAGAGGTGATCAAATACCAACAAAAGAAAGCTCTATTTGTGAGAAAATAAGGCATAACTGTTGTTTATGTACAGCATTGCACGACCACATCGTTTTCAGTTAAAGTAACGCAGTGCCGTTTCGCAAAAAATGGCCTGGTCATTAAGAGGGGTAAACCTTTCGGAGCTGAAGTGGTTATACTGTGCTGCTATTGTAAACTTAAGTGCAGTGTATGGACATTTGCAAAAATTAGAAAACGTTCTAATTTTTGCAAAACGTGTATGCTACACTTGCATTCTCAATAACACCGTCATATATATGAGTACAGCGATGCAAAGCTATTCATGTTAATAACATTTTGTGCACTTATCCTGGGCTGCAGGGGTGGAGAAAATATGGCAGGCATTATGCTGAACAGGCTCAGGTGGCTTGTAGGGATGAGACAATTTTTTTAAAAAAAATGGCGTAGGGGTCCCCCCTCCATAACAGACCCCAGGTCTGGTATGGATTTTAAGAGGAACCCCGTTCCAAAATTTAAAAAAAATGGCGTGGGGCCCCCCCAAAAATCCATACCAGACCCTTATCCGAGCACGCAACCTGGCAGGCTGCAGAAAAAAAGGGGGGGGCAAGAAAGAGCCCCCCTCCTGAACCATATCAGGCCACGTGCCCTCAACATGGGGAGGGGGCTTTGGGGTAGCCCCCCAAAGCACCTTGTCCCCATGTTGATGGGGACAAGGGCCTCATCCCCACAACCCTTGCCCAGTGGTTGTGGGGGGTCTGCATGTGGGGGGCTTATCGGAATCTGGAAGCCCCCTTTAACAAGGAGACCCCAGATCCCGGCCTCCCCCCCGTGTGAAATGGTAACGGGGTACAAATGTACCCCTACCATTTCACAAAAAAAGTGTCATAATGTTAAAAAAGACAAGACACAGCTTGGGGACAAGTCCCTTATTAAAAAAAATAAAAAATTAAAATGTCCCACGAAGTCCATTCATCTTCTTCTCTTGCTTCATAACCGGGTGGCCCCGCCCCCTCTGACACCCCAGGAAAGCCATGGGGAGTGCCCGTGCATCAGAGGGGGGTGGGGTCACCCGGGAACGTCACGGTGTGGCCCCGCCCTCAGTTATATAAGCACTGTCAAAGCGAAGACGCGTCATACGGTGGGTGCCTCCCATGGAGGCGGGTCGGTCGCAATTTTGTTTCTTTTTTCTTTTTCGGTCTGTCGGCGGAGCGCGAGAAGAAGCTGAATGGACTTCGTGGGACATTTTTATTTTTTTATTTTTTAATAAAGGACTTGTCCTAAGCTGTGTCTTATCTTTTGTACAATTTTGACACTTTTTTTTGTGAAATGGTAGGAGCACATTTGTACCCCGTTACCATTTCACACAGGGGGAGGCTGGGATCTGGGGATCCCCTTGTTAAAGGGGGCTTCCAGATTCTGATAAGCCCCCCGCCCACAGACCCCCACAAGCAACAAGCAAGGGTTGTGGGCCCTTGTCCCCATCAACATGCATATATGCTTCAAGTTTCAATATTCAATTGTTTCATCCCGTTTTTTTTAAATTGTGTGTACATTTAGTCACCATAAATACCTTATACTCAATCCAGAGATCCCCATTCATTCTGCTCTCAATGTTGTGGTGGAGATGGTGCAGAATTTAGCTGTAATGTTCTGATCAGTTGTTTGATTACTGTTTCAAAAGCAGTTCATAAAAAAATGCATTCAAGCAACTGACGAGCAGACTGCATAATCAAAATCTACACCACCCACCTTTCAAAAAGTCTCAGAGCAGCTCGAATGGAACAGTAATGCAGTGACTAGAGGCACCACAAGGAACCAGATAAGATGGTTTTGCAATGAGCAGTAAGCTGATGCATCACTCCCTTTGCTGTCTTTTATGAAGAGCTGTATATATATATATATATATATATATATATATATATATATCTATATCTATATCTATATATATATCTATATATCTATCTATATATATAGATATATATAGATAGATATATATATATATATATATATATATATATATATAGATATATATATATATATCTATCTATATATATATATATATATATATATACATTTCAAAGTAGGAAGTATTTTTCAGCATTTTGTGTAAGTGGTTAATATTTTGATACTTAAAGTAATTAATGTGAGTTTAGCACTCCTTTAAGAAAATTTTATGTGAATTAAAAATAATTTCTATTTTTCTTCTTCCGTTTGACCAATTTTCACTTGCTTGTTCACAAGTAGAAATTGATCTTACCAATGCAACACGTGGAGCTGTCTTGAATATCTTTCAGTGAGCACTCTCCAAGAGCTCTTCAAAAAGCTGTATATACTGTCAGTATCATAAACAATTTTATCTAGTAAAAAATATTTATATTTTATAGCTGAACTCCAAAGGTACTCTTGCATTGGGGTTCCCCAGGCAGCTGGTGCTTTACTCCTTCCTTCTACACTTAGAGTGGTGGGTGGACTCACGGCATCCTCACTTACAATGCAGGACTGCAGGTCCTCCATTGTACGTGATGATCAAGAGTTACTGCGACCAGAGTGGCAGAGAGAGGTGGCTTTGGAGGACCGGTCTTGCAGTGAGGAGGAAGCCTGTTGGAGCAAGGTATAAGGTAAAACGTCTTTTTAATAACCCCCCAGATTTTAATCTTTATAAGGGGGGCAGTGTAAGGGCAACTTTCCCAGTAGATTCACATTAACGCTTGATGGCCTTTATAAAGAGTAATGCATTCAATCAAAATTAAAGGCAAAAAAACAGTCTGGGTCCCATGATATACATATATGCATGTGCTAAATTTGCTAGACTCACAGCAAGTCAGTTGCACTCAAATGACATCAGCCTTCACAAAGCTTTATTATTCCAGTACATCTTTATGATTTAGCTTTTTTTTTCAGGTGAAACATGTCAGAGTGAGGCTTGTTATGGGTGGATTCAGTGATCTAGTCCTGGAATAATAGAGTCCTGGCTTTGTGAAGACTGATGTCATTGGAGTGAGGGTGACTTGTGTGTCCATTCACTAGCTTCATTAGCCAGCCATCAGAAACCACTGGGATGGGTGAATTGTGGGCTAGCAGCTCTCTTTGGTACTGATAGTGACCATGAGAATGAATTTAACTTGGGCTATAATATCATTTAATATAATGTAAAACTGCTTTTTAAAATGTTTTACTCTGCAGTAACTAACATGCAACCCCTGTGTAGGGAAAGCCCTATGGGAAGGATAATTAAAAATTTACTTGGAGTCCAGCTTTAAACAGCATTTCTTCACATCACCATTAAATCAAGATAAAAGGCAACTAAAACAGTAAGTTTCCCCATGATGTACGTATGTATTTGAGTGTGCTTAAAAAAATAGCTACACTTACAACTGAAAAAGAAGAAAGGCAAATATATTGACGATAAGAGTTAATTTAACTCGGGCTTTACAGTCATTTAAATTACCATGCCATTTCCTGACCTCTAGATTTATTTTTAAAGTTAATAGATAAGCTTTGAATGCATCTTGGAAAAAATACATCAAATCCAGCTGAACATATCTCCTGAGGATTTGAATACTGTAGTTCAGACAGAACTTGATTTTCTAGCATTGTACATATTCTATGAGACATGTCCCCATGAGCATGCATGGGTCCTTCCTATAAAGACTGATGGAATAATTGCATTTAATTCCACTGCATGCTACCCAGTTTCACCTTAATTCAAAGTTGAGTTTTTGCAATGTCATACTGTGAAAATGAAATGGAAAAAAATGGTGAAAAGTAGACAGACTAGCAAAATAAATAGTGAAAAAGAATAAGAATTTTTTTTAATTGTTCTATCCTTATTCTGTCTCTTCAATTGAAATAAATTATTCTTAGCTTTGACAGCCATATATTGTCATTTCAGTTTGCAGAAAATAATTATAAATTGGAGAAATATATCTATAGTTGCGTTTCACTGGGTTAATTTAATCTCAGTATTAAAAATAACCGTAGAACTTGCCCAGAGCAGTGTAATAGATAAGCAAAAAATTACATAAAATTAAAAAAAAAAAACAATTTCATGCTCTATAAACATCCTTCAAGTTTTTAGTTTACAATTAAAAATGAGTTTAACAATTTATATCTATGTAATTATTTTACACATTGTAAATACACTGTTGCCATTAATTCCATTTATGTCACAGCTTTATTTTACTAAAATGTGTGCAGTGGTAGTAAAGAGGTTAATGTGGATCATAATTACTCAAATAATGAACACTAAGGGATATAGTTAAAAGAAAATAAATTCACATACAAATGAACCCATTAAAAGTGCATGCACATTCTCTCTGTGTGAATGGGACAAAACATGAATGTTATTAAGCTAATTGGAGAAATGGAGAGCCGGCCACTCTGAAATACCTTCTGGAATTTATTGAAATATGGTTCAGTAAAAGCAAACGGCTAACATGTTTCGGCAAATCTAGCCTTGATCACTGCACATTTAAGACAGAAAAAACAACACACACATATATATATATATATATATATATATATATATATATATATATATATACAAAATATACAAGTGATCAGAGAAAATGCAGTTTGGCTCCTGAATGGCACTGTGTATCACAAAAAATTCTTATGATACAATACTTAGCATGGTTTACTTGTTACATGTGTTTTTTTTTTTCTCCTTTGATGTAAATCTAATAAGTTTGGCTTGAACTGAGTCTTGAAAACATTTGGAGCCTATTGAGTTTCACTCTATTTGAGCAAAATGTATTACAGGGAGGAGCTTTAATGAGTGTGCATGGACTTTGGGATGCAATACATTATTTTACAGTGGGCTATCTCGGTGTGTTGTTTTCCATTTGCTTTGGATTTGTACCAAATTATGCAGATTGAAGGTTGCACCTGCAACTGTTTTTGGAATTGTCCAGAATATATATGACCTGGAGCAGATCTGTGGGTTTTATGATTGGCTCTTACTGCCGTCATACTCACATGTGCCTTGTTTCAGAGCTGGGTCTTTCCTCTGGGGCTTCCTTCAGGCCCACCTGCCCCTCATCTATCCATTGAATGCATGTGCTCCCACTGTGGAGACGCTTATAAATTCAGTAGTGTTTAGAACTGCAAGCATACACAGGGTGACATGATGAGGCGTTGTAGCTTATGCATGCGTTTGCAAATGCGTGCTAACTAAACCCCTGTTTTTAACGCAGACGGTTGGACAGGTTAACCACTTGAGCCCCGGACCATTATGCTGCCTAAGGACCAGAGGTCTTTTTCCAATTTGGCACTGCGTCGCTTTAACTGCTAATTGTGCGGTCATGCAATGCTGTACCCAAAAGAAATTTGCGTCCTTTTCTTCCCACAAATAGAGCTTTCTTTTGATGGTATTTGATCACCTCTGCGGTTTTTATTTTTTGCGCTATACACGGAAAAAGACCGAAAATTTTGAAAAAAATGATATTTTCTACTTTTTGTTATAAAAAAAATCCAATAAACTCAATTTTAGTTATACATTTAGGCCAAAATGTATTCGGCCACATGTCTTTGGTAAAAAAAATGTCAATAAGCGTATATTTATTGGTTTGCGCAAAAGTTATAGCGTCTACAAACTAGGGTACATTTTCTGGAATTTACACAGCTTTTAGTTTATGACTGCCTATGTCATTTCTTGAGGTGCTAAAATGGCAGGGCAGTACAAACCCCCCCCAAATGACCCCATTTTGGAAAGTAGACACCCCAAGGAAATTGCTGAGAGGCATGTTGAACCCATTGAATATTTATTTTTTTTGTCCCAAGTGATTGAATAATGACAAAAAATATATATATATATATTTACAAAAAGTTGTCACTAAATGATATATTGCTCACACAGGCCATGGGCCTATGTGGAATTGCACCCCAAAATACATTCAGCTGCTTCTCCAGAGTATGGGGATACCACATATGTGGGACTTTTTGGGAGCCTAGCCGCGTACGGGGCCCCGAAATCCAATCACCGCCTTCAGGATTTCTAAGGGTGTAAATTTTTGATTTCACTCTTCACTGCCTATCACAGTTTCGGAGGCCATGGAATGCCCAGGTGGCACAAAACCCCCCCAAATGACCCCATTTTGGAAAGTAGACAACCCAAGCTATTTGCTGAGAGGCATATTGAGTCCATGGAGTATTTTATATTTTGACACAAGTTGCGGGAAAGTGACACATTTTTTTATTTTTTTATTTTTTTTGCACAAAGTTGTCACTAAATGATATATTGCTCACACAGGCCATGGGCATATGTGGAATTGCACCCCAAAATACATTTAGCTGCTTCTCCTGAGTATGGGGATACCACATGTGTGGGACTTTTTGGGAGCCTAGCCGCGTACGGGGCCCCGAAATCCAATCACCGCCTTCAGGATTTCTAAGGGTGTAAATTTTTGATTTCACTCTTCACTGCCTATCACAGTTTCGGAGGCCATAGAATGCCCAAGTGGCACAAAACCCCCCCAAATGACCCCATTTTGGAAAGTAGACACCCCAAGCTATTTGCTGAGAGGCATGGTGAGTATTTTGCAGCTCTCATTTGTTTTTGAAAATGAAGAAAGACAAGAAAAAACATTTTTTTTTTCTTTTTTCAATTTTCAAAACTTTGTGACAAAAAGTGAGGTCTGCAAAATACTCGCTATACCTCTCAGCAAATAGCTTGGGGTGTCTACTTTCCAAAATGGGGTCATTTGGGGGGGGGGTTTGTGCCACCTGGGCATTCCATGGCCTCCGAAACTGTGATAGGCAGTGAAGAGTGAAATCAAAAATTCACGCCCTTAGAAAGCCTGAAGGCGGTGCTTGGTTTTCGGGGTCCCGTACGCGGCTAGACTTCCAAAAAGTCTCACACATGTGGTATCCCCGTACTCAGGAGAAGCAGCAGAATGTATTTTGGGGTGTAATTTCACATATTCCCATGGCATGTTTGAGCAATATATCATTTAGTGACAACTTTGTGCAAAAAAAAAAAAAATTGTCTCTTTCCCGCAACTTGTGTCACAATATAAAATATTCCATGGACTCGACATGACTTTCAGCAAATAGCTTGGGGTGTCTACTTTCCAAAATGGGGTCATTTGGGGGGGTTTGAACTGTCCTGGCATTTTATGCACAACATTTAGAAGCTTATGTCACACATCACCCACTCTTCTAACCACTTGAAGACAAAGCCCTTTCTGACACTTTTTGTTTACATGAAAAAGTTATTTTTTTTTGCAAGAAAATTACTTTGAACCCCCAAACATTATATATTTTTTTAAAGCAAATGCCCTACATATGTAAAAGCAGTCTAGAGGCTAATTAGCCACTAGGATTGCTTTTACATGAAAGCCAACCGCTGGCTGAAAAGAATGATACCAAGATGATACCTAAACCTGCAGGCATCATTCTGGTATAACCACTCAAAGTCGTGAATGGTGTACCTGAAGACAAAAAAATGGTTAACAATAAAACACAGTAAACGGTAAAGTATAAAAAATTGCATACCTGAAAAACAAACATGATAAAACATAATAACAATAAAACATTGCAGAATAGAATACAGTAAAAAAGAGCAGAACAATAGAGAGAGAGAATAGAGAGAGAGAGAACAATAAAACGACAACTATTTTTATTTTATTTTATATATATATATTTTTTTTTACACTTTTTTTGTAACTAACTTTTATAACTGTAACCGATTCCAGGTTCGGGTCTCTCAAAATGCGATGGCATCTTGGGAGACCCTGTGAAAGTTTGCCTAGTCTGTGGAATGCTGTACCCTATGCTAATACTCAACTAGTGAATGGTAGCGTTCAAAACATTCACCAATGCAAAGACCAGGATTGTCAGGACAGGAGGGACAATAATAGCGGGTGTCACGCCTATATCCGCGCTTGCTGCAGACACAACATCTTTTTTGGGGGGGTTTGTTGGGTAGGGGTACTCGGGAGGACATAAAGAAAATGCCTCTCATGCAGCTGACTGCATTTGGTTGGGGATGTGAATGGGGGAAGTACGGGCGCTGCAGAAGCGGTGGGTTCCCTATTAGGATTGGCGAATGCAGCAGGAAGGGCACTATGGGCACGACGGGCCTGTGTTTGTCTTTTTGGTGGCAGCGGGACACTACTTGTGCTTGCCACCTCACCAGCTTGAACTGCACTTATGGGACTCGCCACGTCACCAAGTGTTACTGCAGTGCTGGTTTGACTACGACCGGGGTGTACTAGGCCACTGGTGCTTGGCAGTTCACCAAAACGCTACCAAAAAAACTGTTAGCGATCGCAGGGATCAGGCCTGACTCTGCGAACGCTGCATTTATGCGTTTAGTGTTTTGTAAGTGTCAGTGATCGATACTGCACTTGGGTGAGGTGGGCTGGGCTGGGCGGAGGGGCAAAACGCAGGTGCTAGCAGGTATCTGGGCTGATCCCACTAACACTGCGTTTTTGGGAACCCTAAACTGCTGGGGACGCTAGTATAGATCTGATCGGATCAGATATTGATCCGATCAGATACTATACCACTAAGGGAGGTGTATGGTGCGTGCGTGGGTGTTAGTGGTACTGGCGCTAACCTGACGCTGCTTGGGGCTGGTGCTTGCCAGTTCACCAAAATGCTACCAAAAAAACTGTTAGCGATCGCAGGGATCAGGCCTGACTCTGCGAACGCTGCAGTTATGTGTTTAGTGTTTTGTAAGTGACAGTGATCGATCGATACTGCACTTGGGTGGGCTGGGCCGGGCCGGGCGGAGGGGTAAAACGCAGGTGCTAGCAGGTATCTGGGCTGATCCCGCTAACACTGCGTTTTTGGGAACCCTAAACTGCTGGGGATGCTAGTATAGATCTGATCGGATCAGATATTGATCCGTTCAGATACTATACCACTAAGGGAGGTGTACGGTGCGTGCGTGGGTGTTAGCGGTACTGGCGCTAACCTGACGCTGCTTGGGGCTGGTGCTTACCAGTTCACCAAAATGCTACCAAAAAAACTGTTAGCGATCGCAAGGATCAGGCCTGACTCTGCGAACGCTGCAGTTATGCGTTTAGTGTTTTGTAAGTGACAGTGATCGATCGATACTGCACTTGGGTGGGCTGGGCTGGGCCGGGCGGAGGGGCAAAACGCAGGTGCTAGCAGGTATCTGGGCTGATCCCGCTAACACTGCCTTTTTGGGAACCCTAAACTGCTGGGGACGCTAGTAAAGATCTGATCGGATCAGATATTGATGCATTCAGATACTATACCACTAAGGGAGGCGTATGCTGCGTGCGTAGGTGTTAGCGGTACTGGCGCTAATCTGACGCTGCCTGGGGTGACGCATATCAGCGCCGGGCAATCAGGGGGCTAAACCTTTATTCGGTAATAAACGGCGGGTGCCCTGACACTATAAAAAATAAACGAACTAACCAGCGTCACCCGTAACACTTATACGGTGATCAGTGGTGAAAGGGTTAACTAGGGGCAATCAAGGGGTTAAAACATTTATTAGGTAGTATATGGGGGTCCCTGTCGCTATAAAACGTTGACGCGAACCTAAATATTTACCTCCCTAACTAGCGTCACTAGCGACACTAATACAGCGATCAGAAAAATGATCGCTTAGTGACACTGGTGATGGGGGGTGATCAAGGGGTTAAAACTTTATTAGGGGGGGTTAGGGGGGTACCCTAGACCTAAAGGGGGCTAACAGTAACTGTCCCCCAACAGTAACTGTCACAAACTGACACCATGCAGTAATCAGAAAAAAACAAAAAACTGCTTGGTGTCAGTTTGTGACGGGGTGGGGGGGGGGTGATTGGGGGGTGATCGGGGGGGCGATCGGGGGGGGATCGGGGGTGTTTTGTGTGCCTGGCATGTTCTACTGTGTGTAGTGTTTGTGCACTCACATTGATGTCTTCTCTCCTCGGCGCCGGAACGGAAAATACCGAGCCGAGGAGAGATGACATCATTTCCTTTGCTGCTGTTTAGCATACCGCAGCAAAGGAATGTTCCCATTGGCCGGCGGCGATTGCGAGGGGGGGGGCCACGAACGGATGGCCTCCCCCTCACCTCCGATCGCCGGGGGACAAAAGAGGACCGCCTCGGGCACCGGGGGGGGGGGGGGTCGGACCCCCCACCCGCGGGAGGCAAATCACGTGTATGTACGTGATTTTGCCTGCCCGTGCCACCTTGCCGACCTACATCGACGTGAGGCGGTCCTTAAGTGGTTAATTTGGTTGTCAGCAGACTGGTTGGTGATTTGAGCTATGGAATGTTCTGTTTTTGTCTTTTAGGGTAAGCAGGTATATTATATCATAATTTAAGGTAGAGTTTAGTATTTGTTCAGATAGCGTAATGAAAAATGTACTGCATTCTTATGGGAATTTCCTGTGAAAAATATTTTCTTTCTCCCTGAGGTACAGTACTTTAGATTCCTATATGACATGTGGGACTAGTCACCATTAATCATTGTTTTCCCACAAGTCTAGTTTTTATCATACAGTATTTTATGCAAAACGGAGATATTTGAATTTTTTTTTCGAATTTTGACTAGGGCTATTTCATACATTCACAACCAGATATTTCTGGATTGCTGATTTAAATTCAGCTGCTAATAAATTTTTCTCAGCTTTGTGTATTAACACAATAATGAGTGTATTTGAAAAGATGGGAAATCAGACACAAATGTGAAGAGTGATCTGTTTCTTTTGGTTTTTCTTACTAACATTTTCCCCAAATGTGTTATTTCTAATTTATTAATGTTTTGCATCAAAGTCACATCAAAGTAGTACAGGAACCTTTAAAGCAAAGTTCCAGTCATTTGTGTGTTTATTAAAAGTCAGTAGCTACAAAAAGTGTAGCTGCTAACTTTTAATAAACACACACTCACCTTTCCCACGATCCAGCAATGCTGCCGCCTGAACCCCCGGTTCTCTCCCTCTCCTCTCCCCACCGCCGGAATTACAAGTGTGCACACCTGGCTGCGACAGATTGCGGCTTCACAGCCGGGTGTACACTACGCAAGTCTCATCGCACCTTCTCAATGGTCATGCAATCTTCTTGGACCTGTGATGTGTCCCAGAAGATTGCAGGGAGAGAGGGGGAGGTGGCACTGAGAGGTGGCATAGATCGCCACAGATTCTGCGAAGATCTTTTGCCGGAAGTGGGAGCAAATACCTATATTAGACAGGTATCTGCTCCCCCATCACCCCAAAAGGTGTCAAATGTGACAGCAGAGGAGGGGGGGGAGGAACCAGATAAGTGGAGGTTCTATTTTTGGGTGGAATTCCACTTTAAGGTAGCCTATTCAAATAATGGGCTGCCAATGCACCAAAATAGAAAATGTGCAAAGCTCCACAACATATGATTGTCAGAAGTCAGGCTTTTTTTTAAAATATATCTTAAATGTATCTTAAATTGAAAAGTGTGGATAAAGTAATTTTTGCTTATACATATAACCAGGTCAGTATGAAATTACATTATATTAAAATGATGAATGAAATAAGTGGGAAAATAAAATTTGCATTGGGGCATATCAATTACAATAGTAAATTGGCTTGTTGAAGATTACATTATATACACTGGGGTTGGTTTACTAAATGAGTAGAGAAGTTTCTCGTAGGAAATTGAATGCTCATTTAGTTTAAGGCAAACGAGTATTCACTTTAATTTTTCCAATGCTGTGCAAAAAAAAGATAAGTTCATTGCTTATTGCAAGGAAATGCAGTTGGATTGTCAGATTTGGGCATTGTGCAGTGATCTCTGACATTTGTAATTTGCCCATGTTAAAGGGATCATGTATATCTGGATTTATTCAGTGCAAAGCAGTTATATACATTTGCCTGAATAAATTTGAACGGATGCTATGCACAAGGCAACCTAGAATAATATTTTAGCAATAAATAAAAGTAAAAGTACCATCATACTGAAAATAATAAGTCAGTTTTAAAGCCACCTTTACTTTTTGTTACATAGTTAATCAGGTTGGACCAAGTTCAACCAATAGAAACTCCCCCCCCCCCCAAAAAAAAAACAACAACAAATAGAAAATATATAATCTTATACCCACAGATGATCCAGAAACAGACAAAAAAAACCAATAAAGCACAACCCAATTTACCCCAATTTGTTATATTAGGTATATTTAGCAAGAATACAGACACTGCTGATTTCATGAATCAAATTTGCCTAAAAAGCTGGTCACTATGACTATCAATCTGACTACAAAAATACAAACACTCAAGTTTTCATTCTATTAAATCAGGATGATATTGTTTTACAGATATTAGCATCTTCAATAGATAGATTCCTGGCTTCCAACCTGTTTGCTCTAAATTTTTTATGTATTTGTGCTCTAAAGTGGGCCCAGTACAACATTTTACACTCTGCATATATCAATCTAGCACGTGTGTGGTAATCACAAAAAGCGGTTTATTGGCTAGAATATTCATTTATTTTGACCATTTAAATGATTTAACTGTCAAGGGCTAAATGTGTCTAGCACTATTGTGCATTTATACGTGTTTACACATGTTTAGGCGCACCAAGCGTTTTTTCTGCCAAAATGCTGCTGCTCCTGGACGCACTGGTGATGGTGTTTTTTTTTTTTTTGCCTCTAAACTCCTCTAAATGCCTATCTGTGGATGGACACATAGGCTAACATACAGGGGAATTTGGAGAAAAAATGCCAGGAGCCCCTAAGAGCAGCGTTAAAAATTTCCAGTGTGCATGAGGCCAAAATGACATAGAGATCTTCAGCAAATATGCTGATAGTAGAAAATGAGAAAAATATTTTAAAAAAATTGAATGAAATTTTATATTTTTAATTTTTTTTTAATATACTGGGGGTCATTTACTATAGCGCCAATATGCGATCCCACAGTACATGAAAATAGCACCCAATTAAGCCTTCAACTGGGCGGACATGCAAATGGAAAATCCCGCTATTGCTGGCGAACATGCCTGTCAAAATCGGCATATGCGGGAATAGTTGAAGTCAGTGGGGCTCGAACCTGCAAAATCCAAAGTTCTCATTGAAGGCTTATATGCATGTTATTGCCATAAAAATTGCTGTCATTGTACGTCGGCCACTTTAAGAAGCTATAGGGGATGCACGCGCGCATGACGCCGGAGCGGATGCGCGTGGCCAGTGGCCACGATGTCCGCCGGCCACATGCGATCGCTCCTCAGAGAGTGAGAACAGGGATCTGTTAATGTAAACAAACAGATCTCCGTTCTGACAGGAGAGTCGAGAGAGATCCACTGTTCCTAGTGACCAGGAACAGTGATATCTCTCCTTCGCTAGTCAGTACACTGTCCCTACAGTTAGAAACACCTCCCTAGCCACTTGAGCCCCGGAAGGATTTACCCCCTTCCTGACCAGAGCACTTTTTACAATTTGGCACTGCGTCGCTTTAACTGCTAATTGCGCGGTCATGCAATGCTGTACCCAAACGAAATTTGCGTCCTTTTCTTCCCACAAATAGAGCTTTCTTTTGATAGTATTTGATCACCTCTGCCGTTTTTATTTTTTGCGCTATACACGGAAAAAGACCGAAAATTTTGAAAAAAAATTATATTTTCTACTTTTTGTTCTAAAAAAAATCCAATAAACTCAATTTATTCATACATTTAGGCCAAAATGTATTCGGCCACAAGTCTTTGGTAAAAAAATGTCAATAAGTGTATATTTATTGGTTTGCGCAAAAGTTGTAGCGCCTACAAACTAGGGTACATTTTCTGGAATTTACACAGCCTTTAATTTATGACAGCCTATGTCGTTTCTTGAGGTGCTAAAATGGCAGGGCAGTACAAAACCCCCACAAGTGACCCCATTTTGGAAAGTAGACACCCCAATGAAATTGCTGGGAGGCATGTTGAGCCCATTGAATATTCATTTTTTTTGTCCCAAGTGATTGAATAATGACAAAAAAAAAAAATTACAAAAAGTTGTCACTAAATGATATATTGCTCACACAGGCCATGGGCATATGTGGAATTGCACCCCAAAATACATTTAGCTGCTTCTCCTGAGTATGGGAATACCACATGTGTGGGACTTTTTGGGAGCCTAGCCGCGTACGGGGCCCCAAAAACCAATCACTGCCTTCAGGATTTCTAAGGGCGTAAATTTTTGATTTTACTCCTCACTACCTATCACAGCTTTGAAGGCCATAGAATGCCCAGATGGCATAAACCCCCCCCCCCCCCCCCCCAAATGACCCTATTTTGGAAAGTAGACACCCCAAGCTATTTGCTTTGAGGCATGTTGAGTCCATGGAATATTTTATATTTTGACACAAGTTGCGGGAAAGTGACAAATGTTTTTTTTTTTTTTGCACAAAGTTGTCACTAAATGATATATTGCTCACACAGGCCATGGGCATATGTGGAATTGCACCCCAAAATACATTTAGCTGCTTCTCCTGAGTATGGGGATACCACATGTGTGGGACTTTTTAGGAGCCTAGCCGCGTACGGGGCCCTGAAAACCAATCACCGCCTTCAGGATTTCTAAGGGTGTAAATTTTTGATTTCACTCTTCACTGCCTATCACAGTTTCGGAAGCCATGGAATGCCCAGGTGGCACAAACCCCCCCCCCCCCAAATGACCCCATTTTGGAAAGTAGACACCCCAAGCTATTTGCTGAGAGGCATGGTGAGTATTTTGCAGCTCTCATTTGTTTTTGAAAATGAAGAAAGACAAGAAAACATTTTTTTTTCTTTTTTCAATTTTCAAAACTTTGTGACAAAAAGTGATGTCTGCAAAATACTCACTATACCGCTCAGCAAATAGCTTGGGGTGTCTACTTTCCAAAATGGGGTCATTTGGGTTTTTTTTTGCCACCTGGGCATTCCATGGCCTCCGAAACTGTGATAGGCAGTGAAGAGTGAAATCAAAAATTTACGCCCTTAGAAAGCCTGAAGGCGGTGCTTGCTTTTCGGGGTCCCATACGCGGCTAGGCTCCTAAAAAGTCTCACACATGTGGTATCCCCAAACTCAGGAGAAGCAACAGAATGTATTTTGGGGTGTAATTTCACATATTCCCATGGCATGTTTGAGCAATATATTTAAAAATGTGTGTTTTTTCAACTTTGTGCAAAAAAAAAAAAAATTGTCTCTTTCCCGCAACTTGTGTCACAATATAAAATATTCCATGGACTCGACATGCCTCTCAGCAAATAGCTTGGGGTGTCTACTTTCCAAAATGGGGTCATTTGGGGGGGGTTTGAACTGTCCTGGCATTTTATGCACAACATTTAGAACCTTGTGTCACACATCACCCACTCTTCTAACCACTTGAAGACAAAGCCCTTTCTGACACTTTTTGATTACATGAAAAAAATATTTTTTTTTGCAAGAAAATTACTTTGAACCGGTTCCAGGTTCGGGTCTCTCAAAATGCGATGGCATCTTGGGAGACCCTGTGAAAGTGTGCCTAGTCTGCGCAATGCTGTACCCTACGCTAATACTCAACTAGTGTATGGTAGCGTTCAAAACATTCACCAATGCAAAGACCAGGATTGTCAGGACAGGAGGGACAATAATAGCGGGTGTCACACCTACACTACCGTTCAAAAGTTTGGGGTCACCCAAACAATTTTGTGTTTTCCATGAAAAGTCACACTTATTCACCACCATACGTTGTGAAATGAATAGAAAATAGAGTCAAGACATTGACAAGGTTAGAAATAATGATTTGTATTTGAAATAACATTGTTTTTACATCAAACTTTGCTTTCATCAAAGAATCCTCCTTTTGCAGCAATTACAGCATTGCACACCCTTGGCATCCGTCCACAACACTTTTTTCCAGTCTTCCTCTGTCCAATGTCTGTGTTCTTTTGCCCATCTTAATCTTTTTCTTTTATTGGCCAGTCTCAGATATGGCTTTTTCTTTGCCACTCTGCCCTGAAGCCCAAAATCCCGCAGCCGCCTCTTCACTGTAGATGTTGACACTGGTGTTTTGCGGGTACTATTTAATGAAGATGCCAGTTGGGGACCTGTAAGGCGTCTGTTTCTCAAACTAGAGACTCTAATGTGCTTATCTTCTTGCTTAGTTGTGCAACGCGGCCTCCCACTTCTTTTTCTACTCTGGTTAGAGCCTGTTTGTGCTGTCCTCTGAAGGGAGTAGTACACACCGTTGTAGGAAATCTTCAATTTCTTTGCAATTTCTCGCATGGAATAGCCTTCATTTCTAAGAACAAGAATAGACTGTCGAGTTTCAGATGAAATTTCTCTTTTTCTGGCCATTTTGAGCGTTTAATTGACCCCACAAATGTGATGCTCTAGAAACTCAATCTGCTCACAGGAAGGTCAGTTTTGTAGCTTCTGGAAGAAGCTAGACTGTTTTTAGATGTGTGAACATGATTGCACGAGGGTTTGCTAATCATCAATTAGCCTTCTGAGCCAATGAGCAAACACATTGTACCATTAGAACACTGGAGTGATAGTTGCTGGAAATGGGCCTCTATACACCTATGTAGATATTGCACCAAAAACTAGACATTTGCAGTTAGAATAGTCATTTACCACATTAGCAATGTATAGAGTATATTTGTTTAAAGTTAGGACTAGTTTAAAGTTAGCTTCATTTAAAAGTACAGTGCTTTTCCTTCAAAAATAAGGACATTTCAATGTGACCCCAAACTTTTGAACGGTAGTGTATATCCGCGCTTGCTGCAGACACGACATGTTTTTTGAGGGGTTCGTTGGGTAGGGGTACTCAGGAGGACATAAAGAAAATGCCTCTCATGCAGCCGACTGCATTTGGTTGGGGATCTGAATGGGGGAAGTACGGGCACTGCAGAAGTGGTGGGTTCCCAATTAGGATTGGCGAATGCAGCAGGAAGGGCATAATGGGTACGACGGGCCTGTGTTTGTCTTTTTGGTGGCAGCGGGACACTACTTGTGCTTGCCACCTCACCAGCTTGAACTGCACTTATGGGACTCGCCATGTCACCAAGTGTTACTGCAGTGCTGGTTTGACTACAACCGGGGTGTACTAGGCCGCTGGTGCTTGCCAGTTCACCAAAACGCTAGCAAAAAAACTGTTAGCGATCGCAGGGATCAGGCCTGACTCTGTGAATGCTGCAGTTATGCGTTTAGTGTTTTGTAAGTGACAGTGATCGATCGATACTGCACTTGGGTGGGCTGGGCTGGGCCGGGCGGAGGGGCAAAACGCAGGTGCTAGCAGGTATCTGGGCTGATCCCGCTAACACTGCCTTTTTGGGAACCCTAAACTGCTGGGGACGCTAGTATAGATCTGATCGGATCAAATATTGATGCATTCAGATACTATACCACTAAGGGAGGTGTATGGTGCGTGCGTGGGTGTTAGCGGTACTGGCGCTAATCTGACGCTGTCTGGGGCGACGCATATCACCGCCGGGCGATCAGGGGGCCAAACCTTTATTCGGTAATAAACGGCGGGTGCCCTGACACTATAAAAAATAAACAAACTAACCAGCGTCAACCGTAACGGTTATACGGTGATCAGTGGTGAAAGGGTTAACTAGGGGGCAATCAAAGGGTTAAAACATTTATTAGGTAGTATATGGGGGTCCCTGTCGCTATAAAACGCTGACGGCGAACCTAAATATTTGCGTCCCTAACTAGCGGAACCAGTGACACTAATACAGCGATCAGAAAAATGATCGCTTAGCGACACTGGCAACAGGGGGTGATCAAGGGGTTAAAACTTTATTAGGGGGGTTAGGGGGGTATCCTAGACCTACAGGGTGCTAACACTAACTGCCCTACCACTTCTAACTGTCACAAACTGACACCATGCAGTAATCAGGAAAAAAAAAAAAAAAAACACTGCTTGGTGTCAGTGTGACAGGGAGGGGGAGGGGTGATTGGGGGGGATCGGGGGGCAATCGGGGGGGGATCGGGGGTGTAAAGTATGCCTGGCATGTTCTACTGTGTGTGTGTGTGTTGGTGCACTCACATGTCTTCTCTCCTCGGCGCCGGAACGGAAACTGCCGAGCCGAGGAGAGATGACATCACATCCTCTGCCTCTGTGTACTATACAGAGGCAGGGGATGTTTCTCATTGGCTGGGAGCGATCGCGAGGGGGGGCCACGATCGGATGGCCTCCCCCTCATCTCTAAACGCTCCCAGACAAATGCCGACCGCCGCTGGCACCGGGGGGGGGTCCGATCGGACCCCCCGCCCGCGGGAAGGCAATCACGTACCAGGTACGTGATTTTGCCTGCCCGTGCCATTCTGTTCACGTATATATGCGTGAGGCGATCGGCAAGTGGCTAGGGAACACTTAACCCCTTGATTGCCCCCTAGTGTTGACCCCTTCCCTGCCAGTGACATTTATACAGTAATCAGTGGCTATGTTTATCTCTGATTGCTGTATAAATGTCACTAGTCACAAAAAAGTGTCAAAAGTGTCCGATCTGTCCGCCGCAATGTCACAGTCCTGATAAAAATCGCAGATCGCCGCCATTACTAGTAAAAAAAAAATGCCAGAAAGCTATCCCCTATTTTGTAGACGCTATAACTTTTGCTCAAACCAATCAATATATGCTTATTGTGATTTTTTTTATCAAAAACATGTAGAAGAATACATATTGGCTTAAACTGATGAAGAAATTTTTTGGGGGAAATTTATTATAGCAAAAAGTAAAAAATATTGTTTTTTTTTTCAAAATTGTCGCTCTTTTTTTGTTTATAGCGCAAAAAATAAAATCCACAGAGGTGATCAAATACCACCAAAAGAAAGCTTTATTTGTGGGAAAAAAAGGACATACATTTTGTTTGGGTACAACGTCGCACGGCCGCACAATTGTCAGTTAAAGCGACGCAGTGCCATATCGCAAAAAATGGCCTGGTCATTAAGGGGGCAAATCCTTCCAGTCTTTAAGTGGTTAAAGAAGCAGTGATTTGAATAATGCTTAAAGTGAAACAATAAAAATGAAAAATTCCTTTAAATATCGTGCCTGGGGGGGTCCACTTAGTCTGCCTGTAAAGTGGCACATCTGTGCGATGTGTAGAACAGTGCTGCAGCAAAATTACAGGAAAAAATTTAAAAAATCTAATCTTGCTCGCGGCTGTAATGTATTACCACCTCCCGGCAATATAGATATAAAATCAAGGGAAAAAAACGTGTGCTGTCCCCTCAGTCCTTACCAGGCCCTTCGGATCTGGTATGGATTTTAACCCCACGCCCCCTCCTGAACCACACCAGGCCACATGCCCTCAACATGGGGAGGGTACTTTGGGGTCCCCCCAAAGCACCTTGTCCCCATGTTGATGACCAAAGGAGAAGACCAGGGGAAGAAGTGGGGAAGGAGAAGCTGGAGGAAGACTGAAGGAAGAAGGAGAAGACCGAAGGAAGAAGCGGGGGAAGAAGAAAACATCTTTAATAAAGGACTTGTCAAAAACCAGCTATTGTCTTTTGTCACATTACACTACTTTTTTGGTGAATGGGTAGGGATTTCTTGAGCTTCCATTATGTGAAAGCCATCAAAAATGTCATCACTGGTGAAAAAGAAACTTTAGTACCACAACATACAAATCTCTAGCCAGGTATCAGGATTTGGATTCGAACTCAGAAGCTCAGGGTTGCTAAGCAGAAGTGCTAACCTTTTAGCAATTGTGCTGCAACATGTTTTTAGTCTGCATCTCTGTGGTGTCAAACTGTCCTAAGTCCCAGGGGTGCAAGAGGTTAATCACAGATGTACTGTGGAAGGCCAGAGAGCCAGTGAACAAACTGTTTCTGGCATATGTCATCTGTTTTGAAGGCTGGTTATGGCTGATTACTGTCAGCATGCTGAGAGATAAACAGCTGTCATTTTGTGGGTTTTGGCTTGGTAAGAGGCTGCAATTAGTGCTGATGGGGAAATGTTAAGGCTGATTAGAGTCCTTGCCCATGGAAAACATATGACACAATTTGCAATGTTGGTGGAATCCTCCTACACATAAATACTACATTTAGACATGATTTATGTAAGGCCCTGAGTCAGGAATACTGAACAGAAAAGGAACGCACTCATATAGCTACATCCGTAAATTGAGGGAATGAATAAGGAAAAAAAGGTGTACTATAACAGTAAACCTAGATCGGACTTTAAAGGCATAGGAAACAACAAAGAGGTATGAGAATAAACACTATTTATTGAAAAATACACAACATTAATAGAACAATGCAGAAAAATTTAAAATCATGTATACTGATGCATAATGTGCAGTGAGCCCTTGTGTATCTACGTGTTTCACCGTTAGGCTTCTTCAGTATACAGTCAAGGTTCCACAGATAGCAAATAAAGAGAACGGACCTCACTGACTGAAAATAGAACATATAGGTTTTAAAATGGTGATATACCACTGTACATTTAAAAAATTGATTTTCGTCAACAGGAAATAGCCATAATGCAGGTGGATATATACAAGGAGAAGAAAAAGGAAAAAAAATTGATAGATACATTTAAACAGATGGCCATACCTTGCAGAGAGATAAGTCGCAATTATAATTATCCAGAAACTGGTTCAGAGGGTACCATCTACTACAGAAGGTACCTCTACTACAGAGGGTACCATTCTACTACACCAACGTCAGGATCTATGCACAGATAGGTCAGGCCAGCCCAATCTAGTAAACAGTGTGAGATGATATAAATATATAACTACCAACACACAGAGTAGGTTCCTTTAAAATATGATAGTATACAGCACCTAATGACAATGATGATAGGAGAGGGGTACCTGCTAGTAAGAGAGAGGCAGGAAAAGTCAGATGGTTCCAGGAACAGGGGCAAAATAATGCACAAAGAGTGGACTCAGTACCAAAGAGGGAGGGGAGCCAACTATGGGCTTCAAAGCCCACTAAACAATGAGGACACCCACCGGGAAAAATAGTCCAAATATGATACACAATGTGTAGCAAAATCTATAGAACAAAAAACAAAACCAAGAAACATAGTAAGCAAGAGGTTAACCAAGTGATGCACTAAAAGTATCCATCTATAGCTACAAAGCAAAAGTATGTATGGCCCCTGGGAGACAGCCTTGTGCTAGTCACAACATGTCCCTGTGTGTGGCGGCCATTTAAAGCCCAAATTTGTGACAAAATTGCAGGAAAAACGTCACCAAAATGATGACATCGTAAGAGGGCGACAAAAAAAATATATATATTATTGATGAGTCAGGAGTTATGTTTAACAACATAGGGAAATCAGACAACTTCTTTACGGGAAGTGGCATGTTTGGGATTTGAACCCAGACCTGCAGAGCTGCTAAACAGAAGTGCGAACCCATTAGCCACTGAGCTCCTGCATATGGAGCCCCCCTACACATAAATACACATATACTGCATTTCTTTGGACATATAGGTGGTGGAATTACATTAGTCAGGAGTTATTCTTCTTGATTTATTCTGTGATATTTGGTGATTTTTGGTGTGTGAGACTAGAATAGTGATGTTAACCTCTAATCAAGCGCCTTGAGGCGATTCAGTTCGCATTTGCAGCGCTATACAAATCATTCATTCATTCATTCATTCATTCATTCATTAACCTCTGATTTTGGGGAATTACATTTTTATTTCTGATGTTGGTACACATATCACATTTTTTGGGCTCAAATTAGGCTCATTTGGAAATAATAAAAACACACAAAATTGTGACTCATTTTAAATTTGCATCAGCAATGGTATTGTTTGTGGTTTGTAAAGACATCTGTGTGATTTTGGGTAAAGATCTTTCTGATATGGACAGTAACAAGTGAAAATGACAGAGAAAAAAAAATATTTTACCAAAACATGAAAACATTCTAGCATTCTTAAAAACAAAATAGATGATGAAGAAACAACATTGTTGCAAGGAAAATGTCTTTGAGAGAAAAATACATTTTATCTCAACATGTGATATCAAAGTATTTATTTGGGGAAGTTACAATAGTACCATTAGAATTAAAGTCTGAAACTTGCATTGGGCTACATAACTCTCATTTTCACTCCAAAAAACGCTCTTTAACCCTGCGCTCATTTTGGTATTTACTATAACGCTTGATAAAAAAGCCATGGGAGTTAAAATCAGAGTAGTTTGCATGTCTGAGCATGCTCATTTGTGCTGGCACCTATTTGTAAATAGACAGGGAATTTATCTCTTCTCAGACTTTTGAAGATATTTCAGTGTAGAAATCACTTTTTCACACACTTTAAAAGCAGATTATCTCTAAAAAATATACTGCATATTTCAGTACCATTTAGGCGATCATATCATGCTCTAAAGTAAACATTATTTCCATGTGCAATTCTCCAGGTCCTAACAAGAGTAAGGGTTTGGGGGCTATCTGTTTTCTGGGAGCTATAGTAAATTCAATTTTGGGAGTATTTTTGCACCAGTGCTATAGTGAATTCCGCTTTTGCGCTAATTACTGCAATTGCGGCATTTTAGCGCTAATTACTGCAATTGCTGTAATTTTGCCGCTAATTAGCGCTCAGTGCCATAGTAAATGACCCCCATGGTCACCAGCCAGTGTCCCTGATCACCTCCACAACATTCATATGATGACACTGTACTGTACTGGTGATAGTATGTAAAAAGAAAAATTGTGACAAAAAATTACAACTTTAAAAGCTCAGACTGTCTACTTTCCAAAAATGGGTCATTTCAGATATGTATATACCATAGTTTGTAGACAATATAATTTTTACACAAACCAACTAATATACACCTAATGTGATTTTTTGTTTCAAAGACATACATTTTGGCCTACATTTATGATGAAATTAGATTTTATTGGTTATGCCTTATTATTATTTTTCAATTTTTGGTCTTTTTTTCATTTATAGCACAAAAAAAAACCCTGTGATGATCAAATACCACCAAAAAAATGCTCTATTTGTGTGAAAAAAAATGATAAAAATTAAATTTGTGTACAGTATTGCATGACCATGCAATTGTCAGTTAAAGTAGCACAGTGCTGAAAAAGCAAAAAATACCCTGGTCATAAAGGGAGTAAAATCTTCCAGAGCTGAAGTGGTTAAACATAGGGCGTAATGCATAGAGCGACTGAGAGTACAAGTGTGAACAGAGACCATTAGAATGGGATTCTGCATGTTGAGCATAGTCAGGCATATGAAAACATATGACAAATGACAACTTGTCTTCCAACAGCTCCCACAGATCTGATCTCCTGAGCAGCTCCCACTGAGTGCAGGATGGGGACAAGGGAGATGCAGGTGCCTGGGGTGCAGTGCAGATGCCAACACCCCCACTGGATGGCCTCCCTACAAGTGAGAGAGGCGGAGCCACCTACAGTGTGTATGGAGGTACTAGGGCCAGCTGGATGCTTAAACTTAATACAGCAACAAAAATAAGACATGTGAAAGATGGTGGAGCTTTTAAGGTTAGGGAGAAGATGGGGCGGGGGGGGTTTGCATTCACAGGTCAGAGCTGAAGAGGAACGGAATGGAGATGTGGATGCAGATGTATGCAGAGGTAAGCGGTTGTGGAAGAAGACTGAATTCTGCACTCTGTGTGTAGTGTACAGCTGAACTCTGCACTCTCTGTGTACCCCGCCCCCCTCCAAAACTCTGCACTCTGTACATAATGCACCCCTGATATTTAAACTGAAGCTGTACCCGATTTTTGAAGTTTGCCCCCCCCCAGTTGATGATCACATTGCCATGAATCACTGATTTTTTTATTTTTTTTTTAGAGCCTATTGCCTATTTTGGCCAATAAAGAGGTGTACTTCTGCAGTACCTCACAGTGGCGGTACAACACATCTGGTCGCCTATTCGCTCCTGGGATATAAGTGTCATGAATCCCAGGAGTCTACGGGCAGCCTCTGCAATACGAGTGCACCGCGCTTTGAGTGCAATGCGAATGCATGAATTTGGGAGATTGGGTATCCCGGAAGGAGCTACGAGTGGGCTTCAGATGCCCACATTGAAGATGGGAGCATGCCTACTAAGGAGGTTACAGTGAGTAATTTGTACAACTATCTAACCTAAAAGAGTCAATTTACTACATATGCCAGAATGTATTGTACAAGGGTGGTTTTTTTATAGGCTGGATTTCCGCTTAATGCCCCTTTAAGACCCTCCCACAGTGAAAATTGACCACACCCACTATTTTATGCAGTTTGGAAGGTGTGAGTGAGGGGGGTTTTGGGGGGTCATGGTTGAGTTCCTGCACCTATTTTCTGAGGAAAAAAATCCCTAAGTATAGACAACTGTTCTACATGAATGTCGGCTGTTGATTGAAGTAAATTGTCTGGGAAGAAACTTTCTACATGGTGAATCATCTTAATGGGTCAGCGCATCTGGTGTTTCTTGCCATATGTAGTATCTTACAGAGACAATACACCAGTTACTACTATTACTACTACTATTGCTTTGGAGAGAAAATTTTTACTGCACAGTTGTTTGGGCACAGACCCATGAGCAAGCTTGGGACTGATATTACAGTTAGCTTAGCTAAACAGGATAAACTAAACCACTTTTGATTTGTGGACTTGTTACCTTGCCTGGATTAACTACTTCAGCCCTGGAAGATTTGGCTGCTTGATGACCAGGCCATTTTTTGCAATACAGCACTGCGTTGCTTTAACTGAAAATTGCGCGGGCGTGTGAAGCTGTACCCAAACAAAATTGATGTTTCCCCACAAATAGAGCTTTCTTTTGGTGGCATTTGATCACCTCTGCGGTTTTTATTTTTTGTGCTATAAACAAAAGAAGAGCAACAATTTTGAAAAAAAAAAACACAATATCTTTTAATTTTGCTATAATAAATATCAAACATTTTTTTTCCCCCCAAATTTTTTTTTCCACAGTTTAAGCCGATATGTATTATTCTACATATTGTAATACAATTGCAACAAGTGTATATTGATTGGTTTGCGCAAAAGTTATAGCGTCTACAAAATAGGGGATAGATTTATGGCATTTTTATTACTATTTATTTTTTTACTAGTAATGGCAGCGATTAGCAATTTTTATCGGGACTGTGATATTGAGACGGACAATTGCTATAAAAATGCACTGTTTACTGTATAAATGTCACTGGCAGGGAAGGGGTTAACACTAGGGGGCAATCAAGGGGTTAACTGTGTTCCCTAGTGTGTGTTCTAACTGTGAGGGGATGGGACTGTCTAGGAGGAGAGAGATAGGTGTTCATACTTAGTAAGAATACACGATCTGTCTCTACTCCCCTGAAAGAACCGGGATTTGTGTGTTTACACACACAGATCCCCGTTCTCGCATTGGCTCCGGGCACACGCTGCGGGCGCAGCCTAGCGGCCAAAAGGCGAAGCGACGTAAGGTAACGTTGATTTGCCAAGCTGAGCCAACCTGCCGCAGTAAAACTGCGGCGGCTGGTCTGAAAGTTGTTAAAGGGTAAGTTCACCTTTTGTAAGATGTTACATGTTGTACCAGGGTGTAATGTGTAACATGTTACAGGTTCACTAGCCTTCACACCCCCAATCCCCCATTTTGACAGTGAGTGAGGGTTCTTCTCCCTCCAATCGCTGTTAAAATTAAAAAAGAAAAGGGCTATGCAGAGCTGCCCCAGCCCAGCCATGTAATTCATTCACAGTGTCCTGTGAATGTGAAAACTACCTTTGCGGCTGTCGACTTGTAGTTCTCAATGAACTACCAGGATGCTTTTGAGTGATCTAGGTAGTACATTGAGTCTTCCTGTCAGAGTGTAATTACCTGCCCATACGAGGTATGAACAGACAGCTTACACAGACTATCTGCAAGAACCCTGCATTGCACCCACTTTGCAGGCTCATAGTAACAAAAAATAATAAATGCACATTTTTTTACCTGCAAAAAGATGTGCATTTATTTAATTTTTTTACAAAGGTGAACTTAGCCTTCCTATTTTTAATGTGCATCTGCTGCTGAAAAAAATTGCATATTATTTACCATTGTCTGCTTCATTGTGTCAGGGGATTTCATGGGTGTTACCAGATCTAGATAGGAGCTGTACCTTTATACTTATCAAGGCTAACACAGGTGTGCTACATTATAGCTGAGCTTGAGGCTTCCATCACACAAACTAATGCCCTGTACACATGATCCGAAAATCGTACGACACTGCTCGTGGTCGCCATCTTGGCATCCAGTGTTTTGGTGATCCAGCCCAGTTTTTTGGTGAGTATGAGGCCTTTATACAATTGACCTCGCTTGCCAACCATCTACTCTGCCCTGATCCACTTAATGATTCACATATACTTATCATTTTAATATCTCTGTTACAGACAAAACCCAGTATGCATCTGCCCCTGACGAGCGAGAACAGACTCGCGAAACACGTAGGGCACCACCGATGCTACCTGCATGTCCACTCTGCTGGGCATTCGCAGTTGGCCACATCATGTGCATATACTGCTTTCACTTATGTTTGGGGACTTTTAAATGTCAAATAATGTATATGTATTGACTAGTCTTAACGTTCATCATGGATTTTGCTATTGTTTATGGATGTATAAACTGATTGCAGTGCAATTGTTTTTGTCTTTTACTCATGCTGTGAACTAGGCTACTATGCCGGGTAACGCACATTTATTGTTGTTCCCATTGTGTTTATACAGTTTTTGTATCAATAAATCAATTTTATTGCAGTTTGTGTGTACGTGTGCCCATCTCTTTCACCTCATCTAAAGTCCCATTTGGCTAGTTTTGTTCTTTGTACGGCAGATCGCCTGACTTTTTTTTGAATAGGGCACTAAAGTCCCGAAAATTCTCGTACGACAGAAAAAAAAAATGTCATGTGTTGTAGTGTATTTGTATTGTATTTTCGGACGACAACTGTACTGGCTAAATGGAAATCGTACGATCTGGTATCGTACGAGGAAAATTTCTGTGCTTGTCTGATCGAATAATATCGGATGAACTGTTGTGAACTCGAAAGCTCTGTACTAACTATCCGATTATCGTACGATCGCTGTATTTTTCATCCAATTTTCGGATTGTGTGTACGGGCCATAAAGCCTTGTACACACAATCAGATTTTCGGACAACTGTTGGTTTAATTTTTGTTGCATGCTAGTCTCATGCAAAAGTGAAGAGGTTACTCACCATACGAAAATTCTCGTAACGTAGAACTCAACTTCAGAAGGGATGTAATGTGTTGAATAGTTTTGTATGTATTCTTGCGTTTCTGAGCATGCGTAGTCTTGCTCTTACAATTTTTTTCGTACGAAAACCGTACTAATTAAATGAAAAATCGCATGTTGAGTTCACATCCGACAAAAATTTTATAGTCTGCACATCCAGCTTTTGTTGGACAAAAAAACGGAATCGGCTGTCGAAAGCACCATACTAATGATCCGAAAATCAGCAGATCGTTCGTCAGATGAAATTTTACTTCCGATTTTTGTATCGTGTGTACGGGCCTTAACGGGCATGGACAGCACCAAAAAAGAATAAATAAAGGAGAGTGGGGAAATGGCGCTACCCTATGTGCCAAAACGTAAGCTAAAGTATATGTAAGTGGGGCATCAAATAAAGCCAAACCTAGTAGCAGATGACTAGGGTATGTTTATGTTCCACCAGTGAATGTGAATACACGCGTAAAACATAAACGAATGTAATGAATAGAGTGTAACTGGGCGGGACCCCCATATAGCCAAACTTAATAATCCAGCCCCTGGCGCTCCATATATCCACACCCCTGCTCTAACAAATCCAAAAAATCAGCTCAAGATCAAACTAAAAAATAACATAAATTAACATGTGTTCAGTGACATATATGTACACGCTAGTAAATTAGTTAATCAACCAGTATTTGGTGCGACCAGCATCCACAGTGTTAAATACACATATAATTATCCAATCTATGGTATATGTCCATAAATCCTGTGCTCGTATTATGAAAACAACTTGTATTGCATAAAGAAGTGCTTATAAACAAAACGTGATAGAGTTCCAAATGTGACTTCCAGTGACTTCTGTGTATGGCAGATTCCGCGACTTAGTTCTCCCCCAATGTGTCCCCACTCACCAGAGATGATAACCCCTGCAGGGATAGTAGACATAGAATGGGTAGCTGTAAAACGGATCTCCCCCTTAGGTAGCCATAGTAGTAGTCTGTGCCACCGTCACTCCAGTATAAGGTCATGGATTTCCAGCATGAATTTTAACCAGGGTACCTCGAGATACTTCACCGCACCGGTCCATTCAGTTGAAGCTTAAAACAGCATGCGTCAATGATAGGAACAAACGGCTGCAGCAATTAGCGTACGGATGTCAGCCTGCCTGACATCTTTCATCATAACAGATGTCTTCAGAGGCATCAAGAGAGAGTGTATTGCTACAGCAGGGCTGATGGGTGGTTGAGGGCAGCTGTGGCCGCACAGCCTGTACAAAGCAAAGACAGGCTCTCAGGAACAGCAGCTGTTCACTGATCTTTGCATGTACCCATACATCAAGTGATTACCTACTGTTAGGGACAGATGCCCATCCCTGGGAGCATCTGTGTGCATCCATGGTCAGACATCTGTCCTTAACTGCAGGTAACCATTCAAAGCACTGATACATCGGTGGACAGCTGTGGCTCCTGACAGCTGTCTTTACTTTGAGTGGCTGCTGCTGTCCATAACCACCTGTCAGCCCAGCCTCAGCAATATGCTGTCTCTTGCTTTCATCCATGCCTGTTCATCCCTGTGATGAAGGCCTTAAAGAATCACTTTGCTTTTAAAAGACAGGTATGGACTTTTTTTTTTTTTTGCAGAATCACACTTACCTAGGTGGATGCAGCATCAGTTTGATGCTGCTTCTGTTCCCTCTGGCTCTAACACTGAGAACCGAGCATTCAAGCACTGCCGATTGCTCAGTTCTCAATGTTCCCTGAGTAGAGAGCTGGTGACTATCAGTCACCGCTCTCTTCTCTGCACCCCCACGCTCACTGGAGCGCTGGGCTGTGGAGGGGGCAGGAGCGGCCGGCTCAGGCTCTCAGCGGCTCACTGAGAGGCTGAGATGGGTGCCAGTCCAGGCATGTGGGCGGATCCCGACCATATGGTTGCAATCTTGCCCGAGCCTGGACTGGCTCTGTGACGTCAGCGGACAGCCAGCTTCAGCCCGCTTTCTGCTGAAAACGGGTCACAGGAGTGCAGAACGAACTGCACTCCTGTGATCCACAGAAGAAATACAGCCAAACGAGCTTTGGCTGTACTTCCCCTTTAATAATGGATCTACTATTATCAGTTTGGAACTATTACAACGTGAATTAAAAATCGAAATTCTTTACTGTAACAGTCATCTGTGTTCATGTAACACAGATACATTTGCATTTCTGCAGTATGACACATTCAAGAAGCAGGCTATGTAACATTTAGCATTTTTTGCTTTGTGTTCTGCAAGATTATGAGCTTGAAGGCAAATTGCACTTGCATTGCAATGATTTGTGGGACATGTTTCAAAAGATCAGACATCAAGCACATTTTATCAAAGAAAATATTATCTGGGCTCAAGTAATCTCGCCAAGGAAGGGGATTAAACGTAACTGAATGAGATCAGCTACAGCATGACATTACTCAAGTAAGAATTCTGACAGGATGGCAGGGATACAAAAATGTGTCATAGACACAATAAAAAGAGACTATATAACCATAAAAACAGAAAACCTAGGAATTGTTGTTATTAAAAGCAAATCGTACATCACAGTTGAAATATCGCCAGATTTGTTTCACTTTTAACTTTAGAATAGGTCTAGAACTTTGAAAATATTGTAAATAAGCTGAATGATATTGTATTTTTGGCACTCAAATTTGTGATCTTCATTTCAATACTTTACACCTTTGGTGCTCTTCAGTGGCGTCTCCAGCTTTCATATTTAGGGGGGGCACATGGGGGGACAGGGACAAAAGTTGGAAAGTTGGGGGGCAACTATAAAATGCAATTTTATATCCTGGGGCCCTTTACTACGATCCCACAACGGCCCTTTCACATGTTCTGCAGTGAGCTCCCTTGCTACTGTATTGGGGCCCCCCAGGGTGGCAGAAAACAAGATATATATGTCACCAGCATACCAAGAAAATGTAAGGGTCCAAAGCAGTGGGAGAACTATCAGGGTTGCAAAAAATGTCTTGCCACCGGGCCCTGGTGTTCTGCCACTGTGGGGTTCCCCAGCCTCCTCTTGCTGTCCTGCCCCTGCTATTGACAGCGCTGGTCTGGCATCTCTTGGAATTTACAGGCTGGTTCTCCTGTCCTAAGGAGGGCACATGGTGGGGCACAGCATAATGTTGGGGGGGGGGGGGTCAGGGCCCCCTCTGCCCCCCCTAGGGATGCCATTGGTGCTCTTTAGTCTGTGATTTGAAAATGATTAAAGCCACAGACAGCCTGGAAACAAATGCTATCATTTTTCACTTTAACTGAGCTTTAATGTATGAATAATGTATTTTGTGGCCACGTAGGGTTTCCTTAATGAAGTATTTGTCACTAATTCCTGAAGAAGTGAACCCTCTTCTGCAGTTACAATAAAGCTCTAATGAAGTGCAGTGGTGATGTGCTAGTGACATACTTTGACTTTTTGTCAAATCCATGTAGGCACTACAGCAAGTTCTAAGTTCAAAGTTTTAGCTCTATTTCATTTAAAGTAAGAACATTCTGCCATTTAGACAGCCGGGAAAGTCACATTTCAGATAAAGGTTAGCAATGACAGCCTACATCATTTTCTAAGTACGGTCTTACTGTAAAAAAAAAAAAAGAGCAGAAGTAAGATGGTACATTAAACTAGGTATGTCCAACTATTTATTATAAATGTTATAAACGCAGACCATAGAGCAGGGGACTGTCTATTTTCGTGTCAGTGCAACTTTTTCTCTACAGACGTTGTCTTAGCATGTATTCATTATTTATAAGAAGTAAAATAGAGTGCAAGTCTGTCAAAGCAGTTTTGCAAGCAAAATATACAACTACTCTGAGGAGATTGCTAAGCATCTACTTGAAAAACAGCTAAATACTACAGTATGTGTGATGTGTAACTCTTTGCAGCAATCATGTGGGTTATACATGTGTTACCCTGCACAGACAGGTGACACACAAGTGACTGTAAACGATCATCTTGTAAAACAACCCATTCAGTGTAGCCAGATATCTCGGGTATGATAAAGTTTGAAACACAAAATCATAAATTATAATATAATAAATAACTCTAAATAATTATAAAAAATAATAATATAATAATAATAAAATGAATTTCCCCACAAATCACTATCGCTCAATTCTTCAAGTGTTCTAATTTACTATTGCTGTTTTCTAGCTGGTCTAAAACCACTGTTGACGTAAAGGGACACTTTTTGGTTGCTATGTCTATGTCAATGTCTAAACCACTGGCAACAAAATTGAGTACACCTCTAAGTAAAAATGTCCAAATTGGGTCCAAGGTGTCAATATTTTGTGTTGCCACCATTATTTTCCAGCACTGCCTTAACCCTCTTGGGCATGGAGTTCACCAGAGCTTCACAGGTTGCCACTGGAGTCCTCTTCAACTCTTCCATGACGACATCACAGAGCTGGTGGATGTTAGAGACCTTGCGCTCCTCCACCTTCCGTTTGGGGATGCCCCACAGATGCTCAATAGGGTTTAGGTCTGGAGACATGCTTGGCCAGTACATCACCTTTACCTTCAGCTTCTTTAGCAAGGCAGTGGTCATCTTGGAGGCATGTTTGGGGTTGTTATCATGTTGGAATACTGCCCCGCGGCCCAGTCTCCGAAGGGAGGGGATCATGCTCTGCTTCAGTATGTCACTGTGCATGTTGGCATTCATGGTTCCCTCAATGAACTGTAGCTCCCCAGTTCTGGCAGCACTCAAGCAGCCCCAGACCATGACACTCCCACCACCATGCTTGACTGTAGGCAAGACAAACTTGTCTTTGTACTTCTTACCTGGTTGCCACCACACACACTTGACACCATCTGAACCAAATAAGTTTATTTTGGTCTCATCAGACCACAGGACATGGTTCCAGTAATCCCTGTCCTTAGTCTGCTTGTCTTCAGCAAACTGTTTGTGGGCTTTCTTGTGCATCATCTTTAGAAGATGCTTCCTTCTGGGACAACAGCCAGGAAGACCAGTTTGATGCAGTGTGCAGCGTATGGTCTGAGCACTGACAGGCTGACCCCCACCCCTTCAACCTCTGCAGCAATGCTGGCAGCACTCATACATCTTTTTCCCAAAGACAACCTCTGGATTTGACGCTGGGCACGTGCACTCAACTTCCTTGGTCTACCATGGCGAGGCCTGTTCTGAGCAGAACCTGTCCTGTTAAACCATTGTATGGTCTTGGCCACTGTGCTGCAGCCCAGTTTCAGGGTCTTGGCAATCTTATTATAGCCTAGGCCATCTTTATGTAGAGCAACAACTCTTTTTTTCAGATCCTCAGAGAGTTCTTTGCCATGAGGTGCTGTGCTGAACTTCCAGTGACCAGTATGAGTGAGAGCGATAACACCAAATTTAACACACTGGCTCCCCATTCACACCTGAGACCTTGTAACACGAGTCACATGACACCGGGAAGGGAAAATAGCTAATTGGGCCCGATTTGTACAATTTCACTTTTGTTTCCAGTGGTTTCGACATTAATGGCTGTGTTTTGAGTTATTTTGAGGGGACAGCAAATTTACACTGTTATACAAGCTGTACACTCACTACTTTACATTGTAGCAAAGTGTCATTTCTTCAGTGTTGTCACATGAAAAGATATAATAAAATATTTACAAAAATTTGAGGGGTGTACTCACTTTTGTGAGATACTGTATAATATAAAAGTGCATGCAGGGCACTGGACAAAGCATTAGGGACAAAAGGGATGATGAAATTAAATGTATGAAATGATTTCATACAGTAATGTAATCTGTAAGATTACAGTGTACTGTATGCATTGTGAATTTTGTACTTTTTGAATTTGTCGTCGGGTTTCGCTCGCAGGGAACGGAGCCTGGCACACAGAGGCATCGGGTGGAGGTCAGAGCCCACAGACACAGCGGGGGGACATCACAGGATCCTGGGGACAAGGTAAGTATTCCTGCACCAGGATCCTGCAATGCAATCCCGAGTGTGGCTCGGGGTTACCGCTAATGGTACTGAAATTTAACCACGAGCCGCACTCGGGAAAACCGCCAGGGAGGTTAAAATAGAAATGAAAGGCAAAACATTTTTGTATAAATATAAAAACATAATACTGTAAATACCCTTTCCCCCTTTTTATAAGTTATCACATTCCCTCTATTCTCAGCTGCATAAGAGCTGGGGGAGGAGAAGCAGCAGCACACTGAGCTTCTTAGTGAATGGCTTTGCAGGATGGGGGGGCGCATGTCAGGAAACGTGTGATTATTGGAGGAGAGCAGGCTGAATTCCTAGCACAGATAAAGAACTGGCTCTCCTGCTTAGTGTGGTCAGTTTTTAATAGAAAATCAGAGGGACTGGCTGGATCACCAGGGATTTTACAAAAAGGTAGCAATACAAGGAGAACAGGAGACTTTTTCATAAAGTACATGGTACAGCAAGCACATATCAGGATTATGAAATGCAGGGGTAACGCTTTAAAGTGGTTGTAAACCTGAAAAACCTCAAATAAAATAAGCAGTTTACCTAGTACAGTAAAGCAGCAGAAGCCATCTGTCCGCAGTCTTGCCAAGAAAGGAGCATCCAGCAATCTTAAATCCTCTCCGCTTTCCTGCAGTGTTAAAAAGGGACACATTTAAACAACTTGTGTTGCCACAGCCCCACTTCTGTGACTGACAGACTACATAGTTCTCCCATGCATGAGCATGAGAGAGAGGGGCGTGTGTCCAGCATTTCCTGAAAGATCGCTCCCCCCTACCGCCTCCAGCTCACCCAGGATTGGCTGCTCTGCTCCTGAGCATTATTTTACAATATGAAGTCAGGTG
Organism: Lithobates septentrionalis; assembly: GCA_037952835.1. Taxonomy (NCBI): domain Eukaryota; kingdom Metazoa; phylum Chordata; class Amphibia; order Anura; family Ranidae; genus Lithobates; species Lithobates septentrionalis. Next base: position 3,055,491 of record JBBDGP010001237.1, read on the forward strand.
GTGCCTTCCTGGATCTACAATTTGTCTGTACTGGGGAGGGGGGGGGGGCATGGCCAGCCGACGGGGGGCACCAGTGAGGCAGAGCAAAGCTGCTAAGCTGAGCAAGTTTGATTGCTGGGGGCAGGGCCGTCTTTAGCGCAGGGCAAACGGGGCACTTGCCCCGGGCCCAATCTTTGTTGGGGGGCCCGCGCTAGCTGTGAATTGGGGCCCCGATGACAGCTTTGCAGAGCGCACAGAGGACACGGGAGGATGTATTCCTCGTTAGCCAGCTGAGAGGGGGCGGGGCCGGGAGCTCCACTGACGCTCTGACCCCGCCCACGTACAGCCTGTGTACTCGGAAAAGAGCTTCTGTGTTGAGAGCCAGTGATCGGAGTGCGAGTGTCAGTGGAGCTTCCGGCCCCGCCCCCTCTATACTGGCTGGTGAATACAGAGGTCCGGGGGCGGGGCCGGGAGCTCCAATGACGCTCTCACTACAGGCGCTCTATACACAGTGCACAGGCTGCACGTGGGCGGGGTCAGAGCGTCAGTGGAGCTCCCGGCCCCGCCCCTCTCAGCTGGCCAGCGCGGAATACATCCTCCCATGTCCTCTGTGCGCTCTGCAAAGCTGTCATCAGGGCGACAATTCATGGGTGATGTGGGCCCAGGGCCCACCCAACAAAGCATCAGTGGAGCTCCCAGCTGCTTTAGTGAGAGCAGAGAGTGGAAACCCCGCCCACAGTCCTGAATGTATGTAGTGAGTTTGGCTGGCCAGGTATGTCCTTACACCCATAGAATGCCTGACTGTTTAAACCCTGAGCTGTGTTATTTAACTGTAAAGCTGTGCATTGCTGAAAGTTCTCTGACCATCCCTTGTATAATGTCTGCAGTCTCTGATTGTCTCCTGCAGTATGTCCGCAGTCTCTGATTGTCTCCTGCAGTATGTCCGCAGTCTCCGATTGTCTCCTGCAGTATGTCCGAAGTCTTTGATTGTCTCCTGCAGTATGTCCGTAGTCTCCGATTGTCTCCTGCAGTATGTCCGCAGTCTCTGTTGTCTCCTGCAGTATGTCCGCAGTCTCTGATTGTCTCCTGCAGTATGTCCGCAGTCTCTGGTAATCTCCTACAGTATGTCCGCAGTCTCTGATTGTCTCCTGCAGTATGTCCGCAGTCTCTGATTGTCTCCTGCAGTATGTCCGAAGTCTTTGATTGTCTCCTGCAGTATGTCCGCAGTCTCCGATTGTCTCCTGCAGTATGTCCGCAGTCTCTGTTGTCTCCTGCAGTATGTCCGCAGTCTCTGATTGTCTCCTGCAGTATGTCCGCAGTCTCTGGTAATCTCCTGCAGTATGTCCGCAGTCTCTGATTGTCTCCTGCAGTATGTCCGAAGTCTTTGATTGTCTCCTGCAGTACGTCCGCAGTCTCTGATTGTCTCCTGCAGTATGTCCGCAGTCTCTGGTAATCTCCTGCAGTATGTCCGCAGTCTCTGATTGTCTCCTGCAGTATGTCCGCAGTCTCTGATTGTCTCCTGCAGTATGTCCGCAGTCTCTGATTGTCTCCTGCAGTATGTCCGCAGTCTCTGATTGTCTCCTGCAGTATGTCCGCAGTCTCCGATTGTCTCCTGCAGTATGTCCGCAGTCTCTGTTGTCTCCTGCAGTATGTCCGCAGTCTCTGATTGTCTCCTGCAGTATGTCCGCAGTCTCTGGTAATCTCCTGCAGTATGTCCGCAGTCTCTGATTGTCTCCTGCAGTATGTCCGAAGTCTTTGATTGTCTCCTGCAGTACGTCCGCAGTCTCTGATTGTCTCCTGCAGTATGTCCGCAGTCTCTGGTAATCTCCTGCAGTATGTCCGCAGTCTCTGATTGTCTCCTGCAGTATGTCCGCAGTCTCTGATTGTCTCCTGCAGTATGTCCGCAGTCTCTGATTGTCTCCTGCAGTATGTCCGCAGTCTCTGATTGTCTCCTGCAGTATGTTCACAGTCTCTGATTGTCTCCTGCAGTATGTCCGCAGCCTCTGATTGTCTCCTGCAGTATGTCCGCAGTCTCTGATTGTCTCCTGCAGTATGTCCGCAGTCTCTGGTAATCTCCTGCAGTATGTCCGCAGTCTCTGATTGTCTCCTGCAGTATGTCCGCAGTCTCTGATTGTCTCCTGCAGTATGTCCGCAGCCTCTGATTGTCTCCTGCAGTATGTCCGCAGTCTCTGATTGTCTCCTGCAGTATGTCCGCAGTCTCTGATTGTCTCCTGCAGTATGTCCGCAGCCTCTGATTGTCTCCTGCAGTATGTCCGCAGTCTCTGATTGTCTCCTGCAGTATGTCCGCAGCCTCTGATTGTCTCCTGCAGTATGTCCGCAGTCTCTGATTGTCTCCTGCAGTATGTCCGCAGTCTCTGATTGTCTCCTGCAGTATGTCCGCAGTCTCTGATTGTCTCCTGCAGTATGTCCGCAGTCTCTGATTGTCTCCTGCAGTATGTTCGCAGTCTCTGGTAATCTCCTGCAGTATGTCCGCAGTCTCTGATTGTCTCCTGCAGTATGTCCGCAGTCTCTGATTGTCTCCTGCAGTATGTCCGTAGTCTCCGATTGTCTCCTGCAGTATGTCCGCAGTCTCTGTTGTCTCCTGCAGTATGTCCGCAGTCTCTGATTGTCTCCTGCAGTATGTCCGCAGTCTCTGATTGTCTCCTGCAGTATGTCCGCAGTCTCTGATTGTCTCCTGCAGTATGTCCGCAGTCTCTGATTGTCTCCTGCAGTATGTCCGCAGTCTCTGATTGTCTCCTGCAGTATGTCCGCAGTCTCTGATTGTCTCCTGCAGTATGTCCGCAGTCTCCGATTGTCTCCTGCAGTATGTCCGCAGTCTCTGATTGTCTCCTGCAGTATGTCCGCAGTCTCTGATTGCCTCCTGCAGTATGTCCGCAGTCTCTGATTGTCTCCTGCAGTATGTCCGCAGTCTCTGATTGTCTCCTGCAGTATGTCCGCAGTCTCTGGTAATCTCCTGCAGTATGTCCGCAGTCTCTGGTAATCTCCTGCAGTATGTCCGCAGTCTCTGATTGTCTCCTGCAGTATGTCCGCAGTCTCCGATTGTCTCCTGCAGTATGTCCGCAGTCTCCGATTGTCTCCTGCAGTATGTCCGCAGTCTCTGATTGTCTCCTGCAGTATGTCCGCAGTCTCTGATTGTCTCCTGCAGTATGTCCGCAGTCTCTGGTAATCTCCTGCAGTATGTCCGTAGTCTCCGATTGTCTCCTGCAGTATGTCCGTAGTCTCCGATTGTCTCCTGCAGTATGTCCGCAGTCTCTGATTGTCTCCTGCAGTATGTCCGCAGTCTCTGATTGTCTCCTGCAGTATGTCCGCAGTCTCTGATTGTCTCCTGCAGTATGTCCGCAGTCTCTGATTGTCTCCTGCAGTATGTCCGCAGTCTCTGATTGTCTCCTGCAGTATGTCCGCAGTCTCTGATTGTCTCCTGCAGTATGTCCACAGTCTCTGTTGTCTCCTGCTGTATGTCCGCAGTCTCTGAACCTCTCCTGTAGTATGTGTATTAATGTGCCCCTTTACTTGCTCAATTATTTGGGATTGCTCCACTGCTCAGTGAGAGGTAATGATGTGCATGAACCTCTAGCAACCAATCAGCAAACAGTAGTGATCTGCTTTAATCTCTACCAACCAATCAGTAAGTGCTAATGATGTGCTGTAACCCCTAGCAACCAATTAGTGAGCGCTAATAATGTACATTAACCTCTAGCAACCAATCGGTAAGCAGAAATTATGTGTTGTAACCTCTAGAAACCAGTCATTGAGCAGTAATGATAGGCTGTAACCTCTGGCAAACAATTGCAATCGCTGCGTGATCTGCTGCAGTAAACTGATTTTGAGTCTACCTGCTATTTTTTGTATGTCTCAGAATGGAGGGGGGGGGGGGCCCAAGAAAATGTTTGCCCAGGGCCCAATCAAAATTAAAGACGGCCCTGGCTGGGGGTAGTGTACAGATGGGAGGAGAGTCCTGTGAAGTCACAACTCCGCCTCCATAGCTCTGGCAAGCAGACACGCCCATGGATCAGAGATTTTCTGAGTGCCGTGACAGGTGCAGGAGACAAAAAATGACAAGTACAAGTACTGCGATTTGGATTTACACTGTAAAATCATTAACCACGAGACCTCTTGAACATTTACTCCCTTTCTTGACCAGGCCATTTTTTGCGATGCAGCACTGCGTTACTTTAATGGACAATTGCACAGTCGTGCGACGCTGCTGTACCCAAATAAAATGTCCTTTTTTCCCATAAATAGAGCTTTCTTTTGGTGGTATTCAATCACCTCTGCATGTTTTATTTTTTACACTGTAAATAAAAAAAGACAGACAATTTTGAAAAAAAAAAACAATATTTTTTACTTTCTGTTATAAAACATATCCAATAAAAAATGTAAAAAAAACAAATTTCTTGATAAATTCAGGCCAATATTTATTCTGCTACATATTTTTGGTAAAAGAAAATGCCACTAAGTGTATATTGATTGGTTTGTGCAAAAGTTATAGCGTCTAGAAACTATAGGATAAACTGTGTAATGGAATTTTTATTTATTTATTTATTTACTAGTAATGGCAGTGATCAGCATCTTATAGCAGGACTGCGATATTGCGGCAGACATTCGGACACTAACCAACACATTTTTGGGACACTAATACAGTGATCAGTGCTAAAAATATACACTGTCACTGTACTAATGGCACTGGCTAGGAAGGGGTTAAACATCAGGGGCGATCAAAGGGTTAAATGTGTGCCTAGCCAGTGTTTTGGTGTACTATGTGAGGTGCTTTTACTAGGGGAAGTATTTGATTTTAACCCCTGCTTTGTGGGGAAAGAAAATCTATTACTTCCCCTCTGACAGGACAGGGCTCTGCTTTGTTTACATAGGCAGAGCCCTGTCCTGTGTAAATTCATGATATTACTGGGTGCTGGCCAATGGATTACCCCCAGCACCCGGCGATTAACATCTGCTGTGTAAATCACAGCATGGCCGAAAAAGACAAAACTGAAGGGAAAATGCCCCAAGAACAAGCAGGAACTGAAGACAGTTGCAGTAGAGGCCTGGCAGAGCATCGCCAGGGATGAAACCCAGCGTCTGGTGATGTCTATGCGTTCCAGACTTCCGGCTGTAATTGACTACAAAGGATTAGCAACCAAGTATTAAAAAGTGAAAGTTTGATGGATGATTGTTAATCTGTCCCATTACTTTTGGTCCCTTAAAAAAGTGGGAGGCACATATACAAACTGTTGTAATTCCTACACCGTTCACCTGATTTGGATGTAAATACCCTCAAATTAAATCTGAAAGTCTGCAGTTAAAGCACATCTTGTTCGTTTCATTTCAAATCCATTGTGGTGGTGTATAGAGCCAAAAAGATTAGAATTGTGTCAATGTCCCAATATTTATGGACCTGACGACTGTACATGTTTCCCCTTAAACCACTCAAGTGTTGCTTTAGCAGTGTGTTTGGGGTCATTGTCCTGCTGGAAGGTGAACCTCCGTCCTAGCCTCAAATCACACACAGAGTGGTACAGATTTTGCTCAAGAATATCCCTGTATTTAGCACCATCCATCTTTCCCTCAACTCTGACCAGTTTCCCAGTCCTGACTGCTGAAAAACATCCCCACAACATGATGCTGCCACCACCATGTCTCACTGTGGGGATGGTGTTCTTTGGGTGAGGTGATGTGTTGGGTTTGCGCCAGACATAGTTTTTTCTTTTTCAATTTTAGTCTCATCAGACCAGAGCACCTTCCTCCATACATTTTGAGAGTCTCCCACATGCCTTTTCACAAACTTAAAACGTGCCATTTTGTTTTTTGCTGAAAGTAATGGCTTTCTTCTGCCACTCTGCCATAAAGCCCAACTCTATGGAGCGTACATCTTATTGTCATCCTATGTATAGATACTCCAGTCTCTGCTGTGGAACTCTGCAGCTCCTCCAGGGTTACCTTAGGTCTCTGTGCTGCCTCTCTGATTAATGCCCTCCTTGCCCGGTCTGTGAGTTTTGGTGTGCGGCCATCTCTTGGCAGGTTTGCTGTTGTGCCATGTTCTTTCCATTTGGTTATGATAGATTTGATGGTGCTCCTAGGAATCATCAAAGATTTGGATATTTTTTTATAACCTAACCCTGACTTGCACTTCTCAACAACATTGTCCCTTACTTGTTTGGAGAGTTCCTTGATCTTCATGGCCGTGTTTGGTTAGTGGTGCCTCTTGCTTAGGTGTTGCAGCCTCTGGGGCCTTTCAAAAAGGTGTGAATATGTAATGACAGATCACGTGACACTTAGATTGCACACAGGTGGACATCATTTCACTAAATATGTGGCTTCTGAAGGTAATTGGTTGCACCAGAGCTTTTTATGGGCTTCATAACAAAGGGGTGAATACATATGCACATGCCAATTATCAGTTTTTTATTTCTGAAAAATAGTTTAATGTATATATTTTTCTAATTTTACTTCACCAATTTAGACTATTGTGTTCTGATCCATCACATATAATTCAGATTAAAAAAAAAACATTGAACTAAAGGCTGATTCAGATTAAAAAAAAAACATTGAACTAAAGGCTGTAATATAACAAAATAGGTAAAAAGCAAAGGGGAGTGAACATAAATGAAATTATGGTGGCTGTTTTATCTATATCACTTTACATTTTTTGTATTCTAGAGTGCTGAGGACATATCCATCCTATAAAACAAACATATAAAAGAAACATATACATAAAAGAGGAATGTTTCAGCTGCAGCTCAGCATGCGTTCTTTAATGTGTACTCAATATACAGTATAGTATAAGAAATAAGGAGTTAATAAGCAGAAACAGAAGGGACAGACAATACATATTGATATGTCAAGAAAATTCCTTCTTTGACAAGTAACTTCAATACAAACCCTGCTGTAGCATTATAAAGCATAGGTAAATGTGAAAATCAACTTTTGAAAAGATCATATACAATTATGCAAACCCTTTCAATTTCATTTTGTAACATTCTTCTGTACTATGTTTTTATTCAATTACATTGTATAAGGCTCAAGAGGGTTAGGAATTATATAAGCTTCAATTGTCTTTGGTCTCTACAGAAACTCCTTGGCATGTGATTATACAGTTTACCGTCACATGCAAATTAAACTGTATTTGTGTGTGTATGTGTGTCTGGAGTATTATGGCAGATGTGCTTTGCAATCCATAGGCAGATGGTCTGGGATATTCTTTTAGAATTTGAGTATTTTATGTGCATTTATACACTGTAGCCAAAATACAGGAGCAGAGGGGCAATTAGCCAGTTCTGTTTTGTAATTATGATTAGCTATTAGTACAAACTGTGAGAAAAAAGCATTACCCATAGAGCCTTCAGTATTTGAATATTATCTTAGATGTTGCTTAACCACTTCAGCCCCGGAAGGATTTACCTCTTTCCTGACCAGAGCACTTTTTGCGATTCGGCACTGCGTCGCTATAACTGACAATTGCGCGGTCGTGCGACATTGCACCCAAACAAAATTGACGTCCTTTTTTCCGCACAAATAGAGCTTTCTTTTGGTAGTATTTGATCACCTCTGCGGTTTTGATTTTTTGCGCTATAAACAAAAAAAGAGCGTCAATTTTGAAAAAAAGGCTATATTTTTTACTTTTTGCTATAATAAATATACCCCAAATATATATAAAAAAACAATTTTTTTCCTCAGTTTAGGCCGATATGTATTCTTCGATATATTTATGGTAAAAAGAAAATTGCAATACTCGTATATTGATTGGTTTGCGCAAACGTTATAGCATCTACAAAATAGGGGATTATGCCATTTTTATAATTTTTTTTGTATTAGTAATGGCAGCGATCTGCGATTTTTATTGTGACTGCGACATTATGGCGGACACATCGGATACTTTTAACACTATTTTGGGACCATTGTCATTTATACAGCAATCAGTTCTATAAAAATGCACAGATTACTGTGTAAATGACACTGGTAAGGAAGGGGATAACACTAGGGGGCGATTAAGGGTTTAAGTGTGTCCTAGGGAGCGATTCTAACCGTGGGGGGGATGGGATACTACTCACATGACAGCAATCACTGATTCCGATGACAGGGAGCAGTAAATCCCTGTCATGTCACTAGGCAGAACGGGGAAATGCCTTGTTTACAAAGCCATCTCCCTGTTTTTCTGCTCTGTGACACGGACATCGAGTCACGGTCACGGAGCAATGCTGCATCTTAAAGGGGAGGTACCTGTATGCCCTTTTGCCCACCTGTACTATTCTGCCGATGTATATCAGCGTGTGGTGGTCGGGAAGGGGTTAAACTTTATAAACCTAGAGCTTTAAAGCTATGCTTCTGCTAGGGATCTCCCTTCACCACCCAAAACCATACCCCACTCCCCTATAACTAAGGCCCTTTCACACAGGGTGGACTCTGTACCAATTAGCCACTGATTTGCTCACAGATCAGAACAGAGTAGGTGGATAACAGGTCAGTTTCTGCTCACTTTATGCAGAGGGAACACAGACAGTGCCTGCTCTGCTCGCAGGGCAGCCAGACTGATTGCGCTGTCCGTTTGAACCAGACTACCTCTGATTCAATCCACCTGCACGGAGAGAACAGATCCCCTTCCGTTTGTTTTTAGCAGACCGAATCCGACCAGAGGTAGGCGAGTGTAAACGGGCACGAGTCCGTTTAAACCTGCTGATCCATAGGGATGAATGGACCCTCTGATCAGGTCCACCAGAAAAACTGACAGGAAGACCTAATTGGAATGGTCATGTGAAAGGGGCCTAATTGTTGCAGCAACAATTTAAAAAGAAAACAGCAGAGTGGAAGGTTTCTTCTTCAGTAGGAGCCAGTCAAGGACATGTGACATCGGATTTAGTAAAAATTGGTTATTTAAGGGTTTTTTTGTTTTTTTTTTTATCATTTTTGATTGTGTAAGAGCAGAGTTCAATGGAGAGATGGGTAGATATTTTACATTTGCTGGAAAGACAAAGTAGATCTATAGTGAAATATTTGACATTAGGTCAGATTTCATATGTTTTTAGGCCTCTTTAAACTGGGAAGCAAGGGTGCAGTAAAAACAGATGGTTGAGCCATGTTTTAACCTCCCTCAACTATCTACATAACATACAGCTTTGAGGAGGCTGTGCACATGGCATGGCCACATGTCTCAGTTATGGCAAATTTAATGCAGCTTGCTGGGGGGCGTGTCCAGATGTGAGTGGCGGCGGACGTGTCTGAGAGGAGCTCCGGGTATCCTGAATTCAATCCTTCGCCATCCTCACATCTAACTGCCAAAAACAGACCAGCCAACCTGCCAATCTGTTCCTCTCCTTCCCCTGCTGAGTCCTGAGCGGATCTTGAGTGGGGATTCTGCCGTGGTCGTCCGGGAGGCCGTGCATTGCTCAGGCCTGCAGCCGCCATCTTGCTGCCCTGTACCCGGCTGGAGCGAGCTGATCTCAGGCTGGGGTAACAGACTGCCATCCGTCCTTGAGACAGTGTTCCATCCTTCCTCCTGCCTGCCCTACACCTGCCTGGCGTGGTCTGATTGCCTGCTGGGCCGCTGGGGACGCTCGCGGCGGCCGCGGCCTAGTGCGGCCTAGTGAAGCCTGCCTGACACCGCTGTTTCCTGAGCGGCTACCCCGCGGGAGTGTGCCGCGGCCAGCCCGGCCTCAAATCAAGTGTACGGATCTTGCTGCCCCCACCTGCCTCATCATCCATCCATCTCCCAGCTGTGGCCTGGTGTGCTGACCGGAGGAGACTGCCTGTGTGTCTGAGAGGAGCTGCGGGTATCCTGAACTCAATCCTTCGCCATCCACCCACCCAACTGCCCAAAAAGACCAGCCAACCTGCCAATCTGTTCCTCTCTGTCCCCTGCTGAGTCCTGAGCGGATCTTGAGTGGGGATTCTGCCGTTGTCGTACGGGAGGCCGTGCATTGCTCAGGCCTGCAGCCGCCATCTTGCTGACCTGTACCCGGCCGGAGCGAGCTGATCCCAGCCTGGGGTAAGAGACTGCCATCCGTCCTTGAGACTGTGTTTCATCCCCCCTCCTGCCTGCCCTCCACCTGCCTGGCTTGGTCTGATTGTCTGCTGGGGGCGCTCGCTGTGGCCGCGGCCTAGTGCGGCCTAGTGAAGCCTGCCTAACAGCACTGTTTCCTGAGCGGCCACCCGGCAGGGGTGAGCCGCGGCCGGCCCGGCCTCAAATCAAGAGCGCGGATCTTGCTGCCCCCACCTGCCTCACCACCCATCCATCTCCCTGTGGTGGCCTGGTGTGCTGACCGGTGGGGACTGCCTGTGTGGGCCAGTGTAGGTGCCCAGGGGCCTGGTGTCTTTGCCATCCTTCTGCCTATGTCCCCCCTGCTTTGGGCCTTTCCTGATCACACTCCCAGCTTTCCACCCTTACTGGACTGCCTCTGCTCAGGGGATTGCTGTGAGGAGGGGGGCTGCAGGGAATCGCTGTCTACCTGCCTGGTCTGTGCTCTCCCTGGCTCATTACCCACTGCTCCATTGGGCCGACCGCGGCTGCCTCCTGGTCATTGATCTGGGCACGAGTTGTTCCTCTGTCGGGGCCCCATTTAGTGACTCATCAGATGTCCCCCCTCCAGAAAGGGGAAGAAGAACTCCAGGGCCACTGGGATCGGCTCATCGCCCCGGCAGCCACAACTCTCTTCGTCGCAGTCAGACCCCATCCTGATTGGACGACTCCGGGCCTTATTAGCTGAAATGGAGATCGGCCCCGGGGAGGTTCCAGCGAAAGAGGAGTCAGCCCCGCTATCGCAAGATAGTACAGCCACGATCCTCGCTGCGATCGAGCGGAGTAGGACCTCACTGCTTGTGCGCATCGACCATCTTGCTGAGGAGTGCAATTTTATCAGGAATGACCTTGACAAAATAAGAGGGAGAATGACTGAAACTGAGACCATAATATCCGCCACCGAAGATCTTACCACCACGCATGCCTCCTCTATTGCTGAGTTGCAGCGCACGGTACAGTCCCTTGTCGCAAAATCAGATGACGCGGAAAACCGACTCAGACGCAATAATGTCAGAGTCCTGGGGCTACCTGAGAAAGAGGAAGGGGACCACCTGGCTGAATTTGCAGAAGAGTTCTTTAAAAATCTCCTGAGCCTCACAGATGTCCCTCCTACCTACGTGGTTGAAAGGGCCCATCGGGTTCCCACCGGCCGCGCCATCCCGGGGAACCTCCCCAGGCCTTTTCTGGTCCGCTTCCTCAATTATCGGGACAGGGACAAGATTCTTTCTGAAGCCCGCAAACATCCCACTCTCAATTATGGTAACACCTCCGTTCATCTTTTCCCCGACTTTTCGGACAATTTGCAGCGGAAGAGGAAAACCTTCAACGATATTCGTAGACGACTCAGGGATAAGAACATAAAATATAGCATGCTTTACCCCAGCCGCCTGCGAGTCCAACATGCTGGAGCAATCTGGTTCTTTGATAACGCAGCGGATGCTGACGACTGGCTGACCACCTTGCATTGATGACCTGATCCCATGAGGATATCAGATGCACAGATTTCCCACATCCTTGCCTGTTATATCCTACTAAAACTTCCTGTAAGTATCTGAGCCACCTCAAAAATACCTGGACAAGTGATCCACATTGAACCCCCACGATTGGGTAGGTTCACAAGAAGCCAGAGACCTGGTGCTCTCCATCTAACTAGAGAAATTGTCACCAGGCCCCTCTTGCCGTGACAGGATACACATCCCCCAATCTTGCCTCCGAGGCTTCTGTTCGGTGCTGAGGAGGACTGTAGTGTGGCCTAGTTCATAGGTTACCGCTTTACAATGTTGAGTTCAGTTTTGGGTATAGACCGGCTCCTGGCCCATCCCCAGTGTTTTTGCGGGGGTCCGGGTATCGGTAGGAAAAGCACACAGTGCTTGGGAAGTTGTATTGTTTTCTATGGTTTCTATGTGTTATGTGCAGTTGGCTCTTGCTCTAAAGACACTCATCAAGTGGGACTCAGTTGGGACTCATTCACCCTTAAGTTAACAATTCTTCCCTGGGATCATGACATCACGTGATCAGGGAACAATGTTGGTGATATCCTGGAATGTCAGAGGCCTCAACTCCAAATTTAAAAGGGCACTGATGTTCCAGTATGTCAAGGCGCACAACCCGAAGGTACTGATCCTACAGGAGACCCACTTGATGGGTGGCAAACTAATGGCCTTGAAAAAGCCCTGGGTTCAGAAAACTTTCCATGCAACATATTCCTCATATGCCAGGGGGGTCTCAATACTGTTAAATAAATCCTACCCATGTAAAGTTGAGGCGGTCCATACAGACCCCCATGGCAAATTTGTAATTGTGGTATTGACGGCCTGGCAACAAAGGTATATTATAGCAGGAGGTTATATCCCACCACCTTTCAAACCGGAAGTGCTGTACACTATTTTGGAGAGGATTACCCCGTATTGTCCAGCTAAATTGTTAATCCTAGGAGATTTCAACAACACCCTCTCCCCTGATCTTGACAGGCCCACACCATCACAGTCCTCTATGGGGGACCTGCTGCGGTGGACACACTCGGCAGGGGTTACTGAGGTGTGGAGGTGGTTACATCCCTAGACTAAAGCTTACTCATGTTTTTCTACCTCATATAAAACCTCCTCCAGAATTGATTATGCGTTCGCAAATCAAATTATGTTAACTGACATAGTGGAGGCAACCTACCTACCTAGTGGACTTTCTGATCACTCCGCCCTCAAGATCACTATGCTGACCCAAGAAAAACGCAGTGGCTCCATGTGGATCTCCCATGACAAGATATCAGGGCAGACCCCACAAACACTACGTGAATTTTGGGAACATAACGCGGGGTCATTCTCTTCTCCCACAGTCTGGGACGCCTTCAAGGCGTTTACTAGAGGACACTATATGTCAGCAATTAAGGCGGTGAAGGTAAATCAACAAGCCAGCACAACACGGTTGGAGGGGGAGATTGAAGAGGCATCAGCCACTTACGGGTCTGACTCCTTGATCTCCAATTTCGATAGGCTGCAGTCCACAAAAAGCGATCTCCAACCCCATCTCACTGAGATCACACGTTTAGCATTATTCCACACCAAACAAAGATTCTTTGAGCAGGGTGATAGAAATGGTAGACTGATAGCAATGATGTCTCATCACGACACCCCTATGACTGTGATCCCCGAATTGGTCTCTCCTACAGGTGAATCTATTACATCCCAAAAGGGTATCCTGAAGGAGTTTCAGACCTTCTATCAGACATTATACAGTACCACGCTCCCTTGGGATATGACTCCTGGCGAGATGGCACCTCTCTTGGACCCCCTGGCCCTGGGGTGGCTCTCAGACAAGGAGAGGTCACATTTGGTCAGGCCTATCACTGCAGAGGAAGTACATGCTATTATTAACTCATTGGCAACTGGGAAGGCCCCGGGCCCTGATGGTCTACCCGTCGAATTCTACCGGTCTCATGCGGACCTCCTAGCCCCCCTGTTGGCAGACCTGTATACCCAATGTCTGGAGGAGGGAGCGCTCCCACCCTCCATGGCAGACGCGCACGTTATTCTAATCCTTAAGCCCAATAAAGATCCCAAACAGTGCGCCTCATACAGGCCCATAGTACTTCTCAACATTGACTTCAAAATCTTATTTAAATTAATTACTGTTAGACTCAACCCACTTCTGCCCTCCATTATAGACACAGACCAGACTGGATTCATGGCCCATAAATCAACGGATATTAACCTCCGCAGACTATTCACCAACTTGCATGCCATACACGATAATGTGGGCAATAGAACGGTTGCCTCCTTCGATATCGAAAAGGCATTCGATGCGATCGAATGGCCATTTCTCTGGGAAACTCTGCGGAGGATGGGATTTCCGTTGGTTTTTATTGGGTGGCTGCAAACTATATACAAATCCCCGAAGGCGGCCATCAGACTGGGTGATGACATCTCTCCCCCCTTCCCACTGTCCACCTGTATACTAAAATAGCATGGCTGGAGGAGAGGGTAGCTCTGTACACGGATGACCTCCTACTCTTTCTGAATGACGCGGACTCCTCCCTTAGAGGAGCTCTGCAAGTATTGACTGAATTCTCCAAAATAACTGGATTACGAGTGAACTGGACAAAATCCCAGCTACTAGCAATTGACCCTGAGGCAAAAAGACTAGCCCCGCCAGATCTCCAACTGCGATGGGTAGACGAAATGATGTACTTAGGGGTGCACGTCTCGAGAGACGCATCTAGCTTCATCCCCCTTAACCTAGACCCGGTGGTCCAAGAAGTCAAAGCCAAACTAAAAGCCTGGGAGAACCTTCCTCTATCCTTATTAGGCCACATTAACGTAATTAAAATGAAAATCATACCTAAATTTACATACCTATTCCGTAATTCCCCACAATGGATACCTTGCTCATTTTCTACGAAATTGAACCGAATGTTCTCCTCCTTCCTCTGGGGCTTAAACTCCCCTAGATTTAAACTGTCCACACTGATGCGTCCAGTGTCGCGGGGGGGTTGGCGTTTCCGGACTGCCAGAAATATTTTCTGGCAGCTCAGCTGGTCACGGCAGTTTGGTGGCTAGTGCCGTCCAACCCGGCGGCAGTTCTGGAGGCTGCGGTGGTCCGTTCTGTGGAGGCCCTAACACATTTACCCCTTCGAGGTCCCAAGGCTCCATATTACTTGACCACCTCCATGCACACAACTCTAAAGGCCTGGAAGGCAGGACTGGTACTTGAGAAGTTCCCACGGAATGCAGTATCCCCACACGCCCCCCTTTGGAACAACCCGACCTTACCCCATCTTTACTCACTACCAGACCCCAAAATATGGGTCAAATGTGGCATTAAAATGACATCTGACCTCACCACCGGCACGGCAATACACCCCTTCAATCATCTAGTATGTCACAATAATGTTCCCCCCTCGCATTTATTTTGCTATATGCAACTGTCTCATGCATTTAAAGCCCAAATATTACCCAATGACACGCAAATAGTGCAATCCGATCTGGAGAGGGTCACAAGATATGAATGCACCAGGAAACCGACTTCGGTCCTCTATGCACATCTCCTTAGAATTTCCTCTCCAGATCTGTCAAAGCTCCGTCAGCGATGGACACAAGACATCCCGGGACTGGACTCCGAGGATTGGGAGGACATGTGGGACTTCCCCTTCAAAATCCTGGTCTCACTTCGTGACCGCCTCATAGAATACAAAATACTACACCGGGCATATATTACCCCGTATAGAATGCAAAAAATGAGAACCTCCCTGTCCTCGGAGTGTTGAAGGTGTACTGGGGATCCGGGCGACTTTATACACATCTTCTGGTCCTGCCCAGCAATTCAAAACTACTGGTCACAAGTAATATCTGTAATACAAGAAGTGGTGGGAATAGATATAGCCCCAACCCTGCAGATATGCCTTCTAGGCTTAGTAGAAGAATTAGCCCCCAGGATAGCGGAGAGGATTCTGATAGGACTCCTGTTTTTCTATGCCAGAAAAATGATCACTCTCTGCTGGAAAAAACGTGCCCCGCCGTCAATATTGCTATGGAAAACACATGTCAATAAAGTACTACCACTCTATAAGGAAACCTACCAAAATAGAGGATGCCCCAAAAAATACGGTAGAGTGTGGGCCAAATGGCTGGCGGAGGCCTCCACTGCAACCGCAGACTGATTGAGCATGTACATAATACCACTCTACGGGTGGATGTGATTTTGATACTTTGGGTGACTTTTTTGTATTGTAATCTCTGATATGGGTTTATTTGATATCTATTATTGTCCCTTGGGTCTCGAATGATTGATCTGATCCTTAGATATTTCAATGGAGCAGGAGCCAATACAGCACTTGGTTGTTTGTTGTTCTTTTCTTGTAGACGTGCTACAGCTGTATGTCACTAATGATGGAAACAGCCCAATTGCCGGCTGGCACTGGCCCCTGCGTGGGTCTAGTCCCAATGCTGTAGCGGTTTACTGTTGCTTTTCTGTTTGTATGGCTTATACTCAATAAAAAGATTTAAAAAAAAAAAAATTGAATGTAGCTTGCTGAGATGACAGGCAGCTGCGCATGTCAAACTCACCCATTCAGGTCAATGGGGCGGGGCTGCAACCGCAAGCCAAATGCTTGTCATGCGGTGCATTAATTTCATTAGAGTGTAAAGGGTTTGTGGGTGGTCAGGAGCAAAGAGGGATGGGGGGATTGAGTAGGTTTAGTGCCTGTATATACAAATTTTTGAGCATTTTGGTAATTTCTATATATTGTTTTTTGTACATTTTCAATAAGGGATTGGGTAGCCCTAAATCGGTGTCGCTTTTCACAGTTCCGATCCTCCCCTTCCTGGGGCTCTGCACAGGCGCTCCTGGCCCCTCTCCCTTCTGAGTATCCCCATGCAAGCTGCTTGCTCTGGGGGCACTCATGCGTGGGTGCTCCCAGGCCGCCTCTGTGTGTCCATAAGACACACAGGGCATAGCTTGGCCCCTCCTCCATTCCCTCCTGACTGGCTGTGATTAACAGCAGCAAGAGCCAATGACTCCCGCTGCTGTGTCCTAGCCAATGAAGAAGCAGAAACCCAAGATAGTAGCCACTCTCTTGCAAATCACTGGATCTGCCTCAGATAAGTATTAGGGGGCTAAGAGGGGGGGGGGGTGCACCTTGAAAGTTTTTTTACCTTCATGCATAGAATGCATGAAGGTAAAAAATCCTTCAGCCTCTAACTGACTTTAACTGACTTTAACTTTAACTGACCTTTACTACACTGTATTGAAATGCACAAAATGTATTTTCTGCTTTGGATTGAAGCTTTCTATGTTACTTCTCTACCTCCAGTCTGCTCACTGAATGAAAGGGCCCCATAACCTTTGTCCAATGAACTAAGGAGCAACTCAGAAAGCTGTAAGGCTGAACCAGGTACTAATAGAATGGTCTTCCTGTCTATACAGTCTGGTAAATGTGGGTCACAAAATTGGTTGAAAAAAAATTACAACTTACAGTTCACTTTTGTGCATTTTAATTGTGTGTTTAGCTCTTTTCCTGGATATCCACTTTTAGATAAATGCAGAATGGGTGTTCTCAAAATTTCTGCCTATTTCTGTTACATTTCACTATACAATAATTAATGAAGAAGCATTTAGACTGTCTCATGAGAAATATTTTATATTTTCTAGGGTTGCACCGATAACGATGCTAGTATACTTGTACTCATGTAAAAGCTCTGATGCTTCACCCAATACCTGGCAGGAGGCCAGTACACCTGGCATCCTCAGTGTAGCAGGGGAGCCGAGCAGCCTCACAGATGATCAGTGAGGTGGTGGGGGCAGTTACAAGCACCGATCTCCCTATATAGCTTTTCTGACAGCAGTTTCTCCTCCTCTCCCTCCCATGGCTGTCAGGGAGATCGGTGCTTGTAACTGCCCCCAACACTGCACCGATCATCCCTGATTGTCCCCTGTGTCCTCTCCAGCTCCCTGGGTCCTCCTTCGATCCCCCCTCATCCTGGAACTGTCAAGATGGAGAGCAGGGGAAGGAGCTGGTAAATCTGTCATTTACCGGCTCCTTCCTTTTCCGAATGTACAGAGTCAGTGATCACTGACTCTGTGCATTCATAACTGAGCATCGGAAACTGTTTTTATGATGCTTCAGTTTATGAATGAACTAATGAATGAACTATCCATTCTTCAGTCACTGGGAGGAAGGAGCGGTAAATGACAGATTTCATCAGTTCCTTCCCTGTCCTCCATTAGGGCAATCAGGGTTGATTTAAAAAAAAAAAAAAGCAAAAAGGAAAAATTGTAATAAATAAATATCTAAAAGTGAAATTGTAAAAGTAATTGAAAAAAAAAACAAAAAAAAAAACATTGACGCAACCCTCCACCCCCCAAAAAAAAGAAGGCATTGTAAAAATAACCAAAAAATATATAAATTGTAAAAAATAATAAAAAATACAATTGTTAAAAATAAAATTGCAAAAAAAATAAAAATAAAAAACTATTGACACAGTCCACGCCTCATCAGTGCCCATCAGTGCCACCTATCAGTGCCCATCAGTGCTGCATATTAGTGCCACTGTCATATGACATGAAAAAAGTATTGGTAATCGGTATCGGCGAGTACTTAAAAAGTATCAGTACTTGTACTTGGTCTTAAAAAAGTGGTATTGGTACAACCCTAATATTTTTATCTAGAAAATGTTACAGGTCACAGCTGCAAACCTTTACCATGTGCATAGAAGCAGAGTAGCTCTAAGGCTGTCATAATCACCTAACCAGTAAATAGATTATGAGTTTGCCTGCACACATATTTTTCATATCGCTACTGGCAGATGGTAGCTTGAAAGGCTCAGGAAAGCCAATCAGAACCCGGGCTTCAGGTGATTGATAAATCAAATTGGGGTTCCAAACTAATATTAGATGGGTAAAAGGTCCACATCACAGTGTTCTGAATCTAAGGTGGTGGGGATGACTGGCTATAGAGAGCCAGAATAATGTCTGTGGCAGAACATGTATGGTGCTCATCATCATCATATTGGTCTATGGAAACATGATGAAGGTCCAACCTCAAACCAACAGATAGATAAAACAGTTTGTCTTGAATAATGTAGATATAGAGTATATTTTTTAAGTGTAGGACCTTTTTAAGTGCAGCAGATGCAGTGATGACATACACAGTGACAGTAGGCTACAGGGGCTTTGAACTATTAAGTTACTTATTTTGGTGTATGCTTTTGAAGCAGTAAAATGTCTCCAAGCTATTTCATAGCAGGACCTTAAGCCATCCAGAGAAATCAGGATCTATGCAAACAAAAAGCCTGAAGATAAATTTATTCATACAACTATGATTATGCACAGAAAGCATGACTGCATTAAGATATCACTGTTTATAAAAATGCCTTTAACTGTAAAAGTTTGTCAAATCAGTGCCAAGCTAAAGGGACTTACGCATACGCCTCTGGTGTCTTTGCCTTTTCTCTGGGTGTCTTTACCTCTTGTATGGCTCACCGATGCATGACATAAGATACATGACACATATTTGGAAAAACCTGCTTTAATGCTCCATGGGGACTGGTTTGTAAATCAGAACACCTGCTTATTCAGAGAATAAAAATGCTGCCAGCAATAATGCTGTTTCTATTTCATTCTGTGTTATGGGCTGTAAATGTACTCCCCATTTATTTTCTGCATAATTAGTTTTTTGGGTCATATTATGTAATATAGCATAAATGGGATTATATATTATGCAAAGCAGCTACTGATTAAACTGTAGGTTAGAAAATTCATAGCATTCATAACACCAATACAGGTATATATTTATTTATCAATTAGGATGCTGACTCCTTATTGATTCACACAAGCCACTCACATTTATCATTTCCCCAGGACAAGTATATGAGGAAGGCAATACATATAGTTTATTCTATTTCTTTGGGATAAGACCATAGCATCTGGAGGAAACCCAAAATAGTGTACAGATACTGCTCCACATAGCAACTGTTTCTGGGACCCCAGTGCTGCAGGGCAAAAGTACTCACTACTTATCCACACTTCTCATTGCATTCAAATTGCATTTGTATAGCTGTAAGTAAGTCCAAAACATTCTTTCATCAGTCTAAAGTGCATCCCACTAGATACATTTTGCAATACATTTATATCTCACAGGACACTTCCGATTTCACCAGGTTGGTAGAAGAAAATCTAGAATCATGACACTCTAGTCTTAGAAAAAGCAGGTTTGTTGGTGTGTATAGGGATCCCTGATATTCCATTCTGTGTGAGATTAAGCTAATAAAGGGTCTGGAGGATATTAGTTATGAAGAAAGGTTGCGAGCACTGAACTTATTCTCTCTGGAGAAGAGACACTTGAGAGGGGATATGATTTCAATTTACAAATACCATACTGGTGACCCCACAATAGGGATAAAACTTTTTCGCAGAAGGGAGTTTAACAAGACTCGTCGCCACTCATTAAAATTAGAAGAAAAGAGGTTTAGGCTGGGTTCAAACTTGTCCGACAAACGCTCCGACATTGGGAGCTCATGTTGCATGACGTGTGAAATCCAATGTTTCCCTATGGGAGCCGTCCTAACTGGTCCGACACAAGTCGTTCCGACTTTAGAAATGCTCCCTGTACTACTTTGGTCCGACTTTGATCCTACTTCAGCCTATTGACTATCATTGAAGTCGGATCAAAGTCGGATCGCCGTCTCGCATGATCCGACTTCGGCACGCGACTTGTGCTCAGATGATCTTGAGGGGGAACTCCGCGCCAAATTTTAAATAAAAAACCGGCATGGCCCCCCCCAAGAGCATACCAGGCCCCTAGGTCTGGTATGGACCTTGGGGGGAACCCCCTACGCCGAAAAAACGGCTTGGGGGTCCCCCCCACTCCATACCAGACCCTCTCTCGGCTGGAATGCACTCTGGGCACTCCGCTCTGACTTATATAGGCGGTGACCCCGCCCCCTTATGCCGTCACAGTCCCTGGGCATGCTGGGACTGTGACGTTTTAGGGGGCGTGGTCATCACCCGATGACCACGCCCCCTTATGCCGTCACAGTCCCAGCATGCCCAGGGACTGTGACGGCATAAGGGGGCGGGGTCACCGCCTATATAAGCCATAGCAGAGCGCACAGAGAGCATTCCAGCCGGAGAGAGCATCGTGTCAACATCGGAAGAAGAGATGAAGAGAAGAAGCGGCGAGACAGCGGAAACAAGACAGCGGCAGCAGACCGGGGCCCCCTGCTGGCAAAAGAGCTGGAAGAAGATAGCGGCGGGGCCCGGGAGAAGAGGCGGAACACCGGGAGAAGTTGGAAGAAGATCCCGGAGCTGCCTAATAAATTAATCTTGAAACCTGTGTACTGTGTTTTTTTTTATTGACACTTTTACCTAGGTGAATGGGTAGGGGTACCATGTACCCCATACTCATTCACATAGGGTGGGGGCCGGGATCTGGGGGCCCCCTTATTAAAGGGGGCTCCCGGATTCCGATAAGCCCTCCGCCCGCAGACCCTGACAACCAATGGCCAGGGTTGTCGGGAAGAGGCCCTTGTCCTCATCAACATGGGGACAAGGTGCATTGGGGTGGGGGGGCCGCAGCGCGCCCCCCTCCCCCAAGGCACCAACCCCCCATGTTGAGGGCATGCGGCCTGGTACGATTCAGGAGGGGGGGCGCTTGCTCGTCACCACCCCCATTCCTGTCCAGCTGGGCTGCGTGCTCGGATAAGGGTCTGGTATGGATTTGGGGGGACCCCCATGCCGTTTTTTCAGCGTAGGGGGTTCCCCTTAAGGTCCATACCAGACCCAAGGGCCTGGTATGCTCTTGGAGGGGGAACCCATGCCGGTTTTTTATTTAAAATTTGGCGCGGAGTTCCCCCTAAAGATTCATACCAAACACAGTGCCGGGCATTGGCGGGGATCCAAGTCGGATCCCCGTTCATTGAAAGTCGGACATATGCCGGCTTCATGTCGCAGGGCAAAGTCGGATCCAAAGTAGGACGGCTGTCGTGTCGCACCAGTGTGAACCCAGCCTTAACTTTAAACTATGTAGAGCAGTGGTCATCAACCCTGTCCTCAGGACCCACTAACACAGTGGTTCTCAACTCCAGTCCTCGGGACCCACCAACAGGCCAGATTTTAAGTATTACCTTGGGTAGTTGCAGACTAGAATACTGTAATCACTGAGCAGCAAGTGATATCACCTGTGATGTATTTCAGCTATCTTGCAAACCTGGCCTGTTGATGGGTCCTGAGGACTGGAGTTGAGAACCACTGCACTAACAGGCCAAGTTTGCAAGATAACTGAAATACATCACAGGTGATATCATTTGCTGCTCAGTGATTGCAGTATTCTAGTCTGCATCTCCCCAAGGTAATACATAAAACCTGGCCTGTTAGCAGGCCCTGAGGACAGGGTTGATGACCACTGATTTAGAGGGTTCTTTAGTGTAAGAGCGGCAAGAATGTGGAATTCCCTTCCACAGGCGGTGGTCTCAGCGGGGGGTATCGATAGTTTCAAGAAACTATTAGATAAGCACCTGAACGACACAACATACAGGGATATACAATGTAATACTGACATATAATCACACACATAGGCTGGACTTGATGGACTTGTGTCTTTTTTCTAACTATGTAACTATGTAGATGTATGTACTTGCGTTCTCACTCTTTACATAGGTATGCGATTCAGAGGATCTCAGAGGTTAGGGTATTCTAAAGAGAGCATTTCAACTCTATCTTCAGGCCCATTCAGGCACTAGAAGTGCATTTTGGCGCATTACTGCATGCGCATTTCATTAAGGCAGCCTATTCATTATGAATAGTTTGACAAAGCAAAACAACACACTAAAAGTTCACATTAAACCTTTTATGTTAATCACAATGCAAAGCACCAGTCTAAATGGGCATGTTCACACCAAGTGCATTGGGACTGCATTGACTTATATGATTTGATTATATGCTCATACCTTCAATTGATTAAACACTAACAAAGCAGTGCTGTAAAGACCCCCAAAGAATTTCCCCCATTCCCAACAATCCTCAGTTTTTTAGCAAGCAATACGAGGATACACAGCCATGGGGGGGGGGGGGGTAGTAACAGATTTTACATGTAAAAAAAAAATGCTGGCCTCTTTTTCGTCCAGTACAGGAAACAGGCATAATGTCAGTTTTCTGTGGTAGTGAGCCCTTGTAGAATGCCAACTTAAGGTTTCCCAGTGCGCGGAGTCTAAGCCCCAGCTTGCTTCTTCACCAGGGCCCCTGATGTTGGGGATGGACTTGCAGCAAGCTGGAACCAGATCCATGGTCCCCAAGTGCACCCAGCTGACAATACAGAGACCACTCATGTATGCAGAGTACAAATGGTGGTAGACAGAAGAGGATCCAGGAAAGTCAGGGTGGGCAGCAGGCAAGCAAAAACACTAGACAAAGTCAGGGTCAATACATGGGAAGTCAGGCACAAACTACAAGTAACGCAAGGCAAACCAGGAGCTCAGAGAAACTGGGAAGTCGCTCAGGCAATGCGGGCTGCACTGAGCATGTCTTATAAATGGAAGAAAACTGGGAGGCAGACCAGGAAGTTCTAAAAGGGAAAGGAATATAAACCTAGCAGACGACAGCAGGTGACACCCATAGGTGAACACAGAAGCCAAATAACACATGTAAATAGATCCACAGGTCCAGCAGGGAACTACGGGCTAAACCGTGACACATAGGGGGTTATTTACTAAAGGCAAATCCACTTTGCACTACAAGTGCAAACTACAAGTGCAAAGTGCACTTGAAATTGCACTGAAAGTGCACTTGGAAGTGCAGTCGCTGTAGATCTGAGGGGGACATGCAAGGAAAATAAAAAAACAGAATTTTAGCTTGCACATGATTGGATAATAAAATCAGCAGAGCTTCCCTTCATTTCATCTACCCCTCAGATTTACAGCGACTGCACTTCAGTTGCACTTTGCACCCTGCCTTTGGCCAATCATGGCTCTCATGGCAGAGCGTGCTGTGATTGGCCAAAGCATGCAGCAGTCAATGCCCTCCGATCTTGCAATGCATTGACGATCTCGCCGTTCATTATGGAGCGTTCCACTGACTTGAAACTGCATTTACTCTCTGTCTGATCATTTAGGTAATTCTGCATACTGCTAAATAGGGAAAACATTGAGGTGTGAATTTGTGAACATTAAAGTGAGAATTGTTAATTGAAAGCAAATATATAGCAAACATAAATGTAGCGCTACTCCTGAAGGAGCTGCTGTAAAAGATTTCCCCCACAGTTTCCCCAAAACTAGGCACATGGTCACACTCTTCACCTCAATGAACAATCCAATGGTTTTCTTTTTGGTGTTTTTATATTTGGTTAACTTGGATAGGGTAAAGCCGGGTAAAAACTAGTCTTTTTTTTTTGTGAACTCCAGCGACAGCTCTGGTCGGAGTCTCTATACTAACCATGCAAGGTTAGTTCAGCCATCTCCCCCCGCTGAGCTGTTGTGTTCTGACAAGGGGACCCCCCTCCACCAGAACACTCCGATCAGCCAGTGGCATAACTAGAACATTCAGGGCCCCAATGCAAGAAACCATGAAGGGCCCCCTGATCTCCAGACAGGGCCCTTTCCTCCGAGCCCTGTAGCGGAACACCAGGGCTCGGTCGCAAGTGGGTGGCTGCATATAAAGGAGCCAATTTCTCCATTTCACTCCAAGAGGAATATGGACAGGCGGTCAGGAGGCAACATATTGCCTCTTTACCGGCTGTCAAATGTCTCTGAAAAGCAATCTGAGCATGGATGGCTTTTCAGAGGAACAGTATTTTTTCTGCTCGTAGTATGAGCAAGCGGGGAAAACAAATCATTTCTGATTGTACACATATAGGGGGTCAGGATTAAAAGTGCATACATAAAATGTGCATACATACATGTAAACACACATGTACGCACACACATACACATATATAATACACACACACATATACTGAATATATACACACATATAATAATACACACACATATATAAATGCACATATGCCCACACATATAAACACATGCACACACACATACATATAGGCACATACACATACATGCACGCACACACACACACACACATACACATACACACACACACACATACATGCACACACACACATACATGCATACATACACATACATACATGCACACACACAGACATACATACACACAGACATACATGCGCACACACACAGACATGCACACACACATACATGCACACACACATACATACATGCACACACACTGACATACATGTGCACACACACAGACATGCACACACACATACATGTACACACACATACATACATGCACACACACATAAACACACACAGACATACACACACATACACATGCATATACATACATACACACATACATACATGCACACACACATACATGCACACACACATACATATATACATACACACATGCATACATGCATACACACATACATACATATACACACACATATATACATGCACACACACATACATACATGCACACACACAGAGACACGTACATATACATACATACACACATACACACACATATACATGCTCATACATACATACATACACACATACATACATACACACATACATACATGCGCGCGCACACACACACACACATACATACCTACACACACATACATACATACATACACACACATACATACATGCGTACACACACACAGACATGCACACACATACACATACATACATACACACACACACATACATACACACATACATACATACATGCACACACACACAGACACGTACATATACATACATACACATACATACATACATACACACACACATACATGCACATACATACATACATACACACATACATACATGCACACATACATGCGCACACACACACATACATACCTACACACACATACATACATACATGCACACACACAGACATGCACACACATACATACATACACACACACACACACATACATGCACACACACACATACATGCACACACATATAAACACACATACATACACACACATATAAACCCACACACATGCAGCCTTTTAAAAATCGTCAGTCCTTTACCTTATCTCTTCCTGCCGGGTACTGCACTGTAGGGGGAGGCAGAGAGCACAGCACACACTGATTTCGCGTTAGGTGTAATCAGTGTGATGAGCTCCCCGCAGTGCCGATTTACAGTTTGGCTGAGGATCGGGGAGCTTGGTATCAGCCACCCTTGCCGCTCCTCCTGTCGAGACATACAGTGGGCCCTTGCAGGTCCCCTGCAGCATGGGGCCCGGTCGCCATGGCGACTTCTGCGACCCCGATATGTCCGCCACTGCAATTAGCGCTCTCTGCCATTGCCTGAGAGCACTGATTGGGAGTCGATCTGCTGCTGGTTTTCCAACATGCACATCCAACAGGCATACACACGGGCAGAATGTCGGCCGGTTTTTTTTAAACGGCAAATGTCTCCCGACATTTTGCCTGTGTGTACGGGGCTATAGGGAATTGAGTGGGATAATTGAAAACTGTGTACAAATAAGAGAAACCTTATCTTTTATAGAAAAAGGAGACTGTAGAAACCTGAGGAGTTTAGACTTCCTCTGGTGGACAGTTCAAGCAAAAGCCTTTCACTGGGAATTAAATAGACTAAGCTCTTCAGGACACTGGATGGTGGGTGGTGTGTCCTACCAGATACGGCACCTCATCCCGAGTAGAAGATCTCAAAAAATGGGGGAAAAGGGGATGATGGGATTATTGCGGTGCCACCAAAATTCAATATTACTAGAATGATATTTTATATAAAATCGTTTATTTTATTGATATCAAAAACATCTAAAATGTTTACATAAAAGAGTACAAAAAATATACAAAGCAAAAACAAAAGCAGAAATACAATTCAAATAAATGACCGTCACCAAAGATGTTGAGGGGTGATCATAGTCTTATGTTCCCAACTAGTTTCGCCAAAACATTGGCTTCATCAGGGGTATGTAGAGATGTACTGCAGAGAGTAAAACCACTATAATAAAGAAAAAATGCATTATTGGATCAACATAATCTTGTAATGCTGGAGGCAAGCCAATCGCAGCGCATAGTGGTCAAGTTGCCGCCCCCCATATCCCACGGTCTTCCCGCCCCCCACACACCTAAAACATACCATGCGGGCTCCAAAATGCAAGGGGGACACCACCAAGACACTGAGAATGGAAGTTGCACTCAGCCCTGTATTTGGCTACAGGGGAATTAAAGGGCGCCTAAAAAGAGAAGTATAGCATTATTATTATTTGTATTTCTGCTTTTGTTTTTGCTTTGTATATTTTTTGTACTCTTTTATATAAACATTTTAGATCTTTTTGATATCAATAAAATAAATGATTTTATATAAAATATCATTCTAGTAATTTTGAATTTTGGTGGCACCGCAATAATCCCATCATCCCCTTTTCCCCCATTTTTTGAGATCTTCAGGACACTGTTTACCATGCCCCATTACACACACAGCTGATTCCAACACACAAGAATGGTCTCAGCCCAAAGTCTGTAGGATCTCTCTCCAGTCTTTACTTACAAATGTCCTTGGGAAATGGGTTTCCTCCTTCCAATATCCCGGCAACACTTTCTCCCTATGATACCAGACTAGATCCTCAGACGACAGTCCCTCCATCAGTTTTCTGCATCTTCTGGAAAAGAAGGATCTCAGGTAGCCCACCTGAGGTCTTAACACCCCACAGTTGCATGGCAGGACGGCCTAAGAGGGCAAGAAGCCCCCCCCCCCAAGCTGTAATCTCGTTCTAAGGAAAGACCCCACTGTTCTCTGCCTCAGCGTATTTATACAAGCTACCAACTACCATCTGGGTTGCCCTCCCCAGGCATCGGCCAGGCCTGTATGAATGTTTAGCTGCTGATTAGATTCTTCCTGCCCTCAAATGTATATAGCTTTCTGGACCAATCAGGGGGAAGCAGTCAATCCTGCAACTGCTGAAACATAGAACAGTCTAAAACAATCAACACAGCCACAGTGGTTACAGTGAGCCGAAAACTAAATTTTTATAACATTCTCCACAATACAGCCCAATCCCATCAAAGAATGTGAGAGTCCTTAATTTTAAAAAAATGTAATGGTCCTTCAATGTCCAAGAAAGCTGCATTTCCTTCACCACCATGATGTGATTTATCTCCTCCTTCATCTTTTCTCAAATTCTGTGACACATGCAAACACCCAGTGATAAAATGCGCTCACCTTAATAACACACTTGTTGCCCCACCTTGAGCATATGTGGCATCAGCTATTCCTCTTGCTCCTTCCCCCTCAGTATTCCTGACCACAAATACATAATCTCTGAATAGTAACAATTTATTAAAAGCTCCTAAAAGCAAAGCTTACATTTAAAAAGCACCCACACAGTGCTATGTATCTCAGCATGAATAAACATGGGTCATAGTGATTAGTACAGCCAGTGTTCTCATACCCAGGTTTGCATGTATCACAGAGTTTGAGAAAAGAGGAAGGAAGAGATAAATCACATCATGGTGATGGAGGAAATATAGCTTTATTGGACATTGAAGGACCATTATATTGTTTTGAATTAAGGACTGGCAGATTAATTGATGGGATTGTGCTGTATCATGGAGGAGGTTATATATCATGTTGAAGTGTGGTGAAAGCACTAATTGATGTGTTAGCAGAAATCACTTTTGATTTTATAGTTTTATTTTTTTCTTTGTGCGTTTATTTTATTTTTCATGCATTTATTGACTTTTATTATTAACTGTGCAGATTGTTTTCACTGTTTTTTTTGCAAAACTAAATGGATACACTCAGCCAGAACTAAATTTACCTAATCCCATCACCTATTTAGGAGGGTGCTACATAAATATTTGTAATTTTCATTTATCAAATAAGTGATTTCTCTCAATATTTCTAAATAAAGTTGCTTGATTTTGGGGCTGTGGGGTTCTGCCTGGGGCTGATGTGAAAGAAAACTGAAGGTTTATTTAATTTCCTAATTTTTTGTAGCACTGCCCCCGTAGGGGTTGATGAGTATAGTTGTCCCTGGGCCTCCCTCTGATTTTCCTGCAGCCAGACACTTGGGGATTTTCACACTACACCCACACACTCTTCTGCTCATTATCCAATAATCAGTCTAGGGTAGTTGTTTTTTTTTTTTGTATATATTGTTAGAACTTGGATAGGAGAAGGGATAAGTGGGATACTCCAACTTGAACTATGCACAGATGAGGACAACTCTCAACTTGACCCCCATAAATTGATCCGGATAGCAGATTCACTGCTAGACCACACTATGGCTGTGTGGGAAGATAAGTCATTTGTTTGTTCTGGCAGCAGACTCAATGTACCACTTTTCTTCAGGACACTTACTACTTTTTTCTTTAGCTGATACCAGTCCACTGGCTTCTCTAGCCTGACGGGATGGCCCTCACAGAACAGGCCCTTAGACGCAGGTCTGTGCTCACTGTAGCCAGAAACAGAGCCTTCTAGTTGCGTCTCCCTCTTAGTCAGCTCTGCAAAACATCTGGTTTGCAACTTCCTCAATTCTGGCCCTCTGGTTGACCACCTGGCAGCCTGTACAGAGGAAGGGCAGCAGCCCCCCTCCCTCCGGGACCCTGCTCTCCAGCCGAAGACCCCAAGCATATGTGCCCTAGGCATATATACAGTCACCCAGCATGCCCTGAAGCACCTACTTCTGCTAATGACCAGGGCTGTAACTATGCCTATGCTCCCATTTGTCAGGTTTCCTCCCACTGTCCAATTTGCCTTGTTTAATTGGACCAGTGCGAAACAGGCAGACAAAATAAGCAGCACCTGAGCACAATGAGCAGATCCTATCAATGGATCACTGCTCCCTGATAGGCAGAGAACACCTAAATTTACCTAATAGCCTCCCTGGTATGCAGGGAGACCCAAAACTATGCACTGAGCAAGAAGGTGCTACACTTTTATTTCACTTTCAGCATCTTTTAAATCGTAATATCTTGCCAGTTAAAGGGTAACTCCACTTTCATGAGGGAAAAAAATTGCAAATAAAGAAAAAATAATATAGCATGTACAATTGCAATACAGGTCATATTGTAATTGAATGTTATTAAAAATTACCTTTCCTTTTCAATCTGCAGCCACTGTAATTTTCTATAAATGCAAAGCAATATGGCTACATGGAGTTGTTCTGTACACAGAATGTGTACTGACCACTTCCCAGAAACATAATTTCCTGCTTGTGTGATTGGCTAACCAATTTCCCCAGATGTCTGCCTAAGATACAAGTCAGATTTCAGACATCTGCAACAAAAATGTCTGTTTTGGTGAGATATTTCCAATAGGAACACGTCTAAAGGGATGCAGGCCCAGCAGCTTTCCTCAGTGCCCTGCAGCTGCCACAGCTGACTGATAATTATGAAACCACTCCCATTAGATCCACTCCAGAGGCACAGAAAAAACACACATTGATTTCTTCAGAATAACAAAAGGTAGGAATCTGCAACAAAGGTTGTTCTAATCCTTACAATGTACATAGATCACCCAGAGGGGAATGTTTTTTTCTCAACAAAAGTGGAGTTACGCTTTAAGTAATGGAGTGGTAGAGGGGGGCACCATTTGTGGGTGGTGTATAGGCATCATTTACCTCTAATCTAGCCCTGTTATGCCTGTTATGTTTTAGAAACACTATCAAAGTTCTGAGGTTGTAGAATACAAGAGAAATAAGACTAATCTATGTTTTGTGGTGTTCCAAAAAAATGTCATACTTTTCATAAATGTTGATATTATGGTAAAAAAAAAAAGAAAAAAAGATTTCACCAATTTGATTTATATGCCCGATTCTGACATTAAATTAGGCAATCTATAATACAGTATGTTACCAAGCATACTGTATACATAAATTGTGATAAAACATGTTGGATATTTAGTAAAAAATCAAAAATAATAATAGTGTATACATTTCTGCAATCAGGAAGTTATTCCAGTAGCATGTTGGAATATATCATTACAAATCAACTCATTATCAAGATGTAAATAAGATTCTTCAAGGTAAGCATTTGCATGTTTAGTAAACTATTTGACACAAGCAGCACAATATACGTTTTAATTAGTAAGTGATCAGGTTGATGCAATACCTATTTTTCGCAACTCATATAGCAGTTGCTGTCGGGAACGTCATTTAGCAGAACAATAAGGAAATTGCAATGGTGTTACAGCAATGACTCATCCCTTGTAGGACAGAAGCATTCACTTATATAACTAAAACTACAAAGTTGGTTGAAGAAAGTCTGCAAACCATGTTAGCAAGCTTTTTTACTATCCAATATGGTGATTACTTACTTTGCTGTCTGCTTATAAACAATGTTGTACAAAAACAAATATTTATGTGACATCATTAAAAAGTACACACTTCTATTTACCACAAAATGGAATGGAAACTTTCTTGGCCCTAGTAAGGCTACTTTCACACTGAGGCGCTTTGCAGGCGCTATAGCGCCTGCAAAGCGCCGGTAAAGCACCTCTCCTGTCACTCCAGTGTGAAAGCCCGAGTGCTTTCACACTGGAGTGGTGCGCTTGCAGGACAGCATCTGCGAGCAGCATCTTTGGGGTGTTGCGGGACCGGTGAATACACCACTTCTAAAACGCCCCTGCCATTAAAATCAATGGCCATCACTGCTGAAGCGCCCGCAAAGTGCTTCGCTTTTTACCCTTTTTTGGCCACTAGCGGGCAGTTAAAAGCTCCCTGCTAACGGACGAAAAGGACCGCTAAAATGACGGTAAAGCACTGCTAAAAATAGCGGCGCTTTACCACCGATGCCCCCCCCCCCCCGCCCCAGTGTGAAAGTGCCCTAAAGAATGAAGGTAGGAGCAAGTGGACCATACAGGCGGTCCCCTACTTACAAACATCCGACTTACAAACGACTCCTACTTACAAACAGAGGGAGACAACAGGATGTGAGAGGAAATCTACCCCTAGGAAGGGAAATTCACTCCTGTAAGAGTTAATATGGGAAAAAGGTGCCTCCACTGATGCTTTATCACCAGTCCATGTTTCCCTAACAGCCCAAAATTTTCAAAATTCAATTGTCATTGGGACAGAATGTGAGGTGAAATCTTCTGAACAGGGGCACAGACAACAAAACAAATGTTACAGTGGTGATAACCCTTCCCAATGCTATCCAAAAAGCTTAAAAATAGATCTTTTTGGCTAGAGCTACACTTAAAAAATGGACCTGTCCCGACTTACAAACAGATTCAACTTAAGAACAAACCTACAGTCCCTATCGTGTTTGTAACCCGGGGACTGCCTGTATTATGACCATGTCAGCCCTGGTTGTTATATGTGTATTAGGGAATGGGGAATAGGGACCATGCATTCAAGTTTGGTTCGCAGGTGTTTGTCAAATCCTGCATAAAGTCAGAAAATTCTGAACTTGAAATGGAACCCTCTTGAAGTATATGGGACAAATATTGATTCTGGCCATTTTTAAAGCTAATAGGTAAGGCGTTGTCAAAAAAGGGCATAGAGAGCTGGGTACTGTCAAGGGGACATGTAGCAATTTAAAAAAATATAATAATAATAAAATAATATACCATAATGCACGGAAGGGGACATGGGAACAACAGCAATCCTTTGAATTACATGCTTGGGAGATGCATTTAGGCTGTATGTTATGTTGCAGAACAGTGTGATTCTCAGAGCACCAGTGATACTCTTTTCTGACATCACATATTTTGGATGTGTAATTTCATGGACTTAAAGTATAAATAAAATTAGAACACAAGTCAGTTCTTATTGCTGTTTGGGCCACCGTTAGGGAGACTCACCCTCCCCATTTGTCTCTCCAAAATGTGGGTTGTCCCTTAGAAAAGTAAAAGAAGGGAAATCTTCCAAAGGTAGTTCAGCAGCATTCTGATCATACACCTTGTGGACCTACGGAGAGCAGTGATCTATATCATGGAGACATGCTTTGTTTTCAAATCTAAAAGTGGGTTGCCAATTGTCTTTTTAAAAAAACTGTGCTCATGCTACTGCAGTCTGGCGCCCTCTGCTGTTCCTTCTTAGACGCTATGTAAGCAGGCTTATTAGGCCGCAATGTAAGAGGAAGAGACAAGGCCTGGTTTTAACTTCAAATAAACATTAGAGGGTATTATTTTAGAGACAATAGCCAAGCATCTTTTATAATGTTGGAGAGTAAGTAAGCAGGTAAAGTTGCAGTGTAAGATTCAGAAACAATAGACATGCATATTGTACAGTGACGGGACATTATGTAAGCATCTTGATTAAAGAGGAGGTCTGCCCACCCCTGCAAAAATTAAAAGCCAGCAGCTATACATACTACAGCTGCTGACTTTTAATAATAGGACACCTACCTGTCCTGGAGTCCAGCGATGTCGGCACTGCAGCTGCTGTTTCCATCAGCTGTTGGGTGCTCCCACCACCATTGCAGGTAAGGGAACCTGGCAGTGTAGCATTACGGCTTCATGCCAGGTCCCTACTGTGCATGCGTGAGGCACCCCTGCACTCTCCTACTGGCTTGGTGGTGGGGGAAGGAGGAGGGGGGAGCCGAGCTGTGACGTAAGGGAGTTTAACAAGACTTTCCACTCATTAAAATTAGAAGAAAAGAGGTTTAACCTTAAACTACGTACAGGGTTCTTGTCAGAGAACTCACACAGCAAGCACCCGTCTCCATGCAGCAGCTGCCAATCCTCATTCTGCTAATGCCAAGGTGCATGCACGGAACCATAGCCAGAGGCAAATGAGATCCAGGGTGGGCATGCACAATGGCACCTCAATGCGAATGCTAACGCGCGTCCGCGAGTGCCAAAGCGCTAATATGTTAACGCGCATGCGCTAATGTGCCAAAGTGCTAATGTGCTAACGCGCATGTGCTAAGTTGCTACTGCGCATGCGTGTACGCACGTACGCTGGCGCCAATCCTGGCACACAGCACCCTATATAAACAGAGAGTCTGCCTAGCATCAGTGCTAGGTTGTCTTCAGCTTGTTCCTGTGTTCCTGTTGTTACTCTGCCTGATTGACCTTGTTCCTGAAAACCCGGCTATCTTCTGACCATTCTCTTGGATCTCCCCTGCCTGCTGAACCTGCCTCTACTTGCAATACTGACCTTGGCTTGAACTTATGATTACGGCTCTGCCTCCTGATTCTGTACCCTGCTGCCTGTCTGTTGCCAACCCCTGCCTGTTCCTGACTACCGTTTTGCCTTCTGACTTGGTACCCCGCTGCCAGCCTGTTGCCGACTCCTGCCTGTTCCTGATTCTGCAGTTGATCCTGATCTGGCTCCCGCTGAACAAGTTTGGTGATCAGTTTCCACATCTCCTCAGCAGAGGTTCCTATATCTCCAAGTTCCAGCCTCCTGCCTGCAGGCACCTGCACCCTTTCGTGCACCACCAGGGGTGCTTGGACCGGAACTGTGCAAGAGGCCACCCTCATCATTTCGGGCTCCGCTGTAAGGTACGTGACAGTTCTTTACTGTAAGAACAGCAAGGATGTGGAATTCCCTACCACAGGTGGTGGTCTCAGCAGGGGGCATCAATAGTTTCAAGAAACTATTGGATAAGCACCTGAACGATCGCAACATACATAAGTATACAATGTAATACTGACATATAATCACACACATAGGTTGGACTTGATGGACTTGTGTCTTTTTTCGACCTCACCTACTATGTAACTATGTAACTATGTAATTTGCCGCGGCTCTGACTCCCGGAAGTGGGGACAGGATACAGGTATCTGCTCCCCCCTCTCTCCCCTGAAAGGTGCCAAATGTGGCACTGGAGGGGGGAGGAGACAAATGAGCGGAAGTTCCACTTTTGGGTAGAACTTTGCTTTAAGTAGCATTATAAGAGGGAGGCAGGTGTTATTCTGAAATAAATATTTGAGTATATCATCTTTTAAAGACATTTGCCACACATGTTGTACAGTGGTTAGACAGTACGTAAGCAGATACTTTAGGCTACAATGTAAGAGGGAGAGATGAGGCCAGTTGTATGCTGATTTTTTTTTTTTAGAGTGTATTATTTTAGAGACAATAGCTGCACATATTCTATAGTGACTGAACAGTATGCGAGCAACCTAGTAAGGCCGCAATGTAAGAGGGAGACGAGGCAGGTTTAATCCTGAAAAAAAAAGGAAAGTTTATTATTTTCAAGACAATAGCCGCAAATATTGTGCAGTGGCTTAAAAAGTATATAAGCACCTTGGTAAGACCGCAGTGTAAGAGGGAGAGACAAGGTAGGTTTTATCCTGCAATATACATTAGACAGTACTATTTCAGGGTCAATAGCCACAAATATTTTACAGTAGCTGGACAGTATGTAAGCACCTTGGTTTGACCACAATTTATGAGTGACGTTTTTTTCTTTTTTTGACAATTATTTTTATTGGAAATTTTCACTGTGAGGATACAAAACAGGAACATTGGTGTATACTTTTGCCTATTGGTGCACATAGCCATGTGCATAACAGCGTACAACTCACCGTGTATCTCAAAACTAAACATTTCTAACTATAACTAAAGAACCAAAACAACCACATATTCGGTACCCAGGTTTCACGTGGTAGGATGATGGTAGGAGATATCTTTTCCTGTCGGACTTCTCATCCCTCTTCTCTGCCTGAGCCCGACACTACAAGAACAATTAGGATTAAGTGTGATCACTTGACCTCTGGGCCAACACCACCACTCACTTGTCTGGGGCATGGACCTCAGCACTCAACAGGGCCAGGTAATAATTGACAGTTTTTAATCAGGGCAATCCCCCATGGGCTGATCATCCTAGACTCTGAGTTTGTCCACAAGTGCCAGACTTTTTCATATTTTTTGGGGCATCCTCGGGACAAATATGTTGCTTTGTAGAGGGGTATCATTGTATTAATTACTGTATTTATCAGAACCCCCCTTCCCTCCTATAGCAGTGTCCTACCTTCACAGCTGAGAGCAGAAGGTAGCACAGTTCTGGACAGAGGCCGGGGGCAGGAGCCTGCAGATTGACTTTTCATATTAGCAAGCTGGTGATTTTTTGCTTAGGACCGCCCTGTGTCCTAGCAACCAGTCACCTATGGTTAAGCTTCAAGAGGTAATTTTGGCAGCTCCTCCTCCTGTAGTCCGTCCTGCGCTAAACTGCCTCCTGCTCTCTGCTGTTCACTAATGACAGCGGCGGAGGAGCCTTGCGGAGGCAGAGAGGGAGAATGGGAGAGAGCGGGACAGGCACAGCTGAAGAGGTTGGAGGCTGGGTGGGGAAAGAAGGATCGGCAGCTAGAAGGCACGGGTCAGCGGTGCTGGAACCTGTTTGCGATCTACCTGTCACCTGCGCGCGGTCAACAGGTAGACCGTGTTTGACGGGTTGCCAACCCCGTCTCTTGGATGTCAATTTGCCGGCCCTCTCAAAGTGTTACCTGGGTCCAATGGAAATATTGATCGTTGGAGCTTTGTTTGTGTATTGGCTTTGCTATCTATTAAATTGAATTAGTAAAAGATTGGGTGTTATCTCCACCATTGTACTGCTGAACTAATTTGAGACTTTTGAAAGGGCAAACAGATCATGCTCCCCGCATAGAACTCAATATAAATATATGATTGGTAAATGGTGGTTGTTGGAAAAATATTTATCAGTATAAACTTATTTTTTTTATTTATTTGCAGAATATAACCTAGATCTTCATAAAGGGGATATTGAAGAAGAATATTGTACAAAGGAAGGTGATAGGGTCCATCATATCCCCTCGCTCATAAATAACCCTTAAGAATATGTAAAGCTCAAACTTTTATTCATTTATTTAATAGGATGGAGTAGAGAATAGTTAAGAACCCTGGCAGATTGTTTTGTAGTCTTTGTCTTATCTTGATGTTTTCTCCTGCAACAGAGACACAGCAGGAAATAAAATGAGATTTCTCCAAAGGCAAAGGTTATCACTGCAAAAAGGTTTCCCCCATAGGAAGATTTCTCTCCACCCCCATAGGAAGATTTCTCTCCACCGCCTGTTTCCATTACAACTTAAACATTTTGTGTCTTCCACGATTTTCTGTACCAGGGACATTGTTCAACAGGACACAAAGTGAGGATGACGCTACCCAGGAGGGATACAGAGAGCCATACAACTCAGATGGGTTCTAACTCTTACCAAAAAGAAAAAAGTTCTGAGTTTACATATACTTTAAAAACCTAATAAATTCTAACTACCGTATATAATTCTGATTAACCAAACACAACCATTACCCTCTTTTCCAAAGTCTCTGTTTAACATCTTTACATTTCTGTGACCACCACAGTTTCTCCTTATTCTAATAAACTGTCTGAAAGGGAACATACTT
This sequence comes from Lithobates septentrionalis, assembly GCA_037952835.1. Classification (NCBI taxonomy): domain Eukaryota; kingdom Metazoa; phylum Chordata; class Amphibia; order Anura; family Ranidae; genus Lithobates; species Lithobates septentrionalis. The sequence goes on from JBBDGP010001237.1 coordinate 3,092,318, forward strand.
GTGTTTTATAACTCTATGGGGTTGATTTACTAAAGGCCAATAGACTATGCACCTTGGAAAGTGCAATTGCACTCTGCAAGTGCAGCTGCTCCAGAGCTTAGTAAATGGGGTAAAGCTTCACTTTGCAAAGAATATCCAATCACATGCAAGGAAAATAAAAAAAACAGCATTTTTGCTTGCACATGATTGGTTGATGAAAGTCAGCAGAGCTTCTGCTCATTTACTAAGCTCTGGAGCAATTGCTCTTGCAGTGTGCATCTGCACTTTCCAAAGTGCACAGTCTTTTTGCCTTTAGTAAAACAACCCCTATGTGTTTCTGACATACAGGCCATTTTGAGGTTGCCCTGCTGTCCATGATTCCTGGGTCAATTTCCAAAATCAAAAAGGGCATCCTTAGGCATTGCTTATTAACAGCTTGGTTAGCCATATCCCATCATTGAAAATCTTCACCTCCTCACGTTTTGGAGTGGGCCCAGATTCTTAACCAGGGGCAGCCCGTCCATTAAGGGTGCACAGGCGGCACTCCCCTATCCATGCCCCTATGCAGGAGGCCGGACGCATAAATTCCAACAGGGAGGGTATTTTTTTAAAGCACCTAATTAGAGCCAGGGGCTCTAATAGGCTTTAAAATAGGGTGGGCTCGGGGCACAGAGAATGCGAACGGTGCCCACCCAGGTGTGTTACAATAGCGAATGAACATTCACTATTTGTAACACTGAACCTCCTCCCAGCCAATCAGGAAGCAGGTCTTGAGACTGTCACCGGATTGGCTGAAAGGGCAGGGGATCCTTTGGATGCTTAGGAGGAGGGGAGGAGATGCACTGCAGAAGCCGCCATGATGGAGAAGAGGACGCAGGAGTCGCTACCTGATGCCTGCCACCCGCCACCTAGATGGGGTAAGTCCTGGACCGACGGAGGTGCCGCCGGCCGGCTGCCCAGGGGGGTAAATGTTTGCCCACTCCCCCAAAAAAAACACCAGCTGCCACTGTTCTTAACGATATCATGGCTATAGAAACTCTGGTTGCAGAAGATAATTTGGACCCCAGGAAAATACTAACTAAGTGGACATGCTGGCAGGCTTATAGCATTTCAGCTGCTTTTCGAACTCTAGTAGCGGGATAATGTGTCCACCCTTCCTATAATTTCCCTGGGGTAGGTATTATATCCTGATTTGTGGTGGCTTTTAAGCGTTTCTCGTTTTTTTTTCTATTTTCCTTCTTTTTCCTTTCCCTGTCCTGTTTTTCATTGCAGAATATATAAGGGTCTGTTATCTCCCACTCTGATACAGTTTATTATTGTGCACTGTGTTTTTGGGTACCATATACATTATCTTTTTCATTGCACTGCTTTGATCTCTTTTTCATGTATGGTCCTCACTGATTGTATGACATATTATGGAAAGTCCTTCACATCTATATCCTTATGTACAGTGCCTTGAAAAATTATTCATACCCCTTGAAACTTTCCACATTTTGTCATGTTATAACCAAAAACTTATTATATTGGGATTTTATGTGATAGACCAACACAAACTGGCACATATATGTGAAGTGGAAAAAAAATGATAAATGGTTTTCAATTTTTTTTTACAAATAAAGAGCTGAAAAGTGTGGCATGCATTTGTATTTAGCCCCCTTTTACTCTGATACCCCTTACTAAAATCTAGTGGAACCAGCTGTTCTGTGAAGCCCTCAAAGGTTTTTTAAAGAACCTTAGTGAACAAACAGCATCATGAAGGCCAAGGAACACACCAGACATGTCAGGGATAAAGTTGTGGAGAAGTTTAATGCAGGGTTAGGCTATAAGAAAATACCCCAAGCTTTGAACATCTCACGGAGCACTGTTCAATCCATCATCCGAAAATGAAAAGAGTATGGCACAACTGCAAACCTACCAAGACATGGCTGTCCACCTAAGCTGACAGGCCGGGCAAGGAGAGCATTAATCAGAGAATCAGCCAAGAGGTCCATGGTAACTCTGGAGGAGCTGCAGAGATCCACAGCTCAGGTGAGAGAATCTGTCCACAGGACAACTATTAGTCGTGCACTCCACAAATCTGGCCTTTATGGAAGTGGCAAGAAAGCCATTGTTGAAAGAAAGCCATAAGAAGTCCTGTTTGCAGTTGGCAAGAAGCCATCTGGAAGAAGGTGTTCTGGTCAAATGAGACCAAAATTTTACTTTTCGGCTTAAAAGCAAAACGCTATGTGTGGCAGAAAACTAATGCCGCGTACACACGGTCGGACTTTCCGGCATACTTGGTCCGGCGGACCAGAGTGTGCCGGACAATCCGCCCGTGTGTGGGCACCGGCGGACTTTTCCGGCGGACTTCTTCCGAAAAGCCCGCCGGACCTAGATTTGAAGCAAGTTTTAAATCTTTCCGTCGGACTCAGTTTCGGGCGGAAAGTCCGCTCATGTGTGTGCTGGTCCGACGGAAAGGCCGCTCGTGTGTAGGCTGGTCCGACGGACCAGATGCAACGCGAGGGCAGGGTATTGCATCTCGCGCTCGCTGCAATAGGAAAAACAAATTTTCCTATTGCGGCGAGCGCGGGGCATACCAGGCCCTTAGGTCTGGTATGGATTATAAAGGGAAGCCCCTACGCCGAAAAAGCGGCGTGGGGTCCCCCCTAAAATCCATACCAGACCCCGATCCGAGCACGCAGCCTGGCCGGTCAGGAAAGGGGGTGGGGACGAGCGAGCGCCCCCCCCTCCTGAACCGTACCAGGCCGCATGCCCTCAACATGGGGGGGTGGGTGCTTTGGGGGAGGGGGGCGCCCTGCGGGCCCCCCCCCCACCTCAAAGCACCTTGTCCCCATGTTGATGAGGACAAGGGCCTCTTCCCGACAACCCTGGCCGTTGGTTGTCGGGGTCTGCGGGCGGGGGGCTTATCGGAATCTGGGAGCCCCCTTTAATAAGGGGGCCCCCAGATCCCGGCCCCCCACCCTATGTGAATGAGTATGGGGTACATGGTCCCCCTACCCCTTCACCTAGGGAAAAATTGTAAGTAATAAAACACACTACACAGGTTTTTAAAATATTTTATTAAACAGCTCCGGGGGTGGGGATCTTCCTCCGGCTTCGGGGGTCTTCTTCCGGCTTCGGGGGTCCCTCCGCTTCATCTTCTCCCGGCGTCCGGTTGGTTCTTCTCCGCGTGTTCCAGTTCTTCGGCCGGCTCCTCTGCTGTGTTCAGGTAGCTCTCTTGCCAGCAGAGGTCCGGACTTCTGAGCTGCTGGGCTTCTTCTCTTCTCTTCTCTTCTCTTCCCCCAGATGTTGACACGACGCTCTCTCCGGCTGGACTGGTCTCTGAGGGCTGCGTTGTGACTTATATAGGCGGAGACCCCGCCCCCTTTTGATGTCACAGTCCCTGGGCATGCTGGGACTGTGACGTTTTAGGGGGCGTGGTCGACCACGCCCCCTAAAACGTCACAGTCCCAGCATGCCCAGGGACTGTGACATCAAAAGGGGGCGGGGTCTCTGCCTATATAAGTCACAACGCAGCCCTCAGAGACCAGTCCAGCCGGAGAGAGCGTCGTGTCAACATCTGGGGGAAGAGAAGAGAAGAGAAGAGAAGAAGCCCAGCAGCTCAGAAGTCCGGACCTCTGCTGGCAAGAGAGCTACCTGAACACAGCAGAGGAGCCGGCCGAAGAATTGGAACACGCGGAGAAGAACCAACCGGACGCCGGGAGAAGATGAAGCGGAGGGACCCCCGAAGCCGGAAGAAGACCCCCGAAGCCGGAGGAAGATCCCCACCCCCGGAGCTGTTTAATAAAATATTTTAAAAACCTGTGTAGTGTGTTTTATTACTTACAATTTTTCCCTAGGTGAAGGGGTAGGGGGACCATGTACCCCATACTCATTCACATAGGGTGGGGGGCCGGGATCTGGGGGCCCCCTTATTAAAGGGGGCTCCCAGATTCCGATAAGCCCCCCGCCCACAGACCCCGACAACCAACGGCCAGGGTTGTCGGGAAGAGGCCCTTGTCCTCATCAACATGGGGACAAGGTGCTTTGAGGTGGGGGGGGGCCCGCAGGGCGCCCCCCTCCCCCAAAGCACCCACCCCCCCATGTTGAGGGCATGCGGCCTGGTACGGTTCAGGAGGGGGGGGGCGCTTGCTCGTCCCCACCCCCTTTCCTGACCGGCCAGGCTGCGTGCTCGGATCGGGGTCTGGTATGGATTTTAGGGGGGACCCCACGCCGTTTTTTCGGCGTAGGGGCTTCCCTTTATAATCCATACCAGACCTAAGGGCCTGGTATGCCTCGCAACGGGGCTCGCAAGGTGTCAATCTCGCCGATAAAAGCGGCAAGATTGACATCCTTTGCTAGTCCCGTCGCACTTGAGTCACGTTCAAAATGAACGGACTTGGCCGTGTGTGGGCAAGTCCGTTCATTCTGAAAGTCCGCCGGAACTCCGGCGAAAGTCCGTCGGAAAGACGGGCGGACGTAGCCCGCCGGAAAGTCCCGGCGTGTGTGGGCAAGTCCGTCCGTTTTAAAGTCCGGCGCACCTGGCGGACAAAGTCCGTCGGAAAGTGTGCCGGACCAAGTATGCCGGAAAGTCCGACCGTGTGTACGCGGCATAACACTGCACATCACCCTAAACATACCATCGAGACTGTGAAACATGGTGGTGGCAGTAGCATCATGTTGTGGGGATGTTTTTCTTCAGCAGGGACAGGGAAGCTGGTCAGAGTTGATGGAAAGATGGATGGAGCCATATACAGGGCAATCTTAGAAGACAACCTGTTATGCCGCGTACACACGGTCGTACTTTTCGTCTACAAAAGTCGGACAGCCTGTCGGACAGACTTCCGGCAGACTTTCGGTGGACTTGCCGCGGACTTGCGGCCTACTTTCTAACGACCGGACTTGCCTACACACGACCACACAAAAGTCGGTCGGATTCGTACGTGATGACGTACACCGGACTAAAATAAGGAAGTTCATAGCCAGTAGCCAATAGGTGCCCTAGCGTGGCTTTTTGTCCGTCGGACTAGCACACAGACGAGCGGATTTCGGGGTCCGTCGTAGTTACGAAGTAAAGTTTTAAAGCATGTTTCAAATCTAAAGTACGTCGGATTTGAGGCTAAAAAAGTCAGTTGAAAGTCCGGAGAAGCCCACACACGATCGGATTACCAGCCAGCTTTAGTCCATCAGCGTCTGTTGGACTTTTGTAGACGAAAAGTAGGACCGTGTGTACGCGGCATTAGAGTCTGCAAAAGACTTGAGACTGGGGCAGAGGTTCACCTTCCAGCAAGACAACGACCCTAAACATACAGCTAGAGCTACAATGGAATGGTTTAGCTCAAAGCATATTCATGTGTTAGAATTACCCAGTCAAAGTCCAGACCTAAATCCAGTTCAGAATCGGTGGCAAGACTTGAAAATTGCTGTTCACAGACGCTCTCCATCCAATCTGACAGAGCTTGAGCTATTTTGCAAAGATGAAAATTTCACTCTCTAGATGTGCAAAGCTGGTAGAGACATCCCCAAAAAGACTTGCAGCTGTAATTGCAGAGAAAGGTAGTTCTACAAAGTATTGACTCAGGGGGGCTGAATACAAATGCACGCTACACTTTTCAGATATTTATTTGTAAAAAAATTTGAAACTTATAATTTTCCTTCCACTTCACAATGATGTGCCACTTTGTGTTGAACTATCACATAACATCCTCATAAAATACATTTTTGGTTGTAACATGACAAAATGTAGAACATGTCAAGGGGTATGAATACTTTTTCAAAGTACTGTATGTTTGTACCCTGGTATTTGTCTGAATAAAAAGTTATTTGACTTAAAAGACAAAAATAAAAAAATTATACAAGGAATCCCAGCAATAACCTCGGATGCTAGCTAAAGCAGACCATTCTTTGTTAAGGGCTATATGTTCCATTCCAAACACATTCAGAATTCACATCACCATATAAAAGGAAATTGATATTCTTGAATGATGAAATAAACCTTAAATTACAACCATTCTGTTTCAAGTCTGCCAAAAGGCATCAGCCCTCTACCTTTTTCTAGCTATAAATAACACATCAGTATATCAATATAAAAATAGACTGATGATTTGCATGGATTGCCTTTTCCAAAGATATGGCACTGGCCCCCGTACACCCATGGAAAAGCTCAAATCTATCTTTCCTAGAAACACCAAGCGTTTGTAGATAGCAATACATATTAACCCAACTTGCCGACCGCCTCACGCCTATATACGTGAGCAGAATGGCACGGGCAGGCAAAATCACGTACCTGGTACGTGATTGCCTTCCCGCGGGCGGGGGGTCAGCGGTGCCAGCGGCAGTCGGCATTTGGCTGGGAGAGTTGAGAGACGAGGGGGAGGCCATCCGATCGTGGCCCCCCCCCCCCCTCGCGATCGCTCCCAGCCAATGAGAAACATCCCCTGCCTCTGTATAGTACACAGAGGCAGAGGATGTGATGTCATCTCTCCTTGGCTCGGGAGTTCCGTTCCAGCGCCGAGGAGAGAAGACATGTGAGTGAGTGCACAACACTACACAACACATTAGAACATGCCAGGCACACTAAACACCCCCGATCGTCCCCAATCACCCCCCCCCCCCTGTCACAAACTGACACCAAGCAGGTTTTTTTTGTTTTTTTTTTCTGATTACTGCATAGTGTCAGTTTGTGACAGTTAGAAGTGTTAGGACAGTTAGGGTTAGCCCCCTGTAGGTCTAGGGTACCCCCCTAACCCCCCCTAATAAAGTTTTAACCCCTTGATCACCCCCCGTCACCAGTGTCACTAAGCGATCATTTTTCTGGACGCTGTATTAGTGTCGCTGGTGACGCTAGTTAGGGAGGTAAATATTTAGGTTCGCCGTCAGCGTTTTATAGCGTCAGGGACCCCCATTATACTACCTAATAAATGTTTTAACCCCTTGATTGCCCCTAGTTAACCCTTTCACCACTGATCACCGCATAACTGTTACGGGTGACGCTGGTTAGTTTGTTTATTTTTTATAGTGTCAGGGCACCCGCCGTTCATTACCGAATAAAGGTTTAGCCCCCTGATCGCCCGGCGGTGATATGCGTCGCCCCAGGCAGCGTCAGATTAACGGCAGTACCGCTAACACCCACGCACGCAGCATACGCCTCCCTTAGTGGTATAGTATCTGAACGCATCAATATCTGATCCAATCAGATCTATACTAGCGTCCCCAGCAGTTTAGGGTTCCCAAAAACGCAGTGTTAGCGGGATCAGCCCAGATACCTGCTAGCACCTGCGTTTTGCCCCTCCGCCCAGCCCAGCCCAGCCCACCCAATTGCAGTATCGATCGATCACTGTCACATACAAAACACTAAACGCATAACTGCAGCGTTCGCAGAGTCAGGCCTGATCCCTGCGATCGCTAACAGTGTTTTTGGTAGCGTTTTGGTGAACTGGCAAGCACCAGCCCCAGGCAGCGTCAGGTTAGCGCCAGTACCGCTAACACACACGGACGCACCGTACACCTCCCTTAGTGGTATAGTATCTGATCGGATCAATATCTGATCCAATCAGATCTATACTAGCGTCCCCAGCAGTTTAGGGTTCCCAAAAACGCAGTGTTAGCGGGATCAGCCCAGATACCTGCTAGCACCTGCGTTTTGCCCCTCCGCCCGGCCCAGCCCAGCCCACCCAAGTGCAGTATCGATCGATCACTGTCACTTACAAAACACTAAACGCATAACTGCAGCGTTCGCAGAGTCAGGCCTGATCCCTGCGATCGCTAACAGTTTTTTTTGTAGCGTTTTGGTGAACTGGCAAGCGCCAGCGGCCTAGTACACCCCGGTCGTAGTCAAACCAGCACTGCAGTAACACGTGGTGACGTGACGAGTCCCATAAGTGCAGTTCAAGCTGGTGAGGTGGCAAGCACAAGTAGTGTCCCGCTGCCACCAAAAAGACAAACACAGGCCTGTCGTGCCCATAATGCCCTTCCTGCTGCATTCGGCAATCCTAATTGGGAACCCACCGCTTCTGCAGCGCCCGTACTTCCCCCATTCACATCCCCAACCAAATGCAGTCGGCTGCATGAGAGGCATTTTTATTACCTCCCGAGTACCCCTACCCAACGAACCCCCCCCCAAAAAAGATGTTGTGTCTGCAGCAAGCGTGGATATAGGCGTGACACCCGCTATTATTGTCCCTCCTGTCCTGACAATCCTGGTCTTTGCATTGGTGAATGTTTTGAACGCTACCATTCACTAGTTGAGTATTAGTGTAGAGTACAGCATTCCACAGACTAGGACATACTTTCACAGAGTCTCCCAAGATGCCATCGCATTTTGAGAGACCCGAACCTGGAACCGGTTACAGTTATAAAAGTTACAAGTTTGCAAAAAAAAACACAAACAAAAATAAAAAAAAATAGTTGTCGTTTTATTGTTCTCTCTCTCTCTCTCTCTCTATTCTCTCTCTCTATTGTTCTGCTCTTTTTTACTGTGTTCTATTCTGCAATGTTTTATTGTTATTATGTTTTATCATGTTTGCTTTTCAGGTATGCAATTTTTTATACTTTACTGTTTACTGTGCTTTATTGTTAACCATTTTTTTGTCTTCAGGTACGCCATTCACGACTTTGAGTGGTTATACCAGAATGATGCCTGCAGGTTTAGGTATCATCTTGGTATCATTCTTTTCAGCCAGCGGTCGGCTTTCATGTAAAAGCAATCCTAGTGGCTAATTAGCCTCTAGACTGCTTTTACAAGCAGTGGGAGGGAATGCCCCCCCCCCACCGTCTTCCGGGTTTTTCTCTGGCTCTCCTGTCTCAACAGGGAACCTGAGAAAGCAGCCGGTGATTCAGCCAGCTGACCATAGAGCTGATCAGAGACCAGAGTGGCTCCAAACATCTCTATGGCCTAAGAAACCGGAAGCTACGAGCATTTTATGACTTCGCCGGATGTAAACAGCGCCATTGGGAAATTGGGGAAGCATTTTATCCCACCGATCTTGGTGTGGTCAGATGCTTTGAGGGCAGAGGAGAGATCTAGGGTCTAATAGACCCCAATTTTTTCAAAAAAGAGTACCTGTCACTACCTATTGCTATCATAGGGGATATTTACATTCCCTGAGATAACAATAAAAATGATTTAAAAAAATAAAAATGAAAGGAACAGTTTAAAAATAAGATAAAAAAGCAAAAAAATAATAAAGAAAAAAACCAAAAAAAAAACACCCCTGTCCCCCCTGCTCTCGCGCTAAGGCGAACGCAAGCGTCGGTCTGGCGTCAAATGTAAACAGCAATTGCACCATGCATGTGAGGTATCACCGCGAAGGTCAGATCGAGGGCAGTATTTTTAGCAGTAGACCTCCTCTGTAAATCTAAAGTGGTAACCTGTAAAGGCTTTTAAAGGCTTTTAAAAATGTATTAATTTTGTTGCCACTGCACGTTTGTGCGCAATTTTAAAGCATGTCATGTTTGGTATCCATGTAGTCGGCTTCAGATCATCTTTTTTATTCCATCAAACATTTGGGCAATATTGTGTGTTTTAGTGCATTAAAATTTAAAAAAGTGTGTTTTTTCCCCAAAAAATGCGTTTGAAAAATCGCTGCGCAAATACCGTGTGAAAAAAAAAAATGAAACACCCACCATTTTAATCTGTAGGGCATTTGCTTTAAAAAAATATATAATGTTTGGGGGTTCAAAGTAATTTTCTTGCAAAAAAAAATAATTTTTTCACGTAATCAAAAAGTGTCAGAAAGGGTTTTGTCTTCAAGTGGTTAGAAGAGTGGGTGATGTGTGACATAAGCTTCTAAATGTTGTGCATAAAATGCCAGGATAGTTCAAAACCCCCCCAAATGACCCCATTTTGGAAAGTAGACACCCCAAGCTATTTGCTGAGAGGCATGTCGAGTCCATGGAATATTTTATATTGTGACACAAGTTGCGGGAAAGAGACAAATTTTTTTTTTTTTTTGCACAAAGTTGTCACTAAATGATATATTGCTCAAACATGCCATGGGGATATGTGAAATTACACCCCAAAATACATTCTGCTGATTCTCCTGAGTACAGGTATACCACATGTGTGAGACTTTTTGGGAGCCTAGCCGCGGACTGGACCGCGAAAACCAAGCACCGCCTTCAGGCTTTCTAAGGGCGTAAATTTTTGATTTCACTCTTCACTGCCTATCACAGTTTCGGAGTCCATGGAATGCCCAGGTGGCACAAACCCCCCCCCCCAAATGACCCCATTTTGGAAAGTAGACACCCCAAGCTATTTGCTGAGAGGTATAGTGAGTATTTTGCAGACCTCACTTTTTGTCTCAAAGTTTTGAAAATTGAAAAAATAAAAATAAAAATGTTTTTCTGGTCTTTCTTCATTTTCAAAAACAAATGAGAGCTGCAAAATACTCACCATGCCTCTCAGCAAATAGCTTGGGGTGTCTACTTTCCAAAATGTGGTCATTTGGGGGGGTTTTGTGCCATCTTGGCATTTTATGGCCTTCAAAACTGTGATAGGTAGTGAGGCGTGAAATCAAAAATTTATGCCCTTAGAAATCCTGAAGGCGGTGCTTGGTTTTCGGGGCCCCGTACGCGGCTAGGCTCCCAAAAAGTCCCACACATGTGGTATCCCCGTACTCAGGAGAAGCAGCTGAATGTATTTTGGGGTGCAATTCCACATATGCCCATGGCCTGAGCAATATATCAAATGACATAGGCAGTCATAAACTAAAAGCTGTGTAAATTCCAGAAAATGTACCCTAGTTTGTAGACGCTATAACTTTTGCGCAAACCAATAAATATACGCTTATTGACATTTTTTTTACCAAAGACATGTGGCTGAATACATTTTGGCCTAAATGTATGACTAAAATTTAGTTTATTGGATTTTTTTAATAACAAAAAGTAGAAAATATCATTTTTTTTAAAATTTTCGGTCTTTTTCCGTTTATAGCGCAAAAAATAAAAATGGCAGAGGTGATCAAATTCCATCAAAAGAAAGCTCTATTTGTGGGAAGAAAAGGACGCAAATTTTGTTTGGGTACAGCATTGCATGACCGCACAATTAGCAGTTAAAGCGACGCAGTGCCGAATTGTAAAAAGTGCTCTGGTCAGGAAGGGGGTAAAATCTTCCGGGGCTGAAGTGGTTAAAGAATGAATAGTTATTTATGAGCAGATATTGTGCTGTATCCACAAGGAACCTTTGCTTGTTCAGGTGTCTGTCAGAATGGCAGATTTTTAGCTTGTTTGACAGGTGCCAAACAGGATATATATTAGTGCTTTTTTCCACTATTGCTATATATGGCAGGTTCCTTCTTCCGCTGTCAATGGTTGTTAAGCATGCAGCAGAAGGTACCAGCACTTGCCATGTCCTTGGCAACCAGTGATGTCACCTGACCCCATTTATTTGCTAACCATAAGGCCAAGGATAGTGGGGTGAGAACAGGGATAGTGGATAGTGTGCTTCCACATAACCATATGTAGGGATACCCCCGCAGGAGCTGATTAAGTTAGTTCAGTCCGTTACTCTGCCTCTAAGCCCTAATAACAGCCTGGCCCCCTCTGGCACACCTGGCAATAGTGTAAGTGCAATGACCAATGAGAAATGCACACGTTATGATAAAACACAGAAATTGTCTTTACTGCAATATTTCTGTGGAAGAATAACAAACTGTAACAGTATAAAGTCAAGTAATCAACTAGAGAGAGCAATAACTGAGATTTAAGAGCAATATAGTATGGCTGTACCACATGTGTGAGACTTTTACACAGCCTGGCCACATACAGAGGCCCAACATGCAGGGAGCACCGTCAGGTGTTCTAGGGACATAAATTACACATTTCATTTACTGACAACCTATCGCACTTTTGAAGGCCCTGGAGCACCAGGACAATGGAAATGCCCACCAAATGACCCCATTTTGGAAACCAAACACCCCAACGTATATTCTATGAGGCATAATTAGTCTTTTGAACATGTCATTTTTTCCACAGGTTTTAGGAAAATGTGGAAAGAAAATGAAAACGCATTTTACTATGCATTTTTTACCGCACTGATGGCGCTGATGAGGATCCACTGGTAGGGTGGCACTGATGAGCACCTATTGATGGGTACTATTGGGCATGTTAGTGGCACTGTAAAGCACAGATGTGTCACTGATGGGGCACAGATGTGCACTGATGGGGCATTGCTGGGCACTGACGTGGCACTGATGGGGCATTGCTGGGCACTGATGTGGCACTGATGGGGCATTGCCCCATCAGTGCCAATTGCTGGGCACTGACGTGGCACTAATGGGACACAGATGTGCACTGAAGGGGCAACTTAGAGCACTGATGGGGCACAGATGTCTCACTGCTGGTTACTGATGTGGCACTGCTAGGCACAGATGTGGCACTTCTGGGTACTAATGTGGCACTGTTGGGCACAGATATGGCACTGTTGGGTACTGATGGGGCACTGCTAGGGCACATATGGGGCACAGATGGGCACTTCTGGGGCACAGATCTGGCACAGATGGGCACTTCTGGGGCACATATGGGGCACAGATGGGCACTTCTGGGGCACAGATCTGGCACAGATGGGCCCAGCTGGACACTTGCAATTTGGGGAAAAAACTCACGAAGCTTCACACTGCAGCTTCTCTCTCCGGTGCTCACATGATTGGTGTGAGCAGCGGGGGGGGGGACCCGACATGATGCCGGTTTGTTGACATTGATCGCTCCGTCATTGGACGGAGCAATCACGTGGTAAAGGGCCGCTTTAATTGGCCCTTTACCGTGATCCGTGACTCGCTGGGTTCCGTGAACCCGGCAGGCACGGACAACCCCGTGTGCTCGCCCCAGGGAGTGTCCGGGAGCACGATTCTGGAAGGACGTCATAGTACGCCCTCCCAGAGTTATCGAGCCGTGCTGTAGCCGTCATTTGGTTATGGCCCGGCTATTAAGTGGTTAAACTACACGACAAGTCAACAGGTATATACAGAGCCCTGAATATGTGTGTGCAGATCCGTATGGCACTAATAGCTTTTTTTCAAAAGGACTGAAGCTAAGATTTGGTGTCTTCAGCTAGCCACTTTCGTAGGTGCACCTAAACTCCTGTATAGCGGGCCCAGACAACACAACTGGCCTAGCTAATCAAGTGGAATAGGCAGGATCCTCCTCAGCAAGGTGAGAAGACAATGATGTCTGTATACAGTGTCCCAGAAATAGATAACCTTATCCGTTATCCCTGTGGCACTACAAGTGTCAGCAATATGACTACCCGCAACGATGTCTGTATACAGTGTTCATACTCCTTCTATGGTGTCTTTGTTCCCAGCAGATGGGCAAAATGTCCTCTCACCAAATACTGTGATCAAGGCCCAAACGAACATCCCAGAACAGCAGGCTTTCTTGGTGACCCGACTAGTCACCTCACACTGGAACACTAAACCTTCAGTGCAGGTGCGCCTCGATACACACCTGGAATCCCCCTCTCTCAGGCTGGATGTCCCTACTTGCAGTGAAGGCCTGAATTGCACGGGGAGATCATATGAAAGACAGCATCTCTCCTACAGGTCTGATCCCTCTGACTGCCTCATCGTGACTGGCTTTCCCTTAGGACACAAAATGGAGTCCTCAGCTCCTTTTTGTGCAGACCATCCAGGGCTTTCTCTCTGTATACCAGTCTATGGGGCCGTTTTGTGAGGGAATTGCATGTCCCAGAATCCATTGCAGCTGCTTCATGCAGTTCAGTACAGTCTCCCTGATTGGCTGCTGTAACTCTGCATTTAATTGGCTTTTTTCTTTCTGCTAAAAGGGGCACAAGGGAGGCTACAGAATGAACAGCTCTGTGTGTGTGTCAGTTCATATTACATTAAACTCAGTCAGTGAAACAGGGAGAAGGAGGGGGTGAAAAAGCCCATGCAGACACTGACAGGTGCTTTCTCCTTAACTCAAGCTGGAAAGCCTGTGTACAATGCTCCGGCCAGCTTGGTGGGGTCGTGGGAAAAACGAGATACCCGCTACACATATTTAAGCAGTGGACATGTCCACATGGCTATATATAGGCTATATACATTGCAATGGCTATATTTGGTCAAATACTTCCCTGTGTATATCCTACCCTTTTATTTACATCTACTCGCAGATACTAGAACTTTTTTCTTGGACAGTGTAACGTAGAGATCGGATGTGTCTGTCAGTCAGTAATATTCAGGAGGTTGAAAAAAATTCACAACTGCAGCTGTATGCTTGATACTGTTTTTTATTAAGCTGGCAACCAGTTTTTCCATAAAATCAATATACCGGTACTGTATATTATACATTTAATAATACTATCAATCTATTTATTAATACACACCAATCTATACATATTGTATATATTTATTATACATATTGATCAGATCAGATAGATATCAGAATGATACATTTCTTGATACGGATTGGCTGGGAGGAGAAACAGGAAGACATTAGCCAACATTATTTCATGAACATTATGTCATTATGTCACACAACTGGGTGGGCTCCGGGCGCAGTGCTCTGCGCCCGGAGCCCACCCTTTTTGAAGCCAAACCCATTGGAATCCATGCGTCTGGCACCCTGCATGTAGATTAGGGGCTGGGCGCTTGGATTAGGAGGCGCTGCCCCTGCGACCTGCATGAGCGGCCGCCAATGATGTGATGATCAATACAATAAAGCTATGTTAAACAAGAGAGGAAAAACACGTTTATAAAATTGTTATTCACTTGTTAATGCAGAAGAATAAAATCAAAGAGAGGCAGAGATGCAACTAGCCTTATCTACATTTAACATAACAGAAAATCAAATACTAAAGTTAAAGTGTAGGAGGTAACTGCAGTTTTAAACAGCAGGTAAAATGTTCAAATGTGTAATTTGCAATTGATAAGACCCAAGTGAACAAATTAAGGAATATACCAACAGTGCTGTGCAGCTGTGCAGCAGTCGGTATTTGTAGAGTGACTTTCCTTACATGCAGCTGTTGAAATAAGAACAAGTCCAATTAAAATAATTGCACACCGAAAAAGTAACACATGTATAACTATTGAAAAGAAATGGCAAAAGCCAATTAGGGTTAGCTAAAAAAAAAAAAAAAAAAGTTTAGTTTGATTGTTAGCATCAAACAGAGAAAGTTGCATACAGATTTGTCAAAAGTGTAAAGAATATAGTGTTAAAAAATTGGAAAAATATTTCATAGCTGGTGGTTTGTACAGTGGCAGTCAAAGAAAAATGAAAGAATAAAATAACTTTCTATTTCACTAATGAATTCTACAGTCATTTTGGAAAATGCAGGATTAAAACCTTTAACGTTTTCATAAAATCTAGAATCTCTTTCCAAAACTAGGTGTAGATATGAAATGATCATCGCCTGATGTCTGTGGAAAAACCTAAAACCTCATCCATCCCATCTTGGGGAGCAACCTCTTTCAATTACTTTAATTCTCCTAAATAAAGTTGATTCTTGGAGTTGCATACTTGGTCCTCTCTCCTCATCCATCCCCATAGCATAAAACAATATGCTTATGTTACCAGAGTATTCATGTAAACACCTGAAGCTGTGGCTCTAGATGTCTTACAACATTTGAGTAGTACCTGTACCTCGTTCCAGAGAAAACTTTTTGTGACAGCTATAGCAGTAGCACAGTGTGACAACGCTACAGTGATTGCACTGTTACCCTGCTAAAGAAAATGAAGACTAAACTGAAAAGTAGAATAACGGGGGCAGGAGGCGGAGCCTAGCGGAGCAGACATGCATTGTTAGAGCTCCACACCGCTGAGGAGAGAAGAGAAGGACAAAGCGGAGCCTGCAGGCTCAAAAGGTATCCATTTGAACCTTTTTGCCCCAGGGAACAAACTGTGAAAGTTTGGGCAGGAAATATGGTATTGGGAGGAAACCGTGGCAGAAATAAAAATCACCTCACAAAGAGCTCACAGGCACTCACTGCAGCTGAAGCAGCTCCAGTCACCTCACAAGATACAGCATCAGGGCGCTCTCACAGACAGAAAATGTCACAGCAAGACTCTCCATTTGAGTCAGATACAGAACAAATCCTCTCACAAACTTCTCCACAAGCCTCCTCAGTATCCCCAGTAATATTATTACAATTTGAAAAGATGCTTCATAAGGCTTTAAAACAAACCTCAGACCAAATAACAAAAAGCCTAACCAAAGAAATAAGAGAGCTGGGAAACCACACCGCAGCCTTAGAAATAAAAATGGATAAAATTGAAATTACAACCCAAGAAAATATAACAGAATTGGAACAATTAAAAAAAGAGAATTTAATACTTCAAACTAAGCTCGAAGATTACGAAAATAGAGCCAGACGTTCAAACTTGCGCATAAGGGGAATACCTGAAACTGTGACAGACCTGCAATCTACTATTACTGCTCTATTACAAGAACTAAAGCCAGATATCCCTATTGAACGTTTAGAACTGGACAGAGTACACAGAGCCCTCACAGCCAAAAAGAAAGATGGACCCCCACGTGATATAATCACAAAATTTCATTATTACAGAACGAAAGAACAAATACTAATTGCTGCAAGAGAAAAAAAGGAACTTAATTTTCAAGGACACAATTATCAAATTTTTGCTGACCTATCCCAACTTACTATTACTAAAAGACGATCCATGAAACCCAAACTAATGGAACTGCAACGCCACAACATTATGTATCAATGGGGCTTCCCCTTTTCAGTCAGATTTAACTACCAAGGTACAATTTACAGAAGCAGATCAGCAGATGAACTACAACAAACCCTTTTAAAATTAAATCTGACAGAACCCACAAGCCGCAACACTCCCGCACGCAGAAGAATGGCATCATCTTCACCTTCAGGCAGCACCCAGAAAATTTCAGAACAAAATGGGAATCATCATTCTCACAAAAGAGGCCGTTATGCCACATCATCCATGGACCAAGAAGATTCAATGGACTGACATCCTAATTCCTGATATCTCTTCATTTATTATACTAAGAGATGGTTCTCTATAAAAAACCTATATTTATAACTGAATGTAACTGCATTCTGATAGTCACACACTGTGTGGGATCATGTTACATTCCAGTTATTTTTCTTATTACTTCTGATTCATATAGCCTTAGAATATATAAGTGAAATAAGGAAATTCTTTTCAGTTATATATTATCAGGTAATAACAATAGATTTATTACTTTTTAGGACAAATATGTTCAATAATCCAGAAGTAATGGAAGCTTTTTCTTTCTTTTCTTAAAACAAATATATTATTACCTAACTAGTTCCTAGAACTATGTTTTTGTTTATTCTAATCTGAAGCAATACAACATCAATTTTATGAGTTAACATATCTAAACAGTTACATATGAATAAAATATGTAATTGTTTACTCTAAAAGGGTTAAAATCCCAAAATAATTCAAACTATCTTCATCAATACCAAAGTTATTAACAGTACCTTTCTAACTGAATTATTTAGCCTAGGGCAAGACTAACCATATACAACCACCCTGGAATAAATAATTTCAACAAAAACTATATTCTGCACTCCAATTAATGAAACATCATTTTGATGTCTTTTGACATAGCACTTCTCTCCTGTAAGCGGAAGATCCGTGTACCCCCATTAGCCCTCCTCATTCTCCCAACCATATTATGTGGGAGTGTGACGAAGGCACTTATTCCCCTGAGAGAGATATTTATTCTCTTTCACGGGTAAATTGTGATTACTTGCAAAAAATAATTTATACAATGTATCATCTAATCTCATATGTTTTTTGTTTACTCTTTACTCCAGAATTCACTGGTTTCTTTTCTATCTATTCATCTCTTCAGTCCACATAGGTTGATCTGCGCAGTCAGCTCTGCATAACAAAAAGTAAGTCAAAACTATTTGATCTATTGCCATGGCACCACTGAATATACTTTCCCTGAATGTTCAGGGAATAAATGTCCCTCAAAAAAGGACCAAAGCCTTCCGTACTTTCCATAACAAGAAGGCTCACATAGTATGCCTCCAAGAAACACACTTCACCAAAGATTCTACTCCAAAATATATTTCTCCTTTTTATCAACAAATTTACACGGCTTCTGCCTGTACCAAGCAAAGGGGAACTCTAATTGCATTTCACCGATCCACACCATTCACCTTATCATCAGAAATTAAAGACCCAGAAGGTAGATACCTGATGCTCATGGGTTATATAATGGATACAGCAATCACGGTGATTTCCTACTACGCTCCTAACAAACAACCTACACCATTCCTCTCACATATATTACAAGTGATTAATACACACAAAATAGGAACAGTGATAATGTGTGGGGATTCGAACCAGGTCCTCCTCCCATTTCTAGATAAATCACTTTTTACACCATCCAAAATAACCTCTAGATTACCTTTTTCTCAACTTCTTTCCAAATACAATCTGGTAGATTCGTGGAGAGAAAGTAACCCAATGAAAAAGAAATTCACTTATTTCTCGCACCCTCATCAAACCTTCACCAGAATAGATCATATTTTTCTAACAATAGGAATGATACCAGAAATTATTGCATCAGATATAATTCCGATTCCGTGGTCTGACCATAATGCAGTATACACTACTATAGCCTCAGCCATACCAAAAGCGCATGACCCAACGTGGTACTTACCGGACATAATGCTCAAACACCCACTACATCAGATGGCCATTGAACAAGCTTTAAAGGAATACATATCAATTAATAATACAACAGACATCTCCCCAATAACACTGTGGGAAGCTCATAAGCCTGTCTTGCGTGGTACAAAACGGGAACGCAAAAATCTAGCAAAAAAACTAGAACTCAATTTTAATGCAGCCTACATATCATTTCAAGATAATCCATCTCAGAGTACAAAATCTCATCTGGAAAAATCTAGATTGGAATACGATCTATTTCTCACTGAGTCAGTTGATAAATCCCTCAAACGCTCCAAACACAATTTCTACATGAATACAAACAAACCAGGTACATATTTGGCTCGGGCATTAAATTCAACTAACAAATCTTTCAAACCAATACGTTTGAAATTATCAAAAAATGTTTACACTTGTAATCCAGTTAAAATTGTCCATAAATTTCACTCACATCTCGCAACTTTATACAAGACAAACAATGAATTTAATCCTACAGAGGCTGAATCCTTCTTCTCAAAAATAACCTTACTTGAGTTATCTCAGAATCAAAAAAGCAGTTTGGATGAGCCTATAACTATAGATGAAGTTGCTAACGCCATAAAAGACCTAAAACTTAACAAAAGACCAGGCCCAGACGGCTGCTCGGCTTTATACTATAAAACATTCTCAGAAATACTCTCTCCCATTCTCACTGAAACTTTTAACAAACTTCTAGATGGACATTCTTTTCGGCAAGAAACACTAATGGCAATTGTTTGTATGATCCCAAAACCCCTTTCTGATGATACTTCCTGTGTGAATTATCGGCCTATCTCTCTGTTAAATCTCGATATTAAATTATTAGCAAAAATAATAGCAAAACGCCTCAATAGCATTATAGGAAAATTAATACATAGAGATCAAGTAGGCTTCATGCCAAATAGACAGGCAGGCGATAATATACGCAGGGCAGTGTTATTGGCACATATTGCTAAAAAACGGAAAATCCCTTTATGTTTTCTATCTCTCGATATTAAGAGGGCATTTGACACAGTATCCTGGCAATATATGAAATATTCATTACAAAAATGGGGTTTTGGACCCCACTTTTTAACAAGGATCAAAGCATTATATAATAAACCCAAAGCCTATATAAAATATGCTGGATACAAATCTGAAGCCTTTAATATCGAAAGAGGTACCTGACAGGGTTGCCCATTATCTCCCTTATTATTTGCCCTTATACTCGAACCCATGGCCCAATACATCAGAACAAACCAAACTATAACTGGCATTGAAGTAGGAGGTATTACACACAAACTATGTATATTTGCAGACGATATATTACTTTTTCTATCATCACCACAGGTCTCTGGTCCTAACTTAATACCAGCTCTTGATGGATTTGCAGCCCTATCCGGCCTTATGATTAATCCTAAGAAATGCCTAGTGCTTAATATTTCACTCACAAACATGGAATTGATCCCGGCTAGGGCTGCACTCCCATTCACATGGGCAGAAAAATCAATCCCATATCTTGGAATTCATTTAACAGCATCTCATTCTGACTTATTCTCAACCAATTATCCTCCTGTATTAAGACAGATCACAAATCTAATAAAACAATGGTCGCAACTTCCTTTATCCTGGATACGGAAGATTAATGCAATCAAAATGACTATTCTACCCAAATTGCTTTATCTATTCCCTATTCCAATTCCTTCCTATTTTTTGAGAATAGTACAAAAAAGAGCAACTTTGTTTATATGGGGCTCTTCTAAACCACGTATACCTATACACACACTACATCTTCCCAAAAATAAAGGAGGCCTGGGATACCCTAATTTTACTAACTACTACAGAGCAGCACATTTGGCCAGTCTGTCCAAATACCATGCAAAACAGGAAATCCCATTATGGGTATTTATAGAAGCTTCAGAAAATGACCCTCTATTAATATCAAATTTATTATGGCTTGATCCTAAAGACCGCTTTAAAATTCATAATCCCATAACTAAACACTTCTTATCTCTCTGGGATAAACTAAAAACCAAATATCAGTTACAATCTCCACACAATCCTCTCCTTTCTTTTATCAGAAATCCGTCCTTTTATCCGGCATGGATCTACCCAAATTCTTTTAAAGCTTGGACAACATCAGGCATTCAGACACTAAATGACTTCATAGCATCTAAATCATTCCTTTCATTCCCATCGCTTAGAGAAAAATATGATCTACCAAACTCTGAGATATTTAGATATCTCCAAATCAAAAATTTCTATACACCATTCCTAAAGGGGGATACACCATTATCCCAATTATCCATTTTTGAATCAATCTGTACAAAAGATCCATTTGCTAAAGGTACAATTTCATCACTTTATAATCAATTATATGGAGTAGCAAATCTTAATAGACCCTCTTACGTTCAGAGGTGGGAGGAGGACATGGGACGAACTTTAGAAGACACGGACTGGTCTAACATATGGCTCACATCTAAGTCATCTTCACCCAACATCTTAGCACTGGAGACAAATTATAAAGTCCTAACTCGCTGGTACCTTGTACCCGCTAGAGTGGCAAAATATTCACCTAATACCTCAGCTCTTTGTTTTTGAGGATGCCCAGAAATAGGCACATATTTACACATATGGTGGACGTGCCCAGTAATCCAAACCTTCTGGAAGGAAGTCTTCGTGATTGCATCTAAAATATTTAAAAAAATAATACAACCAGATCCATATTTAACTTTACTTAATCTAAAACCGGAATGGTTAACACTCTCTCAATTCAAACTTATGATCCAACTAATAACGGCTGCAAAACAAACAGTGGCCAAGGCATGGAAATCTCCTACATTGGTACTAGCAGAAACAATTCACAGAATGAATAATACAATGTCCCATGCTAAGATGGTAGCCATCGATCAAAATCAAATTCCAAAATTTGAAAAACTTTGGCATCCTTGGATAAAACAACAGTTCCTGTCAAACTTCAATGACTCTGTCCTGTTGCCATGGTAACAAATTAAATGACTTACAGAGACACCCATTCTAAGGCTTCAAAGAGAACTAAAAAGAATAATAAACTGACAAGCGGGACAACCTTGTGGACCATACCTCTACCTTTCAACCCTTTTTCTTCTTTCTCTTTCCTTTTCTCCACCTTACGATTAAAGCTCATTATCAGAATTTATTTGACCTATATACACTCTACTTGTAAACAATATGTATAGTAGGTATAAATCATTTAAATACCTACAAAAGTAACTAAGGAAATGATATATATCTTTAATTTAGGTTTACGTGAACCCGATGTTTAATATTTAAAATTCCATGATATTTACTTATATAAACCCTACTGTAAAACAATGAGCTTACTTTATAGATCCTTGTAAACTTACTTTATGTATCTTTATAACATTGTATACTCAATAAACTTCTTTTGACAAGGAAAAGTAGAATAACTAGTTATTTAGACTATCTTAAAGTGGGGGCTTTGGTTCACAACATATATTGCTGCCTTACCACTTTTGACTGACAGTAGCATATAGGTCATTTTAGTTTTTTTTTTCTCAATAGTTTAACTTCATTAATTTAAGAGCATCTAAACTTAGCACAACTCTCCCTTACTGTATATAAAGCAAAATGATCAGTTTTACTGTCATGTGAATGTATTCTGTGTGCCATGTTTAAAATTTAATTAAACTTCTTTATGAAATGTTTTCAACTGCAGTGGCAGCTTTGTCATATCTAAGTATTATTTTTAAGGACCTATTTACACCTAAGCATGCCTTTTTGTGTGTTTCTTGGCACATTGATGCACATTAACCCTTCATTTGTATTGGACCCTCAATACACTTACATAGACCAAAAATGTACTGGCCTCATGCAATGCTTGTATTCTTCATTGGATGTATTGTAATGTAGTGAGGCAAGTACATTAATCCACGTATGCATGCTGGGGTGCCAAAAAATGAAAGTGGATACCAGTATGCTGCAACACTCCTACACAATATTAAATTGCCCATGAAAACAATTAGCATATGTATACATAAAGCCTTAATACTACAGAATATGATTATGCTTTGAGAGTGGATGCATCACTAGTCAGCATCAGTTGGTATACAGCCAGCATTAAAGCAATGTTCTAACTGTCAATATGATAATAATCATACTCCAAGACCCTAATAATATCCTCATTATAGCACAATGGAATTGATCTAAATCTTGGTCCCAGCTCTAGTCATATCCAGTGCTCCTCTGCCATAAGACAACTCAACATCAGATTAAGACAAACAGAATAAAAATCTGGACTCTAGCATGACCAAGTGATTTTTGCAAAAATGTCATGTAAAGTAGTATTTTTGGAATACAACACATTTGTGTAAAAAAAAAAGATTTACTTACCAAAACAAGAATTGACAAATCCATACCACTGACAACCATATTCTCCACCAATCCATTCACCTTGAATGCTGGATGTAAAACTCAGTGTTGTACCAGATACACACACTAGCATGTCACTGACACTGATATTTAGCAGCATCATATTGACAGGTGTTCTCAGTGTTTTGAATTTGCAGAACAGAACCAACACAATGAAGTTGTTCAGAAACCCAAAGACAAGAATAAATCCAAGAAAGATGGCCACCACCGTGTGTCCTGTTCTAGACATTACAGGTTGTTGCGATTGGGAAGCATCATTGTCCAGGTTTAAAGAGGATTCATAGCTGAGATTTGTGGTCCAGTTTGATTTCATGTCAGACATCATTGCAGATTTGGTAAAGCAGATGTCTGAGGTAGCATGAAGCAGTAAGGTTCAGTTAGCTTGGCTGATTATTTTCACCTTGTCATCTTTCATTCAAATTTTATAGACCCCAATCTAAAACACACAAGTAAAAAAAGTAGTTATACATTTTGCTCAAAAGTATTTATAGAAAATTTGATAAACATTTGATATGTAAAATTTTTTTACATACCACATTAAGTTCTTGAATGTATCATATTTTATTTTTTCTTAGGGTCCGTCCACCCAAAATTGATCTTTCATTTTGTTAATTTTTTTTAACAGGTGCTAGATAGTTAAACTGCCCACTTCTGTATATATCTTGGGGATGTATTGATGAGATATTTGTGCCTGAGTGCCTGGATCTACATATATTTTGACCTTTATGGGAAGGCTTGGATTTTTTATACTTTATAATTTTTTATATTTATTATAGAGAATGTAGTGCAAGGTTCTGGCTCAAGCAATGGGCAAGAACACTCAAATCTTCCCAGACTCAGAATATTTATGGAAGGGAGATCTTGTTGTTGGGGTATAGAAGACATATAACAAGCCAATGGTTGACTCAGCCCACCAGGGCCCAACTATAGCAACAACTTTGTTTTATGTGGACTGACCCTTTAAAGCCCAGTTAAAGCTTGCTCAAAGGTAGTTACCTAAACTTAGGGTGCAGCAAAATAATACATGTCAAAGTAGCATTCCAATAAAATCCTAACTATACCTAAACCTGCTCCCACCCCATTCTAAGCCTATTCTAACTACCCTGTAAAGCAAAGATGTCTATACTTACCTATTCTAAGTGTTCTCTTTTCTGGTCACATGATCTCTCCTGTGACCAGCTTTGGTGAAGAGGAGAGATCACCAACAACAGCCTCAGAGCCTGGGCAATGAGGTCACCCATAGGTCTAATATGGGGCAGACATTGTCGGCTCTCCCTTCTCTACACTGAAGCAGCTGCTGGGACCCGATCATATGACTGGACCGGAGTGTCCTGAACATAAGTTATAGGCATCTTTCCTTTCACAGGGTAGTTAGAATAGGCTTAGATTGGGGGTGGAAATAGATTTAGGTACAGTTAGGATTTATCTGGAATGCTACTAATTTTATGTTCAAAGTAATTGTTAATTTAGTCCTACTGCCAATGTAACATTTTCTCAAGCAGCAGGCTGTAGATAAAGACAGATGCTCTCTATGAGAAAAGCATTTTGTTTGCAGCAGTCTTATGCCGCGTACACACGGTCGGACTTTCCGGCATACTTGGTCCGGCTCACTTTCCGACGGACTTTGTCCGCCAGGTGCGCCGGACTTTAAAACGGACGGACTTGCCCACACACGCCGGGACTTTCCGGCGGGCTAAGTCCGCCTGTCTTTCCGATGGACTTTCGCCGGAGTTCCGGCGGACTTTCAGAATGAACGGACTTGCCCACACACGGCCAAGTCCGTTCATTTTGAACGTGACTCAGGTGCGACGGGACTAGCAAAGGATGTCAATCTTGCCGCTTTTATCGGCGAGATTGACACCTTGCGAGCCCCGTTGCGGGGCATACCAGGCCCTTAGGTCTGGTATGGATTATAAAGGGAAGCCCCTACGCCGAAAAAACGGCGTGGGGTCCCCCCTAAAATCCATACCAGACCCCAATCCGAGCACGCAGCCTGGCCGGTCGGGAAAGGGGGTGGGGACGAGCGAGCGCCCCCCCTCCTGAACCGTACCAGGCCGCATGCCCTCAACATGGGGGGTGGGTGCTTTGGGGGAGGGGGGCGCCCTGCGAGGCCCCCCACCTCAAAGCACCTTGTCCCCATGTTGATGAGGACAAGGGCCTCTTCCCGACAACCCTGGCCGTTGGTTGTCGGGGTCTGCGGGCGGGGGGCTTATCGGAATCTGGGAGCCCCCTTTAATAAGGGGGCCCCCAGATCCCGGCACCCCACCCTATGTGAATGAGTATGGGGTACATGGTCCCCCTACCCCTTCACCTAGGGAAAAAGTGTAAGTAATAAAACACACTACACAGGTTTTTAAAATATTTTATTAAACAGCTCCGGGGGTGGGGATCTTCCTCCGGCTTCGGGGGTCCCTCCGCTTCATCTTCTCCCAGCGTCCGGTTGGTTCTTCTCCGCTCTCTTCTCCCGGTGTTCCAGTTCTTCGGCCGGCTCCTCTGCTGTGTTCAGGTAGCTCTCTTGCCAGCAGAGGTCCGGACTTCTGAGCTGCTGGGCTTCTTCTCTTCTCTTCTCTTCTCCAGATGTTGACACGACGCTCTCTCCTGCTGGACTGGTCTCTGAGGGCTGCGTTGTGACTTATATAGGCGGAGACCCCGCCCCCTTTTGATGTCACAGTCCCTGGGCATGCTGGGACTGTGACGTTTTAGGGGGCGTGGTCAACCACGCCCCCTAAAACATCACAGTCCCAGCATGCCCAGGGACTGTGACATCATATGGGGGCGGGGTCTCCGCCTATATAAGTCACAACGCAGCCCTCAGAGACCAGTCCAGCCGGAGAGAGCGTCGTGTCAACATCTGGGGGAAGAGAAGAGAAGAGAAGACAAGAAGACAAGAAGCCCAGAAGTCCGGACCTCCGCTGGCAATAGAGCTACATGAAGACAGTGGAGGGGCCGGCCGAAGACCTGGGACACCGGGAGAAGAGGCCGGAGAGCGGAGAAGAACCAACCGGACGCCGGGAGAAGATGAAGCGGAGGGACCCCCGAAGCCGGAAGAAGACCCCCAAAGCCGGAGGAAGATCCCCCCCCCCCGGAGCTGTTTAATAAAATATTTTAAAAACCTGTGTAGTGTGTTTTATTACTTACACTTTTTTCCTAGGTAAATGGGTAGGGGTACCATGTACCCCATACTCATTTACATAGGGTGGGGGGCCGGGATCTGGGGGCCCCCTTATTAAAGGGGGCTCCCAGATTCCGATAAGCCCCCGCCCGCAGACCCCGACAACCAACGGCCAGGGTTGTCGGGAAGAGGCCCTTGTCCTCATCAACATGGGGACAAGGTGCTTTGGGGGGGGGGCGCAGGGCGCCCCCTCCCCCAAAGCACCCACCCCCCATGTTGAGGGCATGTGGCCTGGTACGGTTCAGGAGGGGGGGGGGGGCGCTCGCTCGTCCCCACCCCCTTTCCTGACCGGCCAGGCTGCGTGCTCGGATCAGGGTCTGGTATGGATTTTAGGGGGACCCCACGCCGTTTTTTCGGCGTAGCGGGGTTCCCTTTATAATCCATACCAGACCTAAGGGCCTGGTATGCCCCGCGCTCGCCGCAATAGGAAGATTTGTTTTTCCTATTGCAGCGAGCGCGAGATGCAATACCCTGCCCTTGTGTCGCACTTGGTCTGTCGGACCAGCCTACACACGAGCGGGCTTTCCGTCGGACCAGCACACACACGAGCGGACTTTCCGCCCGAAACTGAGTCCGACGGAAAGATTTGAAACTTTCTTCAAATCTAGGTCCGGCGGGCTTTTGGGAAGAAGTCCGCCGGAAAAGTCCGCCGCCGCCCACACACGGGCGGATTGTCCGGCACACTCTGGTCCGCCGGACCAAGTATGCCGGAAAGTCCGACCGTGTGTACGCGGCATTACACACCCTTTGCTTAGTTAGATGTATAACTCTGGAAAGCATTCCCACCATAGCATATACATTACAGGTGCAGATGCTTGGCGACAATAAAATGTCTGGTTGTGAATGTTTTCAGATCAATCTTTTATTTATACAAATTCAAAGCAGAGAGAAATGTAATAAGAAGATTAACTAAATGTATATAAAGCCAAACTGTTTTTCATTTTTTTTCAATTTTGTTTGGAGTAAGAAAAGGTTATCAAACCTGTCATTTTGTTTTTGTTGCTGTCTCTGTCTCTACTGGGGGATTAAGCCTCTCTGTTTGTTCTAGTAAGAGTTGTTACCGGGAAGTTAAGGAATATTTAAAATTTTAAGTTCTTACTGGAACATGAGGGGAAATCTTTCACCAGTTGCTGCGGTGACAACTACAAGAGGATTTCACTAGCTTTGGAGAGATTTCCTCACACTTTTTCATGTCCCTATAGGACAGGAAGTAAAGCGAAATTTCCTCAATAAGATTTATATGGCAGAAAAAAAAACATCCCAACTGTACCACTCTATCTGCAAAAAAAATCTAACACTACCCCTGAAGGAGCCACTGGAAATTACCCCAGTAGATTGCTCTGCAGTCAAGCACACAATCACAGTCACTCTCTGCCTCAAAAACCAGTCTAGGGGTGTTCTTTGTGTTATATTTTATTTTTAGAGTAACTGGGATATGATGGAGGGAATTGAGTGGGACACTCCAAAAGTAGGACAGGTTGAGGACAAAAAAAACTCCTTTCTGAAAAGCTGACGCAGAAGTTCTTGCAATGGCAACCTGTGGACTTGGCTTGTAGTAGAAGCAGTTAAAAGAAGAGTTCTTTCTTTAGAGCACCAAGGGCAGAGTCCCTTCACAAAGAGCTAGATAGACTAAGCTCTTCAGGACACCATCCAGTGTCCCCTTTAAAAAAGCACACAGCTGACTCTCTAGAACAAGAGAGGTGGAAGCAGCTCAAACGTCTCTA
Source organism: Lithobates septentrionalis (assembly GCA_037952835.1). NCBI lineage: Eukaryota > Metazoa > Chordata > Amphibia > Anura > Ranidae > Lithobates > Lithobates septentrionalis. The sequence goes on from JBBDGP010001237.1 coordinate 3,120,227, forward strand.
GGATCTCTCTTACTGTCTGTACTCACAAATGTCCAGGGAAAGTTGGTTTTCTCCTTTCAACATTCATGCGAGACCTGTGATACCAGACTAGATCTTTAGAAGACAGCCCCCAGTCAGCTCTGTGTATCTTCAGCATCCAGGCACTGCCTACTCCCAAACTGTCATTTGAAGTAAAACACATGGCCAAGTATTATTGTCCACAATTTTTTTTATTGTGCATTAAAAAAAGAAAACAAATAAAATTAGACATGCTATCTGCCAATAGAACTTAACCAAAAAGTGCATTCTATGCATCCAAAAATATAGAAAATATACAAAATCAAAGCATTATTTAACCAAAAAATAAAATTAAAGCTTCATGCATGTGACCTGCTTCTTAATATAGGGGGTCAACAATGCCAAGAGTTGGTGAAAGCAGGGGTCCGTCATCCGGAGATAATTCCGAAAATCATCTGGATTATTCTCTTGGAGCTCCCGCAGCAAAGGCATATGACATAATTGGTCACGATTAGTAAAGCAACCAATTTTTGGTCCAAGAAATCCTCCTCTTGTTACTGGACTGGACTTGGGTCAAAGCAATAACTCCATGGCTAATAATAAATAACACGTTATCTCCTCCGACTCTACAACATGGCTGGGTGACGAACAGCCGATCAGAAACAACATTAAAAGCGCAAAATGAAAAGCGCAAAATGAAAAGCGTGATTCAACACTCACCAAACTTCTACTAACACGAAATTACCAAAAGGAGCTCAAAGGGTAGTTCTAAAGAGCTGAAAAACCACATAGTATGTTACTACGTTCGTGTTTGTTGCCAACAATTCCTTGCAGTTTGTATGCAAGACAAGTTCCTGGCCAACGCCCTTCGGACAAAAGTCTGAGGTTTTGTCTGTGGAAAATCCGATCATGTGTACGAGGCTTTACTAACTAACTGCCACACTAGTTAGTACACTAAGACAAGTTAAATTTACATAGCAATCAAAAATACAGCTCCACTGACCACAGTGACCCAGCACTAAATATAACAAATCCTAGCACCTATCTAGGAGGGTTCTACAAAAAAAAGGGGGGCTTAGATATACTTAAAAGCAATCTTTACATAAAATGACAAGTTCAGTTTATCTATGTGAGGTACATTTTCAGATGAGCGTTAGTAATGAACAGGGATGAGGATTGTTTTTACAGCCATGCAGGGTTTTCACCAAACCCTGCTTGTCTGCAATTCATGGACCAGGCTAAACAGGCTAAACAAACTAAACAGCCAAATTTGGCCTGTTTAGTTTCCCTGCCCCACCACTAAATGAAAATTTCCCACTGTGCCACCTGTGTCCTAGCAACCAAGGACGCTAGGCAGACAGGCTGCCTGTGTCCTAGAAAACAATGACATCATTGGTTGTAAAGATTCTGATGGTCACACAGTCATGGTTTCTTATGGTGAACAAAAAAAACTAATAACACTTTGCAAGAAAACAATGTGGGGGTTTCCCCTAGGGATGCATACTGGATGCTTATTCTTGATGAGGGTCTGATATGTATTTTAAGGGGGACTCCATGCAAAAACAAAAAAAAGGCTCCTCCTAAAATCATCTTGGGTCTGGTAAGCATTTTAAGGGGGTAATCCTATGCAAAAAAAAGCATGGGGTCCCCCCAAATCCATACCAGACCCTGTTGTGTGCATGCAACCTGGCTGGAAAGGTGGGGCAGGGAGCCAGCAGCCCCCTTTATGAACCATACCAGGCCACATGCCCTCAACAAGGATAGGGTTCCTTGCCAGGGGAGCCCCATGTACTTGATTTATGTACCAGTTCATGTACTATAATCTATGAACATATATATACACATGCACACAAATATGTTTAATTTTAAATCTCTTATATTAAGGCTTTTTGTATAATTTTATGTATAGTACATTGCGTCTAAAAGCAAACCAGGGGATGAGATAAACCACAAAATGCAATACCAACTTAAAAACTGATATTTTGCTGCAATTTCACAGAAAAATAAACCTATTAAATGAGAGCAAGAGCATGATAAGCTGTATGCTGAAGGAAGGAAATATCAATTTCTTGGCTGTTTTGAAATGCACACATTTATGCATTGTCTATCAGGTGTCTCTGATAGGTTTCCAATCATGCTTTCATGTATAGCATGTGAAATGAAATTGTAATCCAGAACTGCCCTGTGGCATAGGGCAGCTCATATTATTTAAATATGCTAACTTTATTAATTCAGAACAGTTATTATTATTCTACTACCATATTTTGTGTCCACCTAGTATGCATTATATTTTATTCATACCAATTCGTTAAAAAAAGTATGTTTTGAAGTTTTTAATAAATGTTGCTTTACTAAAACAGATGGTATTTAAAGGCCATCACTTGCAGGTTTTTTTTTTTTTCATTCTATTTAAGATAGAAAGCAGGGTCATGCAAATTATTCCAATCTATGCATCCAGAACCTCTGATTTAAAACATAGATATAGCTTAAATTTACAGTGCTATTTATTACAATGTGTACCTAACATTTTGTTTGGTAAATTTGACTTCCACAAAGTTTTGGAAAGCCTGCTTCTGATAAATAGGGCTTGTACAGTACCAAGACAGGATAACCAGGCAGGTTATGGTAATGGATACAAAAGGAGCATGCAAGGCCTAAAATAAACTTGTATCTGTTGCTCATGTTGGGCTAGAGAAGAAATCATACATATTTGTATCACTGTTTGTGTATTCTGTCTCGGTACTCCTCAGGCCCTGTTATACATAGTTTCTATGCTTATGGGCAGAAACCCTAAACAGATGTAGCGATACCCCGAAGGAGCTGCTCAAATTTGTTCAGTCCATTACTCTGCCTCTCAACCCCAAAGAACTATCTCAGCCCCTCTGGCACACCTAACAAACAGTGTACTTGAAAACACAGTAAAAAAGACACAAATGTAGTGAACAGGATGTTTGTTTACTGGGAGACTTTCCACAATCAAACAAACAGTGATCTGGTAACTCAATAGTCAAGAATGGCAAACTGTGGTCTTTAATAGTGTTAATCAAACCCAAAATGCAGACTTCAAAATACCACAGTCAAACAACTTGAATAGGTCTAGAGTGGCCTATGCACTCGGGCATAAAGGGGAACTGACCTGACTTAATAGCGGTCAGTCTGTTTCCCTTGAATCCTGAAATCACAGACCCATGCAGTTAAATGTAAGGCAATAGGCCACAAATGCAATTTATCACTTTAACCACTTGACGACCGCCTCACGCAGATATACGTCAACAGAATGGCACGGGCAGGCAGAATCACGTACCTATACGTGATTGCCTTCCCGTGGGCGGGGGGGTTCGATCGGACCCCCCCCCCAGTGCCAGAGGCGGTCGGCATTTGTTCGCGGGCGATGAGAGGTGAGGGGGAGGCCATCCATTCGTGGCCACCCCCTCCCGATCGCTCCCGGCGAATGAAAATCCTTCCTCTGCCTCTGATATGTAAACAGAGGGAGAGGAAGTGATGTCATCCCTCCTCGAGCCGGTCTTTTCGTTCCGGCGCCGAGGAGAGAAGACATCCAAGTAAGTGCACCAACACTACACTTTCAGTAGAACACACTAGGCACACGTTTCACCCCCCATCACCCCCCATCACCCTCCGATCACCCCCCTGTACCCCCTGTCACACTGACACCAATAGCAGTTTTTTTTTGCATTGTGTCAGTTTGTGACAGTTATAAGTGTTAGGGCAGTTAGGGTTAGCCCCCTTTAGGTCTAGGGTACCCCCCTTTAGGTCCAGGGTACCCCCCTAACCCCCCCTAATAAAGGTTAACCCCTTGATCACCCCCCGTCGCCAGTGTTGCTAAGCGATCGTTTTTCTGATCGCTGTATTAGTGACACAGGTGGCGCTAGTTAGGGAGGTAAGTATATAGGTTCGCTGTCATTGTTTTATAGTGACAGGGACCCCCATATACTACCTACTAAAGGTTTTAACCCCCTGATTGCCCCCTAGTTAACCCTTTCACCAGCGATCACCGTATAAGTGTTACGGGTGACGCTGGTTAGTTAGATTGTTTTTTACAGTTTATTATAGTTTTAGGCACCCGCCGTTTATTACCTTTTAAAGGTTTAACCCCCTAATTGCCCGGCGGTGATATAAGTTACGTTTTTAGGATCAGATAAGGTCTGCGTCGCTCCAGGCAGCGTCAGGTTAGCGACAGTACCTCTAACACCCACGCACGCAGCATACACCTCCCTTAGTGCTATAGTATCTGAACGGATCAATATCTGATCCGATCAGATCTATACTAGCGTCCCCAGCAGTTTAGGGTTCCCAAAAACGCAGTGTTAGCGGGATCAGCCCAGATACCTGCTAGCACCTGCGTTTTGCCCCTCGGCCTAGCCCAGCCCAGCCCACCCAAGTGCAGTATCGATCGATAACTGTCACTTACAAAACACTAAGCACACATAACTGCAGCATTCGCAGAGTCAGGCCTGATCCCTGTGATCGCTAAGAGTTTTTTGGTAGCGTTTTGAATCAGTCGCTAACAGTCGGGAGCTTTTTTGCCTGTGAGTCTCACTAGTGTACCCCTAAATTTAGAGCCCAAAATGGCAAATCGAAGGTACACTAGTGAAGAGGCCTACACGTTTCTCAGAATGACAGATAGTGAAGAGGAAGTCACTCATCTGTCAGATTCAGGCTCAGAATACGATCCTGTAGAGGACAGCGGCTCCATGACAGATAGCTCTGACGACGGAATTGTGGTCCCTGCTAAGGTCAGGCGTACCAGACCCCAAACTTCTTCTTCTGTCCTTGAAGTGCAAGAACCGCAGGTCCCTCATATGGAGCAGAGAAGTACTAGCACCGCTATTCCTTCTGGTGAACTGGCAAGCACCAGCGGCCTAGTACACCCTGGTCGTATACCCAGCACTACAGTATCACGTGGTGATGTGGCGAGTCTCATAAGTGCAGTTCAAGCTGGCAAGGTGGCAAGCACAAGTAGTGTCCTGCTGCCACCAAGAAGACAAACACAGGCCCGTCGTGCCCATAGTGCCCTTCCTGCTGCATTCGCCAATCCGAATTGGGAACCCACCACTTCTGCAGCACCCGTACTTCCCCCATTTACTGACCAACCCGGAATTCAGGTGGAAACAGTTGGTTTTACGCCACTGGATTTTTATTCGCTGTTTTTCACCGAAGACCTCTAAAGATCTATTGTGGACCAAAGCAATTTGTACGCTGGTCAACACATCGCCACTATTCCCCAGTCCTCCCTTGCCAGAGATTGGAAACCAATTACGGTTTCCGAATTTAAGCTCTTCCTGGGCCTTTCCCTCAACATGGGCATAAATAAAAAGAGTAAGTTGCGGTCAAATTGGTCCACTGACCAAATTTACCATATGCCCGTGTTCTCTGCCTCCATGACCAGGGCATGATACGAGCAGATTTTGCGGTTCATGCACTTTAACGACAATGAACTCTGTCATCCTCGTGGAGACCCTGGATACGATCGGCTCTACAAAATTCGGCCCCTCGTAAACCACTTCAAAAAACGTTTTGCAGACTTGTTTACTCCCCATCAAGTTGTCTGCGTTGATGAGTCCCTGATTAAATTTTCTGGCCGCTTGTCATTCAAATAGTACCTTCCCAGCAAGCGTGACAGATACGGGGTCAAGATTTATAAGCTCTGTGACAGGGCCACAGGCTATACATGTAGTTTTATGGTTTACGAGGGCAAAGATAGTCACGTAGAGCCGACAAAACTGCCCTGACTACATAGGAAGCGCTGGCAAGATAGTGTGGGACTTGGTGTCACCCTTATTCGGAAAGGGGTACCACTTGTACGTGGACAATTATTACACGAGCGTGCCACTTTTTAGCCACCTTTTTGATCATCAGATTGGAGCATGTGGCACCGTGCGACCTAATCGCCAGGGCTTTCCCCAGCGGCTTGTAGATTTCCGTCTTAGGCTGGGGGAGAGAGCCTGCTTGCAGTGTAATAACTTGCTCGCTATGAAGTGGAGGGACAATAAGAATGTTTTCGTTCTTACCTCCCTTCATGCAGACACGACGGTCCAAATTACTACGGTGACTGGTGTTGTGGAGAAACCCCTCTGTGTCCACGAATATAACCAAAATATGGGAGGGGTGGACCTCAACGACCAGTTGTTGGCGCCGTACCTAGTTGCCCGTAAGGCCAGACGCTGGTACAAAAAAGTGTCTGTTTATTTATTTCAATTGGCTTTGCTGAATGCTCATGTGCTATACAGAGCTTCAGGACGGACTGGATCCTTCCTTAAATTCCAGGAAGAGATCGTCAGAGCCCTTCTGTTTCCAGACGGTGTTCCACCTCACCATCCCAACCAAATGCAGTAAGCCGGCTGCATGAGAGGCATTTTTCTTATGTCCTCCCGAGTACCCCTACCCAACGAACCCCCCAAAAAAGATGTCGTGTCTGATGCAAGCGCGGATTTAGGCGTGACACCCGGTATTATTGTCCCTCCTGTCCTGACAATCCTGGTCTATGCATTGGTGAATGTTTTGAACGCTACCATACACTAGTTGAGTTTTAGCGTAGGGTACAGCACTGCACAGACTAGGACACACTTTCACAGGGTCTCCCAAGATACCATCGCATTTTGAGAGACCCAAACCTGGTACCAGTTAAAAAAGTTAAAGTTACAAAAAAAGTGTAAAAAAAAAAAAAAAAAAGGTAAAAAAAAAGAAAAAAACACAAAAAAATATATAAAATAAAAAACAAAAAAAATAGTTGTTGTTTTATTGTTCTCTCTCTATTCTCTCTCTATTGTTCTGCATTCTATACTGCAATGTTTTATTGTTATGTTTTTATCATGTTTGTTTTTTTATTGTTAACCACTTTTTTGTTTTCAGGTACGCCATTCAGCTGCAGAGCGGATTTATTTATCTTGACAGCAACATCGTTTGCTCCCACGATACATAAAGCCGTGACTCCAGCGCTGTCGGAAGTGATTTCACCACCACAGTTACATACTTCAGCATAAATGCCGAATCGTGGGGGCAGCAGTGGGTGGAGGAGCGACTTGCTCCTGCCTTTTGCGGGAGGATGCCCCCATGCTTCGGCATGTATATATTTTAGGTAGGCACAGGTTGCGTTAAATGTTTTATTTTTTACTATGTTTTTTTTTGTATTTGCTTTGCAGGTATGGTAAGTATTACTGTTATACTGTAATGTTACTTTGTTTTTTTGTTAACCATCATTTGCTTATCAGGTACACCATTCAGTTGCAGCGCGGATTTATGTATCTTGACAGCAACAGCGCTTGCTCCCACGATACATAAAGCCGTGACTCCAGCGCTGTCGGACTGTCGGAGGTGATTTCACCACCACAGTTACATACTTCAGCATATATGCCGAAGCGTGGGGGCAGCAGTGGGTGGAGGAGCGATTTGCTCCTGCCTTTTGCGGGAGGATGCCCCCATGCTTCGGCATGTATATATTTTAGGTAGGCACAGGTTGCGTTAAATGTTTTATTTTTTACTATGTTTTTTTTTGTATTTGCTTTGCAGGTATGGTAAGTATTACTGTTATACTGTAATGTTACTTTGTTTTTTTGTTAACCATCATTTGCTTAGCAGGTACGCCATTCAGTTGCAGCGCGGATTTATTTATCTTGACAGCAACAGCGTTTGCTCCCACGATACATAAAGCCGTGACTCCAGCGCTGTCGGAGGTGATTTCACCACCACAGTTACATACTTCATCATATATGCCGAAGCTTGGGGGCAGCAGAGGGCGGAGGAGCGATTTGCTCCTAACTTTTGCGTGAGGATGCCCCCATGCTTCGGCATATATATACGGTGCATGTATGCCCATCATTAGAAGTGGGTGGATGAAGGGAGGTATTCTAATGGTGGGCATACCCACGATCAATATATTTTTTTCGTTCAGCCCACAGGCTGCATGAAAAAAAAGTTTACAATATATGCCCAAGAAGGACCAGCAACGTACTGGTATACCAGACTGATGCCTGCAGGTTTAGGTATCATCTTGGTATCATTCTTTTCAGCCAGCGGTCAGCTTTCATGTAAAAGCAATCCTAGCGGCTAATTAGACTCTAGACTGCTTTTACAAGCAGTGGAAGGGAATTCCCCCCCCACCGTCTTCTATGTTTTTCTCTAGCTCTCCTGTCTCTACAGGGAACCTGAAAATGCAGCCGGTGATTCAGCCAGCTGACCATAGAGCTGATCAGAGACCAGAATGGCTCCAAACATCTCTATGGCCTAAGAAACCGGAAGCTACGAGCATTTCATGACTTAGATTTCGCTGGATGTAAACAGCGCCACTGGGAAATTGGGAAAGCATTTTATCACACCGATCTTGGTGTGGTCAGATGCTTTGAGGGCAGAGGAGAGATCTAGGGTATAATAGACCCCAATTTTTTCAAAAAAGAGTACCTATCACTACCTATTGCTATCATAGGGGATATTTACATTCCCTGAGAAAACAATAAAAATGATTAAAAAAAAATAAAAATGAAAGGAACAGTTTAAAAATAAGATAAAAAAAAAAAATAATAATAAAGAAAAAAAAAAAAAAAGCACCCCTGTCCCCCCCTGCTCTCGCGCAAAGGCGAACGCAAGCGTCGGTATGGCGTCAAATGTAAACAGCAATTGCACCATGCATGTGAGGTATCACCGCGAAGGTCAGATCGAGGGCAGTAATTTTAGCAGTAGACCTCTCCTCTCCTCCTCTCCTCTGTAAATCTAAAGTGGTAACCTGTAAAGGCTTTTAAAGGCTTTTAAAAATGTTTTTAGTTTGTCGCCAATTTTAAAGCATGTCATGTTTGGTATCCATGTACTCGGCCTAAGATCATCTTTTTTATTTCATCAAACATTTGGGTAATATAGTGTGTTTTAGTGCATTAAAATTTTAAAAAGTGTGTTTTTTCCTAAAAAAAATGCGTTTGAAAAATCGCTGCGCAAGTACTGTGTGAATAAAAAAAATGAAACACCCACCATTTAATCTGTAGGGTATTTGCTTTAAAAAAATATATAATGTGTGGGGGTTCAAAGTAATTTTCTTGAAAATAAAAATAATTTTTTTCATGTAAACAAAAAGTGTCAGAAAGGGCTTTGTCTTCAAGTGGTTAGAAGAGTGGGTGATGTGTGACATAAGCCTCTAAATGTTGTGCATAAAATGCCAGCACAGTTAAACCCCCCCCAAATGACCCCATTTAGGAAAGTAGACACCCCAAGCTATTTGCTGAGAGGCATGTCGAGTCCATGGAATATTTTATATTGTGACACAAGTTGCGGGAAAAAGCACATATTTTTATTTTTTCTTGCACAAAGTTGTCACTAAATGATATATTGCTCAAACATGCCATGGGAATATGTGAAATTACACCCTAAAATAAATTCTGTTGCTTCTCCTGAGTACGGGGATACCACATGTGTGAGACTTTTTGGGAGCCTAGCCGCGTACGGGACCCCGAAAACCAAGCACCGCCTTCAGGCTTTCTAAGGGCGTAAATTTTTGATTTCACTCTTCACTGCCTATCACAGTTTCGGAGGCCATGGAATGCCCAGATGGCACAACCCCCCCCCCCAAAAGACCCCATTTTGGAAAATAGACACCCAAAGCTATTTGATGAGAGGTATAGTGAGTATTTTCCAGACCTCACTTTTTGTCGCAAACTTTTGAAAATTGAAAAAAGAAAAAAAAAATACATTTTTCTTGCCTTTCTTCATTTTCAAAAACAAATGAGAGCTGCAAAATACTCACCATGCCTCTCAGCAAATAGCTTGGCGTGTCTACTTTCCAAAATGGGGTCATTTTGGGGGGTTTGGTGCTATCTTGGCATTTTATGGCCTTCGAAACTGTGATAGGTAGTGAGGAGTAAATCAAAAATTGGATTTCGGGGCCCCGTATGAAGCTAGGCTCCCAAAAAGTGCCATACATGTGGTATCCCCATACTCAGGAGAAGCAGCAGAATGTATTTTGGGGTGTAATTCCACATATGCCCATGGCATGTTTGAGCAATATATCATTTAGTGACAACTTTGTGCAAAAAAAAAAAAATTGTCACTTTCCCGCAACTTGTGTCAAAATATAAAATATTCCATGGACTCAACATGCCTCTCAGCAAATAGCTTGGTGTGTCTACTTTCCAAAATGGGGTCATTTGGGGGGGGCGGTTGTGCCATCTGGGCATTTTATGGCCTTCAAAACTGTGATAGGTAGTGAGGAGTGAAATCAAAAATTTACGCCCTTAGAAATCCTGAAGGCAGTGATTGGTTTTCGGGGCCCCGTACGCCGATGGGCTCCCAAAAAGTCCCACACATGTGGTATCCCTGTACTCAGGAGAAGCAGCTGAATGTATTTTGGGGTGCAATTCCACATATGCCCATGGCCTGTGTGAGCAATATATCATTTAGTGACAACTTTTTGTAATTTTTTTTTTTGTCATTATTCAATCACTTGGGACAAAAAAAATAAATATTCAATGGGCTCAACATGCCTCTTAGCAATTTCCTTGGGGTGTCTACTTTCCAAAATGGGGTCATTTGGGGGGGTTTGTACTGCCCTGCCATTTTAGCACCTCAAGAAATGACATAGGCAGTCATAAACTAAAAGCTGTGTAAATTCCAGAAAATGTACCCTAGTTTGTAGACGCTATAACTTTTGCGCAAACCAATAAATATACACTTATTGACATTTTTTTTACTAAAGACATGTGGCCGAATACATTTTGACCTAAATGTATGACTAAAATTGAGTTTAATGGATTTTTTTTATAACAAAAATTAGAAAATATTATTTATTTTTTTTAATTTTCGGTCTTTTTCCGTTAATAGCACAAAAAATAAAAACGGCAGAGGTGATCAAATACCATCAAAAGAAAGCTCTATTTGTGGGAAGAAAAGGACGCAAATTTCGTTTGGGTACAGCATTGCATGACCGCGCAAATTAGCAGTTAAAGCGACCCAGTGCCAAATTGTAAAAAGTGCTCTGGTCATTAAGGGGGTAAATCCTTCCGGGGCTGAAGTGGTTAATAATTAATGTGAGAGTTCCCTTTTAAAGGTAGTCACTGGAATCACTAAATTACTGATACTGAAGGAGTAGCAGAAAGGGTCCTCACAAGGGATATATACAGGATCTTTGGCTAACCTGTCGTTGGTGCACTTGGTGTCCTGTTGAGCAGGATAAACAAAGGGGTACTTGAAAGTATCCTGACAGGCAAAGTGGGATGTGGGATACTAGCAGTATCCTGATAGGCAAAGTAGAATGTAGTGACTGTTCAGCTGGGTACAAGTATTCCTACAAATGTGGGCACTGGTGAGGCAATGCTGCTTGACTACTGTGTCTTTAAAGATGGGCAAACGCCCGCTCACCCATCCTGTGAACAAAGGATCAAGCGACCAGTTCCCCGAAAGGCCCAACTGGCCACCTTGTAACCGGATCGGCCCACGCCCTAAGGAACACCTGGGGATATAGCTGGGATCCCTCTCAGGTGGGATGTCCATCACCGTCTGACTCCTGGAACTGTGGCAGGATCAGCAAACTGACCTCTGGAGCTGTGGCAGGATCAACACACCGACCTCTTGAACTGTGGCTGGATGGATCCCCTCTGTGGGTAACAGCAGCCCCTCAGATCACATCTGTGTCTCTCTCACTGCCTCATCAACTGAGAATCTCCTCAGAACACAAAATGGAGTCTTTAGCCAGCCCTTTGTTTTGCAAACCCCTCTGGGATTTGTAGTTTCTCCCTGTATATGAGTCTATGGGGCCATTTTGTGAGGAAACTGCATGTCCCAGAATCCATTGCAGCTCTTCCTGCAGTTTAGTACAGTCTCTCCCATTGGCTGCTGTAACCATGCCTTTAATTGGCATTCTTCTTCCTGCCAATAGGGGCACAAGAGAGGCTACTGAATCACAGCTCTGTGTGTGTCAGCTCACATTACAGTAAACTTGGTCAGTGAAAACAGGAAGAAGGAGGGGGGGTGAAAAAGCCCATGCAGACATGACAGCCACTCTCCACTCTTTCAGGCTGGAAAACCTGTGTACATGCAGTCATCTGTGTTAATGTACATGCAGCTCATCTGTGATAATGTAAGTCTTTGGCTGCAATACCCACTACACACTCCCCCCACCAAAGAACCTTTGGTCCCCCAAAGGAGTTAAAGAGTCTGTGACCTGTTACATGCTTTGTATATACACACGGAGGGAAAAGCAAGTTAGTGTAAACAGGAAAACAAGCAGTTTGCCTTTGCATAAGAACCTGGCAGAGGAATCTCCCACCAATTAGTATAGGAGGGGAGGTTGCCCTGCTTACAGGCCACCTGAATTGGTATAGCCCAGCTAGATGTGCCAGGGGGTGAGTTGGGGTTGTCCTCCACTAAATGTGTGGTGGAAGAACCAGGCGCCTCAAGAGTCCTTTTTGAAGTGAAAACAGCTTCCTCAGAGCTTTCACCCAGAGTATCATAGGTCAGTCTCTTAGGTGGGTGAATAGCTCTTCACTCTTTCTGTTCTTTAGGCTCTAGAGTTACAGGCACACTGGTCTCTGCTTCATCCACAGCTTTTCCTTCTTCCTGCATATCAGCCTCAGCTTCCTCTTCAATGAAGGATGGGAAGTCTTTGGGTTCTGCTGTCAGTAAGGAAGATTGAGGGTCTTCCAAACCTTCAGAAGGTGGACTTTGAGGCATAAACTCAGGAGCCTCTGGCCTGAGCATCCCGGTGTCAGTCGCCTTGGGGGGGAGAAGAAGGGGGGGTGGCAGGCTTTGATATTTGGGATGGCCACAACCAATCCATTGTCCCCATTGACAAATGATGATGTTAACCACCTTACATCCCACCCATTGTTATATGACATCCGCAGATGGGATCTCCCATCCTGGGCGGGCGTTATATTACGTCCTCGGCTTCCCAGTGGTATAGGGGGCGCGTGCTGGCCGCTTCACCGAGGAGCCGATGCGCGTGCCCATTGCCCGCAATGTCCGCCGGGCACTTGCGATCGCTCGTGACAGAGCGGGAACGTGGATCTGTATGTGTGTTCTGGTCTCCTCCCCTAGTCAGTCCCATCCCCCCACAGTTAGAATCACTCCCTAGGTAACACATTTAACCCCTTGATCGCCCCCTAGTGTTAACTCCTTCCCTTTCAGTGACATTTATACAGTAATCAGTTCATGTTTATAGCACTGATCACTGTATAAATGTCAATGATCCCAAAATATTATCAAAAGTGTCCGATCTGTCCGCCACAATGTCACAGTCATGATAAAAATTGCACATCACCGCCATTACTAGTAAAAAAAAAAAATAATAATAAAAATCTCCATAAATAAATAACCTATTTTGTAGGCGCTATAACTTTTGCGCAAACCAATCAATATACGTTTATTGCAATTTTTTTTAATCAAAAATATGTAGAAAAATAAATATCGGCCTAAACTGAGAAAAAAAAAATTGGAATATTTATTATAGCCTTAAGTAAAAAATATTGTGGGTTTTTTTTCCAATCTTGCTATTTTTTTTTGTTTATAGCGCAAAAAATAAAAACAGCAGAGGTTATCAAATACCACCAAAAGAAAGTTCTATTTGTGGACAAAAAAATTATGAAAAATTTAATTTGGGTACAGTGTTCCATGACTGCGCAATTGTCATTCAAAATGTTACAGTGCTGAAAGCTGAAAATTGGCCTGGGCAGGAAGGGGGTGAAAATTTCCTGTATTGAAGTGGTTAAGGATGAGGCGGCAGGCTAAAAAATTGGCCTGGGCAACCCCAAACACTATATTTACTGAAAGCAGTTGGTTATCAAAAGCAAAGTTTCAGAAAAAAATACACTTACCTGAATTTTAGTGCACACAAACACATTATAATACCCTTTCTTTTTTGGTAAAAGATGACGTTGCATTGAGTAAATAAATACCAAACATGTCAATATTTAAGATGCGTATTTCTGGGAAATGGCGACAAACTTCAGTACCTAAAATTGTGCATAGGTAACGCTTTAAAAGCCATTAAAGGTTACCAGTTTAGAGGTAAACGTGAGCTATGGCACTAGAATTATTGCTCTCACTCAATGTTTATGGCGAAACCTTACATGTGTTGTACAATCACCGTTTACATATGCATGATGGACCTACGTGCGTGCAAATGGGGGTGGGGGCAGCTTTGGTGCTTTTGATTTTTTACTATTTTTTAAATTTTATTTAAAAGTAACAAGGTGAAACGGGAGAGTCTAGGAATAGAGGCAGGCAACAGGCAGCGGGAGGGATATCCCCCTTCTGAGCACTGCAATAGTGGTTGGACAGCTGTAAAGCCAATGCAGCCCTGATCCTGGTAAAACTGCTTGCTGCCAAGGTTTTATATATATTGCAGCAAGTAGTTAAAGAAAGTCTAAGGGCCGGTTTACACTGCTGTGATGCGAGAACCTGTGTTAAACCAGTATGGGTTACCGCATCGCATGTTACCCCCAGGCAGTTCACACTGCCCTATGCGCCCAGCTTCGGTTGTCAATAGAAAGTTAATGACACCCCCACTTCGGTTCGTATATCACAGTGCGAACTGTCAATATCACGTCGAGTTCACACCCATGCGATCCGTTTCTGGTGCGGACCAAAAAAAGGGTCCTGCACGATTTTGGTCCGAATGCAATGCGAATTCAGCAGTGCGGTGTAAATCACTTGCGACGTCTGACATCCCAGCAGTGTGAACCCAACCTAAAGTCAGAGCATGCATTTTTATTTTATAACACCAGTATTGTAATAGCAATACAAACAAAAGGTTATACAGAGCACTATCTTTGATATTACACAATAAACAATTATGTAATGAGAAAAAAAAATACTATCACAAATAAACAATCATACATGCAGATGCTCCTGCTTGGTGAATACAAGAGGTACATCTTTTGCAATTGGTATAGAGATGTTTCGATCTTGCTGGATGCTCCTCAGGCTAAAAGAAGCTTGACAGTGATCATCTAAATTAAAAATCAATATAGCTCACAAATTATTGCAATAATGTACACTTTGGAACAGCCATGAGTATTCTCATTTCTCACTCTTCATATCCTACAGCAATACCCAGACATATCTATTTATAAATATTAGGTATATAAATAAATTTCCAATACCGTAAGGAACAAGACATCGTTATAAAGTAAGCAAAAAATACTATAATAAAAAAAGAAAATGAAATTATTTAAATACTGTATATATACTAAAAATATCTTTCTGTTTAAATTTGTAAATTTATAGGCAGTATCTTGTATAAAGTAATTGTATACCATTTTCACAAGCCACTTATCCGGGATCTTTATCCAACTTTCAAAATCCTCTGGAATGGTACAGATTCTGTTTGCCTATATTGCTTATATTGTCTGTATTATTTCCCAGCACAATTCAAATATGGACTGCAGGACATGGATTCCTAGCTCTTTGATGTAATAGTTCTGATAACCAAATCATGTGAATAAACATTGAAAAGGGCCATTTTCTCTTCAAATGTTACCCCTTTTAGCTCCCTGTTTGGCGGGAGCCGTGCATTGTATATAGAAGCAGTATTACTACCACTTCTATATATGGCAGCTTTGCACTGTCATGGGTTGTACCCATGGCATCCCTCGGAACCACTGACATCACGTGGAACCCTTTTAAACAAGGAGGGAGGGATAGAAGTGACATGGCCATGCCCGTATTTAGTCAATGATGTCACCACTATCCCTGCCCTTTCACTTTAATAGCTGATGACAGGCTGAAAGCTCGGGTAGCTGTCATTTGGCTAGTATTACCATCTGAATCAGTCGCTTCACTGGTGTGTTGGGTTTTATTTTTGTTTTCAGCCTGTGATTGGCTGCTGTACAGCTTGGGAGGAAAGAGGACTTCTGGGAACCACCTGGAACTATGGGAAATTTAGTTCCCAGTAGACATCTTCCTAGTAAGCCAAGGATGGGACAGTACTGCATGTCCCAGGAAACTGGGGAGTGACTACAGGAAAAGGGAGATTGGAAAAAGCCCGGGGGTTGGAGCAGTCGCAAAGAGAACAGTGAGAGGTGACCTTCTAAGTGGGCTGCTGTGTTAGAGATAGAGAGAGAGACTCTGCGCCATGTCTAAACAGAGGTCACAGCTGTGAAAGATTGTCATTGTCAGGTCCTGAGTTGCTGCTGACATCACTGGTCCTGTGAGAGACTGTCATTCCCAGGTCCTGAGTCACCACTGACATTATGAGTTCCACGGGAAATCATCAATGCGAGTCCTGAGTTGCAGCCAGAGAGGGGAAGGAAGTGTAATCACAGATATTTTGATGGTGAGAAACTGCTAGCCACAACTTTTTACCCACTTTTAAAGGGACAGTGACATCTACCTTTCGGATACAGTTTGGGTACTTTCACCCGGTATAGTGGGATTTACTCAAATCTGAGTGCCCCTCTTTAGACCCCAATCATTACCAATACACTGGCCAGTAGGAAGGGTTTGGAGAGACAAATTAACCTTTAGCACCATCCCTTAGTTAGAACCTCCCTGGTTTTAGGGTTCAGCAGCAGGGACATTTAGTCCTCCAGTTATTTATGGTATTATACAAAATCAATATCTGTTACTGTTCACGGTTACTGCCATTTTGTTTATTGAGTTACTGGGTGTGTTTTACAAATAAATATTTCCTTTTTAGCCTTGGTGTGTCAGATGATGTGGCATCACTGGAAAGGTCAAAAAAATACAAAAAGCCCAACAGTGACAGCTGATCAAATCAGTCTGAAACTAGCAAAAAGGAGAAAGGTGCACATAGGCAGTACAAAATACAAAGCCATGAAAACACACTTTTAAGCTAGCCAGCAAAAAAGACCTAAATAAACTGTCTAAAAACAGAGGCTTTTGTTGCATACATTTGCAAATACAGTACATTTTGAAGCCACATTGCAGCACCAAGGCCCTTCTGTAAAGTTTGGTCCTCATGTCAAAACTATGGGACATATACAAACTAAGAGCAGACTGACCTGGCAGCAGCCCTTTACTCCTTAAACCACCAACACAACTGACCTCAGATATCGCCTTTGCAAGGTACCTGAAGACTTCCAAAGCTGCGTGCACACGAGCGGAATGTCAGACAGAAAAAGTCAGACGGAAGCTTTTCATCGTCTATTCCGACTGTGTGTATGCCTCATCGGACTTTTTTATGGAACATGTTCTAAATATTTCCAATGGAACCAATTCCTATCTGGAAAACCGCTCGTCTGTATGCTGTTCCGACGGACCAAAAACGATGCATGCTCTGAAGCAAGTACGAGACAGAAGCTATTGGCTACTGGTTATTGAACTTCCTATTTCTAGTCCCGTCGTAAGTGTTGTACGTCACCTCGTTCTTGATGGTCGGACTTTGGTCGGACTTTGGTTTGACCGTGTGTAGGCAAGACCGCTTAAATGGAATTCCGTCGGAGTTCCGTCGGAGAAACCTTGGGAGTTTATTCCGACGGCAAAACCGGTCGTGTGTAAGCGGCATAATGTGTGTCTGTGCCAAATACAAAAAAATAACAGAAGCTAAGAGGATGGATTGCATCCAGGTCAGCCTGTTCTTAGTTTGTGCCCTGCTTATATATGCCCTATAGTTGGGGATATAGCTTTGAGTTAGAGACCATGCTCTACAGAGGTGCCTTGACATGGCAGTGTGGCTTCAACATTTAATTGCAAATGTATGTAACAAAATCCTTTGTGGCAGTGCTGGTGGAGTACGACATGTGGACAGGAAAACCTAATACAGGGTGAGATTGGAAGGCTGTGTATCCATGAGGTTGTTCATCTAAGGACCACGAAGGGCCTTGTTAGGCCTACAGTGTGATACCCCTCCTCTTTGAAGTTGTTCCTGTTACCTATCCATGACCACTCTGTCTGCTACCATTTACTGTGGGGACCTCCGTGGGACATTCTGGTTGGGCTTGGGGGCAGCATTAGAGACCTCCAATAAAACCATCTGCTGCAGTGAAGTTTTTTGATCTTTGCTTGAACAATTGCACATTTGAGCATTGCACCATTCATTCCATGCTGACAAATATTTGAACCTAGATTCTCCTATGTAAGTACCCCTGACAAGAGCTTGAATATGAAATGCATTGGGCACCGAAGATTGTTCTCGGACAATGGAGAGTAATATTACACTTACTGTATGCTTTTTTGTATGTTTGCAATGAGTTTGTCATTTGCTCTTGCTCTGTTTTTATAGATAATCACATGTGTGATTGATCTTTTTTATATGTATCAATAAAAATTGTTTTATACAACTTTGGTAGAGTTTTTAGTATACCAGGAAGGGCCTGAACAAGGACCTTTACCAGGTACTAAATGAAAGTTATCAATTTGAAAAAATCTGCATTCTTACTTTTGAATTTACTTTACATGGTAAAGCTTATATAAAAGGCTTAGCGATTGGTTTTACATATACTTTATAGGGATTTTCCTCTTTCAGCAAAAGGTTTTGTAATCCTTACAATACACATGATTTTTGCCACCTACAAAAACCTTCAACTTCAACAGGTATTGCAATATGCATTATAAATGTAATTTTCAGTTGACGTTTTCTAAATATTTTATGTCAAGTGTGTTTGCAGTGTAATTGGCATTTATTACTGGATCCTCTGCATGAGCTGAGCTGGGTTTAGTTTGGGTTAGTCTGTATTTAATCAGGCAGGCACTTGCACTACATAATGGATGGTAGATCTAAATGAGATTGTACAATCAGACAGTACAGTACATAGAATATGGACACCTTTAAAAAAAGAAGTAGGAAAGTGGGTGGAAATAAAAAAGAGGTAGTCCAGTAATGAGGGAGATGTGGTCCAGAGAGATAAAACACTCCATTTTTTGTGATGCAGTAAGGCAGTGCATGATGGGATATGGATTTTCCTAGAGGATCATATGATGCTACAGGAATATAGGGCTCAGAATGCATTTTTTTTAATTGTGAACAGAAATGTGCAGATTGAAGGCTGCCATGGACTAGATACCCAGATAGCAAGCAATTGTACTGCAAGCTTGAAAATGACTTGCTAAGCTATTGCTAGACTTGCCAGGCTTTACAAGTTTGTTGCACAATTGTAGCATCTTCCTTTTGCTGTACAAAGACAGATTTTGCAAAAGTGTCTTGCATGTGTTCTAAAAGTGGCACAGCATGCACCAAATTCAAGTACAATTTCTAGACAGGTAAATGAATGTGCTGCACGCTGTGCCACTTTTAGTAAGTGAGACATGTGAGACACTTTCACAAAATCTGTCTGTGGTGGTCTTTATTAATTCAAGGGTAAACGTGTAGCTAGCTAAACAAATATATATATAATTTCACTAATGTAAAATACCTTTCTATATGAATTCAAGGGTAAACATTGTAGCTAGCTAAACGAATATATATATATATATATATATATATATATATATATATATATATATATATATATATATAATTTTACTAATTTAAAATACCTTTTTGTGTGTATTTTCTTTATGACCCTTATATAGTACGTCTTCCTGTATACACAATATTTAAAAATTAAATTGTACACATGTTAAGGATATGCCTCTTGTAAAGCCATGCCCATCTAAAAAAAATTACCCACTTCTAATTAAAGTACGTTTTCCACCTACAATGGCTTGGTTGATTCACAGCAAAAAATAAGTGTCCCTTGAAATGTTGGCAACTATGCAAATGCAAGTTGAATGCACACAGAAGCAAACTGTTGCATTTTACCATTAACACATGCCATTACTCATATGCAAAAGTGAGATCCTTAATTCAACAGGTTCCCACATAAGTAACCCATGAACATAGACTTCAGTTGTAACAATATTCTATTGCTGGTAGACTTAAAGCAATGCAGAAAGTATTTTACTATACCATGTAAAAAAAAAAAGTCCAAAAATGTAATGTGTGCAAAAGAACATTCTTATAGCACTTATAAAAAATATATACTTGGCTGACTATTAGCTTACTAAGCCACCATAAATAAATTATGTCATATTCATTTTTCAACATCAATTATTTAGATCTGCCTGAATTAGTGCTTTTAACAGATGTCTGTAATACCTAGTAGGTTTTGGATTTAACTAAACAAGTCATATTTGAAGGTGTACAGTATATGTGTATCTGGCTGGATTTGCATTTTAAAGCACCTGTTGTTTACTTTGTCTTAAGACTGCAGCTTGGGGGTAAGAGACCTTGCTCATATTGATTTACATGTTTTCTCTTTCCTCTTTCAGACAAAATATTTCTCATAAATGTAGCACCCTGGTGTTTAGGCAGGGTTGCGTGTAAATTTAGTTTGCCAGGCAGTAGTCGCCCTGGTTAATTGTTAGTGGATCCACTGATTCCTCTCTAGTTCTGGACTTGCTGCACCATCTCTCTTCTGTCGCTAGGTGGCGTTATGCTGGTGACATTAGATAGACAAGGGCTTAGCAAGGTCAGGTTATGAATGGATGAGGTGTCTCAGCCAATGAGCAGGGGTTTCTTTAAGCCCCTTTGCCTGCTGGGAGAGCCTATTTATTTGGGTGGACTCAGGTGATCGGGGTTCTGTGCCACCCGGACGGCTGTCTGGGTGGACGTGTGTTATGCTGCCTCAGGCTGCTAGGCTGGAATCCTGAGGCCTATCCTGGGGACATCTGGCTGCTAGGCTGTCTGAGGCCTATCCAGAAGCAGGAGAAGCAGCGCAGGGTTGGGACTGCAGGATTGGAGTCAAACCAGGAGTAAAGGTTCAGCCAGACGGGGAACCAGTTGAGCTCAGACCAGTTGAATATTTAGACAGAAAAAAGGTGGATAAAGCACCTGGATCTGATAGAATCCACCCACGGATCCTAAAAGAAAAAAAAAATTGAAAAAAATTGAGCTCTGTAATTTCAAAGCCATTGTATCTAATTTTTAGGGACTCATTAATGACGGGAATAGTACCACTGGATTGGCACAGGGCGAACGTGGTGCCTATATTTAAAAAGGGATAAAAGTCTTTACCAAGTAACTATAGACCTGTTAGTTTAACTTCTATAGTCGGGTTCTTGCTGGAAAAAAACATTTTAAGCAACGGATAGCATGGCTTCATGAAAGACAGAAGTTGTCAGACAAACCTGATTTCTTTTTATGAAGAGGTAAGTAAAACTTTGGACAGAGGGATGGCTGTGGACGTGGTATACTTGGATTTTGCAAAAGCGTTCGACACAGTTCCCCACATGCGGCTCATGTGTAAGGTAAAGTCTACAGGCTTGGAAATATCAGTTTGTAAATAGATAGATAGAAAACTGACTAAAAGACAGAATTCAGAGAGTAGTGCTTAAAGATTCTTACTCTGAATGGTTTAAGGTTATCAGTGGTGTACCCCTAGGTTCAGTGCTGGGACCCTTACTTTTTAATATCTTTATAAATGATATTGAGTCTGGGATCAAATGTAACATTTCTGTCTTTGCAGATGACACCAAGCTATGCAGTGGATTAACGTCCTTATAGGATGTCTCCAATTTGCAAGCCGACCTCAATGCACTGTCTAATTGGGCGACTATGTGGCAGATGAGGTTTAATGTTGAGAAATAAAAGGTTATGCACTTGGGGGCTAAGAATATGCATGCATCATACATGCTAGGAAGGGTAAAACTGTGGCAATCCGTGGTGGAGAAGGATCTGGGGGTTTTGGTAGATCATAAGCTCAATAATAGCATGCAATGCCAAGCTGCGGTTTCCAAAGTGAGCAAAGTCTTTTCTTGTATTAAGAGAGGTATGGACTCCAGAGAGAGAGATATAATTTTGCCCCTGTTCAAATCATTAGTAAGACCTCATCTGGAATATGCAGTTCAGTTTTGGGCACCAGCTCTCAAAAAAGGATATCGGGGAAATTGAGAAAGTGCAGAGAAGGGCAACCAAACTGATAAGAGGCATGGTGGAGCTCAGCTATGAGGAAAGATTAGAGGAACTGAATGTATTCACTCTTGAGAAGAGGAGAATAAGGGAGGATATGATCAACATGTTCAAATATATAAGGGGCCCATATAGTGAACTTGGTGCTGAGTTATTCTCTTTACGGTCAACCCAGAGGACACGGGGGCACTCTTTACGTCTAGAGGAAAAGAGATTTCATCTCCAAATATGGAAAGGTTTCTTCACAGTAAGAGCTGTGAAAATGTGGAATAGACTCCTGCCAGAGGTGGTTCTGGCCAGCTCAGTAGATTGCTTTAAAAAAGGCCTGGATACTTTCCTAATTGTACATAATATAACTGGGTACTAACATTTATAGGTAAAGTTGATCCAGGGAAAATCCGATTGCCTCTTGGGGGATCAGGAAGGAATTTTTACCCCTGCTGTAGCAAATTGGAGCATGCTCTGCTGGGGTTTTTTGCCTTCCTGTGGATCAACCGCGGATATAAAATTGGGTATATTGGATTGTACGATATTTTTTATTTTATTTATTTATTGTTTTTAAGGTTGAACTGGATGGACTTGTGTCTTTTTTCAACCTGACTAACTATGTAACTATGTAACTATGTAGGATCAGAGGTAGAGGGGAAGCTGTCGCCACTAAGGGACCATCCACCATTTTACCGGAGCCAGTACCAGAGCAGTCTTCTCACCAGGCGGGAACGGTGAAGAAGTGGGAAAACTTCAGCAAGTTCCAAGTCAGGGACCCAGCGGGACAGCAAAGGTGACGCTTGAGGAGCATCAGTGAGTGCCAAGCCAGGGACCTAGTGGGTCAGCAGGGGTGATGCTTGAAGAGTATCTGTGAGTGCCAAGCCAGGGACCCAGCAGGAAAGTGGGGGTGACGCTTGAGGAAGGTACTGTGTAATATAAGTGGAAGAGCTCAAGGGATCCAGTGGCGATTGGGTCTGGGAGTCTAATAAAAGACAGGGAGCTCAGTGAGTGAAGACCTACAGTGAAAGACTGTAGCGTGTGAGGAGAACTACCTGTGATACCAATAGTTAAGTATAATTACCGTTAGTGACTGTTACAAGATTTGTTGCCATAGGAGACAGTGGTCCTACCTATACAGACGTGGTATCCGGCTGGAGGCCTTCCCCTGTATAACTGTCTACCTATAGAAGTCTCGGAGTCTGCCAGTTATCATTGCATCTACTACCCCCTCTCCCACAGTTTACAATGTATATCCTTAGAAGAGGTTTACGTATTTTGTGGATACAACACTTCCTCAGGACCCACAAGGATTCCAACATTCAAAGGAGTTAGTCACAATCATAAAAAACATCTCTACGGAGAAGAGGAGACAAATAGCAAAAAATTTGCCATATAAATATGCCATGTATCTTAACATACATTACCCACCTCTAATGTGTGATCATCAATGAATCGATCAACTTGGTACATTCAGCCTGACCATACATGATTGGAATTGTCTATAGCCGGCCTTAGAAGATGAAAAACCCACTCCTATGCAGCACTGCGTGGTTTCCTGGGGGGGGAAACTCTCCCCATCTCAAAAAAAAAAGATGGAGGACTCCTGTAGCCCAGCAAGGCAAAACCCAGATGGTGCTCCCAACCTTGCATGGGATTTCAGTGCAGGAAAGACAGCATTGTCAGCTCACTACAGGAAGTTAGGAGCATACTGGTTTTCTGGTAGCATCAACAGGTATTTACCTGAGCTTACAGCATTTTTAATGAGACAATACAATGGGAAATATGCATGCATTGCAGAGATATACTGAATGCTTCTTTAAAATGTATGCCTTGACATATCCTTTAAATTGCTCCATTTCCTACTTTATTTCTATAAAAGGGATACACAGGTATGAAGCACCATACATGTGTAGCAATGTGGACTACAATTGCAAAGTACAGTGATCCTCCGGTATTTCTATATATCGCATGCCCCTCTAGTGCCCAGTGTTACTACCTGACATCATATTTGTGAGCCAAGTTAAAGGTATTGTGGGGTTAGTAGTTCCTCAGAATGGCAATTGCTCTGCATGACTATACACCTGGACTACATATCCCAGGGATCTTTGCTACCATCAGGGAGAATGCTGTGAGGAGCTATAAAAGAAGCCAGAGACTTGCCCCACGCTCTCTTTCTCCTGGGCCTGATGCTTAATGGACCTCTCCGTGCATGGAGCGCGGGGTCACAGCCTACCACGTGGGGTACAACATTCCAACCCAGATGAGAACGGCCTAGCAATGCTTGCTCTTCTGTGCACTATATACAGACAGCTTTACATTGGGAATGCTTTATTGCACCTATCGTTGAACACTGTACATAGACATCGTTAGCTTTTTCCATTTCAAGAAATCTCATTGCTTGTTGCTGCACCTTATTGGATATAATTAATGAGCTCCGACTGCCAGTGAAGATCATCAGGCCCGCAACGGGGACATTGCTGTCATTACTACTTAAAGGGCCCTCATACCATTTCTATTAAAGTGGTTGTAAACCCTTACAGACCACTTTTACCTACAGGTAAGCCTAGATTAAGACTTACCTGTAGGTGCAAGAAATATCTCCTAAACCTACACGGTTTAGGAGATATTTGCAAAAGACAGGCACGATGTAGACAACGGCGCGCAGGCGCACTGAGCGTGCCGTTTCTAACAGCGATTATGCCGTTAGTGGTGGCTGCCGCGCGCACGCATGGGAGTGACGCCATCGCGGCTCCAGCCAATCACAGCACCGGACCCTCAATACATGGAAGGAAGATGGACACTTCATGGAAGAGGGGACAGCGGTGACATTGCAGGCTCCTGTGTCAGGTAAGTGACACACAATGGGCTACTATGCAATGCATAGTAGCTCATTATGCTTTACCTTTGCAGGGAAACAAAGAGGAAGTAAAACCCATCAGGGTTTACTTCCTCTTTAAGCCTGATCTCTCATTAGGATTAAAAGGTTAATAGGCCGGCCTGGGTTCCCCCTTTAGAAGTTTGCCAGCATAAATACTTAGCCTTTGCTTATCCTTTCAGGTTCAAGAAGTATTCTACTGTACATATGTGTATATAATATTCTGTTATCTCCATACCTACAAATTATCTTGCCTTGTGTTATTGTAGGGGGATTCCTCTACTGAGCTAGGACTGTTACCCAAAGCTCAGTAGATCTATTCACTCATCTGTGTAACAATATCATCTTTGAGTTGTTCCAGTAAACGTTAATAGAATATAAATGCATTGAGTTGTTTGCCTTATTACTTTAAGGGGGTGAAAAGATGTCTGAACCCAGAGTGTCAGGTGGGTTGGTATGTTCACAAGGTCATGGCAGTGCAGATGAGCAGGTAAATCCAAGCAGTCCTCAAGGGGGTCGTGCAACAAATATTAGATCAGCTTGTTGTACAATGGTACTAGGTAGCTTATGGACATTTGCTATTTGCATTTGCGTCGATTATGTCCTGGATTCTATTGAGCAGTGTTGAACAATGTTTATTGCTGGGTTTGCTTTCCTTTAGGTTTAGATAGGCACAGCATGCCTGTTCAGTACCTGTACTGTTTTTTCCTACATACAAGTCAACTTAATTACACATAAAACCAAATTGGATGTAAGTCAGAAGAAAAGCAAGAGCTCAAACAAATCAAACCAATTTCAAATGTAAGCCGCATCTATGAAAATAGGTGGCAGTATGCTATATTTGCCTGAAATCCTTGTCTAAGGTTATGTGCATGACTGTAAATCTAATCTGTCTGTGATATTTTATCTGAATTTTTAACATTTACATTAATGATGTAGCTTTCTATTACATTCCATTCAACTACACAATGATAACACAGTGGTTAATGCCATTACTATAGTCATCATTGTCTTTATTCCACAACAGTTTTTTCTTTTTCTATTGCTACTCCACAAGCCGATTCACCTCTATAAAACAGATCTTTTAACATTTAAAAGACATCTGGTATTTGTGAAATTACAGTTCATAACACTCAATGAATATAAAGGCTACATCAGTGGCTAGAGGCACAGTGAACCATGTAGTGACATTATCTTGTCACTAAATAGAAGTGTATAATGTAGAATGTAAGTCAACATTTTTATGTAACAGACTAGAACATACTAGAACAACTAAAGATATGGTAAACTAACACTGCTTCAGGCAGCTATCCCATAATAACACCCATCCTGCTGCTAAAAGCACAGGTGCTGCCTCTGCACATGATCGAGAGAACAAAGAATAGCTGGACGGCCACACTCCATGGCAACACCTTTATTGAAAACAGTTAAAATCCATATAATCATAAAGATCCCAGTGGTACAGGAACAAATTGGCTGACGCGTTTCACACCACTGGTGTGTGCTTATTCATAGCTACTAGAATATGAGCTGACTGTCCATATACATAGAGGTAAAACTACAATCAAAGGATTGTAAGATTAGTGTAGTTTGCTCCTCTGCCTAACAGGGGAGCTAAGAGGTAAATTTATCCTCAGCATTCTGACTAACAGAATGCTGCAATCTATTAGTCAGGACTGCTCATGATGTTTTGGTGCTGTTTAATTTGCCTAGGACTGCCTTCTGGAAACCACTAGAGCTTTCCAGAACATAAGTGGGACCTAGGCAAATAAACAGCATGAATTTGAATCCGGCTTTTGCCAATTGCTAGGGAGGGTGGCCCCATTGCTTGCTGGGAGCTAGTATTTATATTCTGGGAACACGTGGGCTCAGGGTCTTTCCAGGAGTGGATTGCACCAGCCAGGGTTTAGGCAGGCTTGCCTCCCCTGGCCAATGCTGCCAAGAGGCCTCAGGTTGGCGACCTGGAGGCCTGAAGTTGGAACCTCAGAGTGGCCCTGGTTTTCTTAAGCTGACTGAGGGGGTAGTTTGCTGAAGATCTGTCTGGTATCACTGAAAGAGGCTGCCGTTTGCACTCTAACCACTTGCCGCCCACCCACCGTCAAATGACGGAGGAGCGATGCGGCTATCGTTCTGGGAGGACATCATATGACGGAGCCACAGAACGGCCAACCTCACACGCCCGCAGGGGCGCGACCCCAACCTTTATAAAGAACTGATGACGCGGCTCTTTAACCATGTGATAGGCTGTGTCCAATCAGAGATGGTCACATGTAAATGCTGAAGTGCCCTTAATCTGCTCTCCTCGTCTCACACTGACAGAGTGTGTGGCGAGTTTTGCCGATCAGCGGTATCTCCTCGCAGGGGAGACCAGGGCAGGTAATCAGGGCACTGATCACAGTAAAGCCCCAGCAGTGCCCATCAGGGCCACCAATCAGTGTCCATCAGTGTCACCAATCAGTGCCCATCAGTGACACCAGTCAATTCCCATTAGTGATGCCAGTCAGTGCTGCTTTTCAGTGCCTGCTCATCAGTGCTGCCCATAAGGGCCCATCAGTGCCATCCATCAGTGCTGCCCATCAGTGCTGCCTATCCGTGCCACCTATCAGTGCCCACCAGTGCCACCTATTAGTTCCGCCTATCAGTGCTCATCAGTACCGCATATCAGTGCCACCTATCAGTGCCCATCAGTGCATCATATTAGTGCCTCCTCATCAGTGCCACCTAATCAGTGCCCATAAGTGTCACCTCATCAGTGCCTATCAGTGCAGCCTATCAGTGAAAAATTACTAATTTACCAAATTTACTGACAGAAACTAAGAATTTTTTTTTATTTTTTTCAACTATTTCGGTCTTTTTTTGTATTTTTTAGAAAATAATAAAAAACCCAGCAGTGATTAAATACCACCAAAACAAAGTGCTATTTGTGTGAAGAAAATGCTTAAAAATGTCATATGGGTACAGTGTTGTATGACCACGTAATTGTCGTTCAAAGTGTGACAGCGCTGAAAGCTGAAAATTGGCCAGGGCAGGAAGGGGGTGAAAGTGCCCTGTGTTGAAGTGGTTAAAGATCTGTGAGTACAGACATCTGTGGGATCTCAGGGACTAGTGTTGTTAACCCCCCTCTGCTGTCCTCTAGTCAGCTAAAGGGCCCAGCTAAAGAGATCACTGGCTAGTGATCTGAAGAGCTCTGTCTACCTGTCACTTACTGCAAGGGACTTTGCTCAAGCTTCTTTAGTACTACACTGCCAAATCAGGACGAGTCTGCCATCTGCTCTCAGCAAGGGACTTCACCTAGGGCTCCATCTTAGAATAGCTAGTGTCTCAAGTTATGAATAGCTTTGTTTTGGAGTATCCTATTTCAAGCCCCTAACCCTGTCCACGTTCCTCTAAAATAAAACTACAAACAACACTCCTCGACTGGTCTTTGACTCCAACGAGCTAAAAGTGTATGCACCTGGCTGTGGGAAAATACCTTGTGCTTGGCTGTCAGCATAATAGTCGGGAATACTCAAGCAGCTCCTATGGGGTAGTGCTATACTAGTAATGGGAGTGACATTTTGCTGCTTCGGCTAGAGAGGAAGCGATTCTATAGGGACAAACAGGCATACTCTTAGCGATCCTGTCGATGGTAATTTTGAGAAATTGCTACCAACAGAGTTGCCTACCTCATAGTGCCTTAACCTCTTGCCGACCAGCCGCCGCAGTTATACTGCGGCAGGTTGGCTCGGCTGTGTGAGTCGTCGTAGGTGTACCTCGGTTCGTGCACGAGGTTCTGTGGGCGCGCCGCGCCAATTGGCCGGTGGGGGAGCCAATCAGCGGGTCCGGCGTACTTAATGTTCGCCGGCCGTCCCCTGAGATCATTCCCCGCAGAGACAGAATGGGGAGCTGCCTGTGTAAACAAGGCAGATCTCTGTTCTGACAGGGGATGACACAGGATCTTGTCTTCCTGCTATGCAAAAAGACAGATCTATGTGTTATCCCAGGCAGCCCATCCCCCCCAAACAGTTAGACACACACTGAGGGAACACATTTAACCCATTGATCGCCCCTGATGTTAACCCCTTCCCTGCCAGTGTCATTAGTGCAATATCAGTGCATATTTTTAGCACTGATCACTGTAAAAATATCACTGGTTCCCAAAAAAATTTCAAAAATGTTAGTTAGGTGTCCAATCTGTCCGCTGCAATGTCACAGTCCCGCTAAAAATCACTGATCACTGCCATTACTAGTAAAAAAATAATAATAATAAAAATGCCATAAATCTTTCCCCCATTTTGTAGACGATATAACTTTTGCACAAACCAATCAATATATGCTTATTGTTGTTTTTTTTACCAAAAACATGTAGCAGAATACATATTGGCTTAAATTTATGAAGAAATTCAATTTTTTAAATTTTTTTTAATTGGGTATATTTTATAGCAGAAAGTAACAAATATTTTTTTCAAAATTGTTCGGCGTTTTTTGTTTATAGCGAAAAAAATAAAAACCGCAGAGGTGATCAAATACCACCAAAAGAAAGCTCTATGTGTGGGAAAAAAAGGAGATCAATTATATTTGGGTACAGCGTCACACGACCGCGCAATTGTCAGTTAAAGTAATGCAGTGTAGTATTGTAAAAAATGGCCTGGTTAGGAAGGGGGTAAATCCTTCCAGGGCTGAAGTGGTAATGGAGAAGTATGGCCAATTATTATTTGGCCATACTTCTCCTATGGATCACAGGAGTGCAGTTTGTTATTCACTCCTGTGATCCGTTTTCAGCTGACAGAGGGCTGAAGCCCGCTGTTGGATGTGACAGAGATCTGATCCTGACCATAAGGTTGGTATCTGCCCAGAAGCCTGGATCTCCACCTGGCTCAGGCTCTCAGTGATCCGCTGAGAGCCTAAGCCAGACCCTCCTGTCCCCTCCTCAGCCCAGTGCTTCAGAGAGGGCTGGAGGAGAGATCAGGGAGCCAATGTCTGACAGTCACAGATCTCTGCTCAGAGTGGAGGGGGAGAACTGAGTAATCAATTGTGTTTGATCGCTCAATTCTCACTACAGAGTCAGCAGGGGACAGATGCAGCATCAGATTGATGCTGCATCCACTTAGGTGAGTATACATGTTTGCTTTTTAAAACGCTGAACTTCTCTTTGAAGTCTGTTATTTATTAACAGAACTAAATCCACGTTTCCCAAAAGAAAGCTCAACCTAGAAATGTTTGATACATAGTATTAAATCATCAATAAAAATAACAATGTTTTCTGCAATGTTTTCATTTATCTCTAAACAGTGTATTCTATCTCAATCCGCATCTCCTAGGAAATATTGATCAAGATTGCAAGATTGTGTCATACCCACTGTGAGCAGGACCTTACAGGTTGCCTTCATGCATTTTTTTTCCATGCACTGGCTTTGTACATGTATTTTCACTTTATATGTTAAAAAAAATGTATGCTGTGAGGCTCTTTCAAGGTAGACAAAATCTGATGCCAGCATTACCCTGGTTATGGGAATAAACTGTGTGTGACCTGGCTAATATATTTTAGTTGAGGTCCAAAGCAGAAGGTGAGTTCTAGTCCATATGTGTGTAAATGACACTTGGAAACAGCATTTTGGATCACTGCACATTTGGTGTGGGGAAGCAAATTCAAGATTGAGATCATTTTAGAAATTCTTCACCTCAATTTGAGTTGCATTATTGTTTTCACCATGCACTATACACATTGTAAATTAGCCAGCTCTTGGGTCTAAAACAGCAATGTTTAGAGTGTAATATGTCTGCGGTGTCTGTTCCCATTTTTGTTTAATACCATGTGACTCTAGGACACAAGATTCAACCTAGTAGCCCTCTGTTAAAATGAAGTGTTGCTTTTAGTACACTGTGCTTGGAAAGTAATTGTCAGTTCTTGGGTCTAAATTACCAGTCTTTAGAATGTTTGTGGCATCTGTTATCATATTTTGTGAAAATAAGAATGCTTTTTGCCAAAAAATACAGTATTTGAGTACAGTGAGTTTGGGAAGATACACTATATTATCAAAAGTATTGGGACGCCTGCAGTAATGGCATCCCAGTCTTAGTCCGTAAGGTTCAATATGGAGTTGGCATACCCTTTGCAGCTATAACAGCTTCAACTCTTCTGGGAAGGCTGCCCACACGGTTTAGGAGTGTGTCTATGGGAATGTTTGACCATTCTTCCAGAAGCGCATTTGTAAGGTTAGGCACTGATGTTGCCTTGCTCACAGTCTCAGCTCTAATTCATTCCATAGGTGTTCTATTGGGTTGCGGTCAGGACTCTGTGCAGGCCAGTCAAGTTCCTCCACCCCAAACTCGCTCATCCATGTCTTTATGGACCTTGCTTTGTGCACTGGTTCAAATCATATGGTTGGTTGACGCACCAACTAGAACTAAAGCGTTACTAGATATACTGATTACCAACAATACAGACCTGATCACGGATGTGGAAATACAGGGCAATTTAGGAAACAGCGATCACAGGTCAATTGGCTTCAGTATAAATCACACAAATAGTAAACATAAGGGAAATACAAACACAGAGAATTTCAAAAGATCCAACTTCCCTAAACTACGACCTTTGCCAAAAGATATAAATTGGGATAAGATCACAAAGAACACGGGGGAGAGATGGATTTGCTTTAAAAGCATATTAAATAAGGGCATTAGCCAGTGCATCCCATTGGGTAATACATTTAAAAGAGCGAACAAAAGTCCTGGATGGCTTAACGCCAATGTAAAAATGCATATAAAAGCAAAAGAGAAGGCCTTCAAAAAATACAAGGTTGAGGGATCATCATCAGCATTCAAACTTTATAAAGAATGCAACAAGAAATGTAAGGGTGCAATTAGGGCGGCTAGGATAGAACACGAAAGACACATAGCAGAGAAGAGCAAAAAAACAGTAAAAAAGGAGGACAGACCATATTGGCCTCATAAAGAATGAGGAAGGACATCTGGTTACAAAGGATGGGGAGATGGCGAAGGTATTGAATTTATTCTTCTCCTCAGTCTTCGCGAGGGAATCGGGGGCTTCAATAACCAAAAGTATTTATCCTCATGGCATGTCACAGGAAGCACCCTCATGGCTAACAGGGGACAGAATTAGAATTAGACCTGGGAAACTTAACATTAATAAATCACCGGGACCAGATGGCTTGTACCCGAGGGTACTTAGGGAACTCAGTCAAGTAATTGCCAAACCATTGTTCCTAATTTTTACTGACAGTCTACTGACTGGAATGGTACCAGCAGATTGGAGAAAAGCCAATCTAGCACCAATATTTAAAAAGGGCCCAAAATACATCCCTGGGAATTACAGACCAGTTAGCGTAACATTAATAGTATGCAAGCTCTTGGAGGGGATAATAAGGGACTATATACAAGATTTTAGTAATGAAAATGGTATCATTAGCAGTAATCAGCATGGATTCATGAAGAATCCTTCTTGCCAAACCAATCTATTAACCTTGTATAAGGAGGTGATTTGCCATCTAGATAAATGAAGGCCCGTAGATGTGGTATATCTGGATTTGGCAAAAGTATTTGACACAGTTCCCCATAAACGTTTACTGTACAAAATAAGGTCCGTTGGCATGGACCATAGGGTGAGTACATGGATTGAAAACTGGCTACAAGGGCGAGTTCAGAGGGTGGTGATAAATGGGGACTACTCGGAATGGTCAAGGGTGGGTAGTGGGGTCCCACAGGGTTCTGTGCTGGGACCAATCCTATTTAATTTGTTCATAAACGACCTGGAGGATGGGGTAAACAGTTCAATCTCTGTATTTGCAGACGATACTAAGCTAAGCAGGGCAATAACTTCTCAGCAGGATTCGGAAACCTTGCAAGAAGTTCTGAACAAATTAATGGGGTGGGCAACAACATGGCAAATGAGGTTTAATGTAGAAAAATGTAAATTAATGCATTTGGGTGGCAAAAATATGAATGCAATCTATACACTAGGTGGAATCTAGGATGGAAAAGGACCTGGGGGTCCTAGTAGATGGCATGCAATGCCAAGCTGCTGCTAACAAAGCAAACAGAATATTGGCATGCATTAAAAAAGGGGATTAACTCCAGGGATAAAGCGATAATTCTCCCACACTCTACAAGACTCTGGTCCGGCCGCATCTGGAGTATGCTGTCCAGTTCTGGGCACCAGTCCTCAGGAAGAATGTACTGGAAATGGAGCGAGTACAAAGAAGGGCAACAAAGCTAATAAAGGGTCTGGAGGACATTAGTTATGAAGAAAGGTTGCAAGCACTGAACTTATTCTCTCTGGAGAAGAGACGTCTGAGAGGGGATATGATTTCAATTTACAAATAGCACACTGGTGACCCCACAATAGGGATAAAACTTTTTCGCAGAAGGGAGTTTAACAAGACACGTGGCTACTCATTAAAATTTGAAGAAAAGAGGTTTAACCGTAAACTACGTAGAGGGTTCTTTACTGTAAGAGCGGAAAGGATGTGGAATTCCCTTCCACAGGCGGTGGTCTCAGCGGGAGGCATCGATAGTATCAAAAAACTATTAGATAAGCACCTGAACAACCGCAACATACAGGGATATATAATGTAATACTGACATATAATCACACACATAGGTTGGACTTGATGGACTTGTGTCTTTTTCAACCTCACCTACTATGTAACTATGGAGGGGGGTTATGGTGTGGTGTTGTTTTTCAGGGGCTGGGCTCGGCCCCTTAGTTCCAGTAAAGGGAACTCTTAAGGCGTCAGCATACCAAGACATTTTGGACGATTTCATGCTCCCAACTTTGTGGAAATAAGTTTGGAATGGCCCCTTCCTGCTCCAACATGACTGCACACCAGTGCACAAACAAGGTCCATAAAGACATGGATGAGCGACTTTGGGATGGAGAAACTTGACTGGCCTTCACAGAGTCCTGACCTCAACCCGATAGAACACCTTTGGGATGAATTAGAGCAGAGACAGGCCTTCTCATACAACATCAGTGCCTGACCTCACAAGTGTGCTTCTGGAAGAACGGTCAAACATTCTCATAGACACACTCCTAAACCTTGTGGACAGCCTTCCCAGAAGAGTTGATGTTGTTATAGCTGCAAAGCGTGGACCAACTCAATATCGAATCTTACGGACTAAGACTGGGATGGCATTAAAGTTCATGTGCATGTAAAGCAAGTGTCCCAATACTTTTGGTAATATAGTGTGTTTTCAGCTATTGGGCTCAAATTAGATACATATGTATTCTACGCTGCATAGGACCATATTTTTTGCCAATAGATTGTATCTAATTAATTGACCTTAAAAATGTTTGCCCCACAAAGCTGGTTCCCTACAGTGTCCAGTGCTTGGAAAAGAGTAGCAGAAATGCTCTCTTTTGTACTGTCGGATCTCTGGTCAAGTGGTGGAGTCCATAGCTTATTTAACCACTTGCTTACTGGGCACTTAAACCCCCCTCCTGCCCAGACCAATTTTGAGCTTCCAGCGCTGTCGCACTTTGAATGACAATTGCGCGGTCATACAACACTGTACCCAAATGAAATTTTTATCATTTTTTTCCCACAAATAGAGCTTTCTTTTGGTGGTATTTAATCACAGCTGGGGTTTTTATTTTTTGCTAAACAAACAAAAAAAGATGGAAAATTTTGAAAAAAAAAAAAATCATGTTTAATAGTTTGTTATAAAATTTTGCAAACAGGTAATTTTTCTCCTTCATTGATATGCACTGATGAGGCGGCACTGGTGGGCACTGATAGGCTGCACTGATGGGCACGGATAGGCACAGATAAGGCGGCACTGATAGGCACAGTTAAGGCGGCACTGATAGGCACAGTTAAGGCGGCACTGATAGGCACAGTTAAGGCGGCACTGATGGGGACAGTTAAGGCGGTACTGATGGGCACAGATAAGGCGGCACTGATGGCCACAGATGGGCGGCACGGATAGGTGGCACAGATAGGTGGCACTGATAGGTGGCACTGATAGGTGGCACTGATAGGTGGCACTGATGGGGGGGCACTGATGGGGGGCACTGATGGGTGGCACTGATGGGCAGTGATGGGTGGCACTGATGGGCAGTGATGGGTGGCACTGATGGGCACTTATGGGCACTGGTAGGTGACACTGATGGGCACTGATAGGTTGCACTGATGTGGGTGCTGATGGGTGGCACTAATGTGGGTGCTGATGGGTGGCACTGATGTGGGTGCTGATGGGTGGCACTGTGGGCACTGATGGGTGGCACTGTGGGCACTGATGGGTGGCACTGTGGGCACTGATGGGTGGCGCTGATTGATGGCACTGTGGGCACTGATGGGTTAATATGGTGGGCACTGGTAGGCAGCACTGCTGCCTATTGCTTCTTGTTGTAAGATCGCCGTGATCGGGACTGATGTCCCGATCACGGCCGCCGGTGATCGGGTTTTTTTTTCCTCCTCACGCTGTCAGCGCGAGGAGGAAAAATAGCCGATTACCGGCTCTGTTTACATCACATGATCAGCTGTCATTGGCTGACAGCTGATCATGTGGTAAGGGGTTGGGACCAACCCCTTACTCTGATCTGTGATCAGGCGAGTCTCATAGACTCGCTGATCACCGAGCGCGCCGCGCGCGCCCTGCAGGGGGCGCGCAGGCCGCTCGTGCACGGGACGACGTCAATGGACGTAGTCCCGGCAATTCAGATCCGCGCTGTTGCCGTCATTTGGCAATGGCCCGGATCTGAAGCAGTTAAAGTAGTCAGTTTCTGAATAGTATCCTCAGCCTGATGCAGTGAGATTTCCCATATTTATACTAATCTATTCTGGTTACTTGTTAGAAAGTATTGCAGATCCATGTGTCGATGTCCTGGACATTGCTGAAAATATTAATTAGAGTTCACTCTGTGATGTACTATTCCAGATACCATGGTTGAAGTAAAATTCCAGCAAAGTCTGGTGAAGTAAAATTGTTCTGTTCAGTTACATTTTAGGGCAGCCAGTCAATAAAGGTGCAGCTTCTAGAAGGCTTCCCTGATTTATTATCTGTTTTGGAAAAAAATAAACTAGCAAATATATTGTACATAGCCAACAAGAAGATCATTCAGTTTTCACATCATACTACATCTAGCTTTAATTCCTTGAATACCTTCATGTTATTTTATGTTGGTTTAAACTTCCAACATTTTTTATTCTGATGTGAAAGTTCTTGTGCTAATGAAGCCCTTTCACTTACATACATTAATACTATATTTTCTGTAGAGCAGATGGTAGCCTCGAGCATACTAGATGAAAAATATTTGTATGCCACCGACCTTTAAGGGATTTATAACCTTCACAATAACAATGTAGTAAATAACACAAAAATAGTCAAGTCTTTTTGATGAAATTCATAGACACTAACAATTTCAAAGATTTCTTTGCTGTATCCTTTAAAGGAGAAGTCCAGCCTGGGCTTGTTTGACTTCTCCTATGGGTCACAGGAGTGCAATTAGTTTTGCACTCCTGTGACCCGTTTTTAGCAGAGAGCGGTTTGAAGTGCGCTTTCTGCTGACGTCAACAAGATCAGTCCAGGCACTGCGTAATCCCGACTCTGGAAGTCTGGATCCGCCAGGTGCCTGGACTGATAGGCCTCTCAGGCTCTCAACGAGAGCCTGAGACGGCCACTCCCTGCCCCTCCGCAGCTCACTGCTATAGTGAGCATGGAGGAGCAGAGCAGGAGAGCTGCTGATTGATAGGCAGCAGCTCTCCGCTCGGGGAGGTGAGAGAACCGAGCCATCGGTGATGTTCCGTGGCTCAGTTCTCAATGAAGAAACACTGGGGGACAAATGCAGCATCAGACCGATGCTGCATCCACCTAGGTAAGTATGATTATGGGATAAAAAAAATCCCATACTTTTCTTTTAATGTGGTAATCTATATTTACCCTGCCAATGTGATACTAGTGAGAGATAAAGAACTAACACCACAACAAACAATGTATATCAAATTTTTAAATTTTATATTAAATGAAAAGAAAACTAACATACACTATATTGTCAAAAGTATTAAGACGCTTGCCTTTACACACACATGAACT
Source organism: Lithobates septentrionalis (assembly GCA_037952835.1). Taxonomy (NCBI): domain Eukaryota; kingdom Metazoa; phylum Chordata; class Amphibia; order Anura; family Ranidae; genus Lithobates; species Lithobates septentrionalis. The sequence continues at coordinate 3,156,964 of JBBDGP010001237.1, forward strand.
TTAATGGCATCCCAGTCTTAGTCCGTAGGGTTCAATATTGAGTTGGCCCACCCTTTGCAGCTTTAACAGCTTCAACTCTTCTGGAAAGGCTGTCCACAAGGTTTAGGAGTGTGTTTATGGGAATGTTTGACCATTCTTCCAGAAGCGCATTTGTGAGCTTAGGCACTGATGTGGATGAGAAAGTCTGGCTTGCAGTCTCCGCTCTAATTCATCCCAAAGGTGTTCTATCGGGTTGAGGTCAGGACTCTCTGCAGGCCAGTCAAGTTCCTCCACCTCAAACTCGCTCATTTATGTCTTTAAGGACCTTGCTTTATGCACTGGTCCAAATCATTTGGTGAAGGGAGGATTATGGTGTGGGGTTGTTTTTCAGGAGTTGGGCTTGGACCCTTAGTTCCAGTGAAGGGAACTCTTAAGGCGTCAGCATACCAAGACATTTTGGACAAATTCATGCTCCCAACTTTGTGGGAACAGTTTAGGGGTGGCCACTTCCTGTTCCAACAGGACTGCGCACCAGTGCACAAAGCAAAGTTCATAAAGACATGGACGAGCGAGTTTGTGGTGGGGGAACAAGACTGGCCTGCACAATCCTGACCTCAACCTGGTAGAACACCTTTGGGGTGAATTAGAGCAGAGACTGCATGTCAGGCCGTCTCATCCAACATTAATGCCTGACCTCACAAATGTGCTTCTGGAAGAATGGTCAAACCTTCCCATAGACACACTCCTAAACTTCGTGGACAGCCTTCCCAGAAGAGTTCAAGCTGTTATAGCTGCAAAGGGTGGACCAACTCAATATTGAACCCTACAGACTAAGACTGGGATGACATTAAAGTATATGCATGAAAAGGCAGGTGTCCCAATACTTTTGACAATACAGTGTATTTTCAAATAGCTGAGTTGTCTTCTGATATCTATATAGCACTTATACAGGCAGAGTACCTTTCCCCCTCATGTCTCTGTTCTTGTTTGGTCTAGTATTTCTAATTTGCATCCATTACATTTTTTAATTAGGTAACCATGTAAAATGTTGCCACTTTAAAAAAAAATATATAACTAGAAAATGCATTTCCTGGGGAAAATGCTTGGGAATGCTGAATAGCTAAATTGCTAAAACGGCCGCCATCAAAACTGCCCCATCATACTGCCATCAAAACTGCCCCATCAGAATTGCCCCATCAAAATTGTCCCCATTAAAACTGCCCCATCATATTGCCACCATCAAAACTGCCCCATCAGAATTGCTCCATAAAAATTGTCCCATCATATTGCCACCATCAGAATTGCCCCATCAAAACTGCCCCATCATATTGCCACCATCAAAACTATCCCATCAGAATTGCCCCATCATATTACCACCATCAAAACTGCCCCTATCATATTGCCATCAAAACTGCCCCATTAGCATTGCCCCATCAAAATTTTCCCCATCAAAACTGCCCCATCATATTGCCACCATCAAAACAGCCCCATCAGAATTGCCCCATCAAAACTGCCCCATCAGAATTGCCCCATCAAAACTGCCCCATCATATTGCCACCATCAAAACTGCCACCATCAAAACTGCCCCATCAGAATTGCCCCATCAAAACTGCCCCATCAGAATTGCCCCATCAAAACTGCCCCGTCATATTGCCACCATCAAAACTGCCCCATCAGAATTGCCCCATCAAAACTGCCCCCATCATATTGCCACCATCAAAACTGCCCCCATCAAAACTGCCCCATCATATTGCCACCTTTAAAACTGCTCCATAAAAATTGTCCCCATCAAAACTGCCCCATCAGAATTACCCCATCAAAACTGCCCCATCATATTCCTCTATTATAAATCAGTACATGGTGTGTCTGTCCCCTCCCCCGGGCTCTGTAATCAGAGCTGACATTCTCCAGCCACCTCCCCCCCTGTGTATAACAGAAGCTTTGGTAACCATGGCAACAAAACAAACACAGTACACTCTGATTAATGTCTAAAATTTCCTGAAATGACCTCTAAACAAAAAGCTTTTTCTCAAAAACTGTAAAAGATATCAAACTGAAAAGCTATAGCCAGATAGCTGAATATTTTGTGAACATTTTAAAGTTTGTTTGGTGTCTCTGGTGAAAGTATGAAGGAGCTGAAACTTTTGGGAGCGGAAGAAGAATTTAAGGATTTCAAGCATGCTCCCATTGACTTCAATGTTAAAAAAAGTGTTAAAAAGCTTAATATTTTAAAAAGTATAAATGGTAGAAAAAAAGTTGAAAAAGAGCACACATCAGCTAAAAGAGACGAACATTTTAATAGTTGAATGGTTTTAATAGCTGAAAGTATGCAGAAGTTACGCAGGAACCAAAAAACGTACGGAATAAAATTATTAAAAACTAGAAAATGCATTTCCTGGGGAAAATGCGTGGGAATGCTGAATTGCTAAAACGGCCCCCAGCAAAATTGCCACCATCAAAACTGCCCCATCAGAATTGCTCCATCAAAATTGTCCCATCATATTGCCACCATCAGAATTGCCCCATCAAAACTGCCCCATCATATTGCCACCATCAAAACTGCCCCATCAGAATTGCCCCATCATATTACCACCATCAAAACTGCCCCATCATATTGCCACCATCAAAACTGCCCCCATCATATTGCCATCAAAACTGCCCCATTAGAATTGCCCCATCAAAACTGCCCCATCATATTGCCACCATCAAAACTGCCCCATCAGAATTGCCCCATCAAAACTGCCCCATCATATTGCCACCATCAAAACTGCCCCCATCAAAACTGCCCCATCAGAATTGCCCCATCAAAACTGCCCCATCAGAATTGCCCCATCAAAACTGCCCCATCATATTGCCACCATCAAAACTGCCCCATCAGAATTGCCCCGTCATATTGCCACCATCAAAACTGCCCCATCAAAACTGCCCCCATCATATTGCCACCATCAAAACTGCCCAAATCAAAACTGCCCCATCATATTGCCACCTTTAAAACTGCTCCATAAAAATTGTCCCCATCAAAACTGCCACCATCAAAACTGCCCCATCAGAATTGCCCCATCAAAACTGCCCCATCATATTGCCACCATCAAAACTGCCCCATCAGAATTACCCCATCAAAACTGCCCCATCATATTCCTCTATTATAAATCAGTACATGGTGTGTCTGTCCCCTCCCCCGGGCTCTGTAATCAGAGCTGAGATGCTCCAGCCACCTCCCCCCCTGTGTATAACAGAAGCTTTGGTAACCAGGGCAACAAAACAAACACAGTACACTCTGATTAATGGCTAAAATTTCCTGAAATGACCTCTAAACAAAAAGCTTTTTCTCAAAAACTGTAAAAGATATCAAACTGAAAAGCTATAGCCAGATAGCTGAATATTTTGTGAACATTTTAAAGTTTGTTTGTTGTCTCTAGGTGAAAGTATGAAGGAGCTGAAAGTTTTGGGAACGGAAGAAGAATTTAAGGATTTCAAGCATGCTCCCATTGACTTCAATGTTAAAAAAAAGTGTTAAAAAGCTTAATATTTTAAAAAGTATAAATGGTAGAAAAAAAGTTGAAAAAGAGCACACATCAGCTAAAAGAGACGAACATTTTAATAGTTGAATGGTTTTAATAGCTGAAAGTATGCAGAAGTTACGCAGAACCAAAAAACGTACGGAATAAGAAAAATAATAAAAAAACGAATAACAATAGTGGGACTGCTAAAGCATTCCCACTAATAAATAAAAAAACGAATAACAATAGTGGGACTGCTAAAGCAGTCCCACTAATAAATAAAATCGAATAACAATAGTGGGACTGCTAAAGCAGTCCCACTAATAATTATATGTGGCAGGTTCAGGATTATATAAGTTGGTCAACCAACAATAATTTAGTAATGTTACATGTCCTCCTTATTCTTCGCTGAGCTATGTTAGAGTAATGTTTCTCAATAGTGAGGATGAAAAAGCATATTTTCTTAATAAAGAATGACAGAAAGCTACACACCACTTCTGGATTTTTGAGCTATAACATAGACACGTTATTTTCTGCCACATTTACTTTGAATAGTTGAATCAGGAAGCATACTGGAGAGAGAGACCATGTCTGAATACATTATACAGATTTTTGCATAGACCACATACTATTTTTCTAAATCATCTGTTAGCTAGTAAGAAAACCTAAGATTGTTACTACGAACAGGCGAGGAGACATCTAAGGGCTCCCACCAACCTCAACAAACAACTTTGAAAGACTGGGGAGAAAATATGATTGAATGTCTTACAGATTCACAATTATTTCCTTTATATCAGGAAGGCAACAGGGGTGACTGTATGCACGCAAAGATATGAATGTGCATGTTTATGTGACCATGAGCAGGAGAGATTTTTTTTTTTCTTGGATCATTGCAAAGAGCTGACGGTTGCCCACTGTCTAGGATTACCTTTACACCGAAACATTAGCAAACGGCAAGAAAAAAGCTAGATAGCAATTATTGAAAACAGGCTTTGTACTTTCATTTGATCTCTTCAAAGACATCAGTATAAATTTACTTATTTATTCTTAATTGGTAATTTTTATACTTTATCTAACCTTGAGCTTCCTCTGTCACTCATTGCTGTCTGCCTGTGTAACAGGCCAAATTGTATCTTCAGTCTCATCTGGACAATACTAAAGGCCTACTTTCTGCCCCATTAGAGGTCAACAATGAAGGTGGTTAAGTAAATATAAAAAGTATGTCAATCACAAACCTCTACAAAACCATTGTTAAGGCAAGTTAATACACCGTTGTACATCTTAGCACTGACTTAATAATAGAGTAATTTTTACACTGTAAATGCCTAATCAAGTCCTTGAAAATGTATATGTTTTAATGGCTTGGGTGTTTGAATGGCTTGGGTGTTTGAATGCATACTGGAATATTACTTCTTCACTGAATCAGTCTGTTTACATTGATGACATTCTTTATGAAATCCTAATGCCGCGTACACACGAGCGGACTTTACGGCAGACTTTTCGACTGACTTTATGACGGACTTTCCGAATGAACGGACTTGCCTTTACACAATCAACCAAAGTCCAACGAATTTGTACGTGATGACGTACGACCGGACTAAAATAAGGAAGTTCATAGCCAGTTTTAAAATTAAAGCATCTTTCAAAAAGAAACACAAGATAGACTATTTGAATCTTGTATGTTGGATGTGCCATAAGGATTTTGAAGAGTGGTGGAGTGGAGCAACTACATGAGATGTAACATCCCCTAAATGACTTAAAACACGTTTGGGACTAGATTGCTATAGATTAATGCAGCACCTTACAAGCTCAGCAAGCAATGTAGCAGAAATGTGACATCAAAGAAGATCAGTGAAAATGTATTTCTTCATTAATTAATAATGTCTAGGAAATCTACTTATTTTTAGTATGATGGATCTTTATTGTTGCACTATATAAAATCCCCTTAGCGCCGACCGTATGCACATATGCGGCCTCGGGTTTCATCGGTTTTACCGGGGTGATGCCTGCAGCTGCAGGCATCACCCCGGTACTGTTTTTTAGAGCGGGCGGTTGGCTCTTCAGGGATAACAATCGATAACAAAAGCCGCTCGGCTGTTATCCCGGAGGAGCGGGAAGGGATGTCCCAGCCCCCCTTCCCCCCCTTGCTGACTTACGCCTCTCTCCCCTAGGCTTCCTGTCCCACCGGGAGACCCGAGCCACGATTCGGCACTTCCGCTAGAGTGAGACTGGAAAGGAAGCCATAAACAGCTTCCTTGAAGTCTCCTATGTGTAAGCACAGAAGCGACGTCACAACGTCACTTCCGGTTTACTTGGCTGCTAATGGCGGCGATTTAAAAAAAAAAATATGACAGTATTCAGAATCGCCATTTTTGGCGATCTGAATACTTTGAAGTGCAAATGGAAGGATTTGGGGTCTTTTAGACCCCTGATCCCTCCATAAAGAGTACCTGTCACCACCTATTACTGTCACAAGGGATGTTTGCATTCCTTGTGACAGCAATAAAAGTGATCACATTTTCACAATGTGAAACAATGTAAAATAAATAAATAAATAAATAAGAAAAAAAAAAAAGCGCCCCTACCCCGTAAACTTTCCCAGCAAAGAAAACACACACATAAGTCGCACCCGCATATGTAAACGGTGTTCAAATCACACATGTGAGGTATCGCCGTGATCGCCAGAGCGAGAGCAATAATTCTAGCACTAGACCTCCTCTGTAACTCTAACCTGGCAACCGTTAATTTTTATTAAAGCAACGCCTATGGAGATTTTTAGGTACCATAGTTTGTCGCCATTCCACAAGTGTGTGCAATTTCAAAGCATGACATGTTAGGTATGTATTTACTCGGCGTAACATCATCTTTCACATTATACAAAAGAATTGAGCTTTTTTTTTTCATGAAAATGTATTTTTTCCCCAAAAATTGCATTTGAAAGACCATTGCGCAAATACAGTGTGACATAAAATATTACAACAATCGCCATTTTATTCTCTAGATTCTCTGCTAAAAATATATATATATGTTTGGGGGTTCTAAGTTATTTTCCAGCAAAAATTACGGATTTTAACTTGTAAGCAACAAATGTCAGAAATAGGCTTAGTCCGTGGGGTTCAATATTGAGTTGGCCCACCCTTTGCAGCTATAACAGCTTCAACTCTTCTGGGAAGGCTGTCAACAAGGTTTAGGAGTGTGTCTATGGGAAGGTTTGACCATTCTTCCAGAAGCGCATTTGTGAGGTCAGGTACTGATGTGGACCGGAAGGCCTTGCTCACAGTGTCCGCTCTAATTCATCCCAAAGGTGTTCTATCAGGTTGAGGTCAGGATTCTGTGCAGGCCAGTCAAGTTCCTCCACCCCAAACTCGCTCATCCATGTCTTTATGGACCTTGCTTTGTGCACTGGTTCAAATCATTTGGTGGTGGAGGATTATGGTGTGGGGTTGTTTTTCAGGGGTTGGGTTTGGCCCCCGTAGTTCCAGTGAGGGGAACTCTTAAGGCGTCAGCATACCAAGATATTTTGCACAATTTCATGCTCCCAACTTTGTGGGAATAGTTTGGGGATGGCCCCTTCCTGTTCCAAAATGACTGTGCACCAGTGCACAAACAAGGTCCATAAGGACATGGATGAGAGAGCTTGGTGTGGAGGAACTTGACTGGCCTGCCCAGAGTCCTGACCTCAAACCGATAGAACACCTTTGGGATGAATTAGAGCAGAGACTGCCAGTCAGGCCTTCTCGTTCACATCAGTGCCTGACCTCACAAATGCACTTCTGGAAGAATGGTCAAACATTCCCATAGACATACTCCTAAACCTCGTGGACAGCCTTCCCAGAAGATTTGAAGCTGTTATAGCTGCAAAGGGTGGGCCAACTTAGTATTGAACCCTATGGACCAAGACTGGGATGCCATTAAAGTTTGTGTAAATGAAAAGGCAGGCATCCCAATTTGGTAATATAGTGTATTTATTACCTCTCACACAGATTATAGTAACACAATGGGGTTGATTTACTAAAACTGGAGAGTGCAAAATCTGGGGTAGCTGTGCATGGTAGCCAATCAGCTTTCAACTTTAGCTTGTTCAATGAAGCTTTGATAAAAAACCTGGAAGATGATTGGTTGCTATGCAGAGCTGCACCAGATTTTGCACTCCCCAGTTTTGGTAAATGAACCTCTATGCCTTTATTTGCTTTTCTCTCCAGGAGGATGGTGCCATTACTGTTCAGGCACTATCTAGGATAAGTATCTTGGCTGAGATGTTTGACATGTAAATCATGTAAATCTTGGTTTCTGTGCAGTGTTTGACTGTGTTTTACACAGTCAAACACTGCAACTACCCATATAAGTCCCTGTGCCCAGTTGGGTGATTCGCGCTAGAAGGGGCAGCCCTAGGGCAGGGTCTGACATTGCCATGCTTGTGGATGCTTGAGAATTTTTTTGCAATAAACACTTATGTCAGGATTTTTTTTGCCATTTTCTCTTGACTAATGAAAGTCTAGCTAAAGCCACTTGACTGGATCTCAAGGAATGCTTTTCAATGATAAAAAGTAGAACTTTTTCTAAAGAAATTATAGTTGCTGTATATTGTGACATGTCAAGAATGTATTTATGCAGATTTTACAGATATTGAAAGGGTCACTGTAACTAGTATTTTTTTTTTTTGATAACTGGTATTTATCAAACAATATGTGAGATCTGTGCAAAAGCTACCTACCTGTCATACTAAACCATGTATAGGAAAAGCAGTTTAATTGGGAACCAGACAAAGGCATTGCTCCAGATTGAAACACTTCAAAGTGACATAGCTTTTGGAAGTATTGAGATCTATGTTCTTCCAGAAGTATGGAGATCTAAAGTCTTCTGGAAGTATGGATGGTCTCTAGAGATTACAAAACTGGGTTTTTTGCTGTTTATTTGTCTAACATATCACCATCCTGGCCACAGGTAGATACATTCCTTTCCCCAATCTGCAAACTTAAAGCAGAGCTAACCCTACCTTTCCTTCAAAGGTCCCCATCCCTTACTGCATCTTCTGCTGGGTGCCAGTCTTCATCTTCTGCTGGTTGCCAGTCTTCATTGGCCAGTGCAGGATGATGTCATTCCTGCCCATGTGTAGGAGTCAGTCCCCCCGACACACAGGGACTGTGCCGGAGTTGTACTGTAAGCTTGTCTGCGTGCCAAAGAAGACAATGAGCAGCCAGCTAAGTCTTATTTTTTTGCAGAAGAGACACTACAATTATTTTCTGCAATAAAGAGCCTGCCCGTTTGCAGTTTGTGACATCTAAACTTTAGTTCCACTTTAAAGCCTAATTCCAAGAGACAGTTTTAGGTTTTTATTGCCATCTGTGTGCATTTGGGGAGCTTTCCTGTCAATTCCTCTGAGAACATGAAGTGATAGAAAATAGGTCAGGAACTAAAACAAAAACACATTTCCTGACGCCACCGTGGCAGCATACTACTAGTGATAGAGCTCCGCCTCTCTTCCACTCCCTCAGGACCAGTGAATAGCATAAATTAAAGGCCTAGTTAGGCCCCGCGCCATTCTTGCGGCCGCGCCGTGTTGCTAGGACACGGCGTGACCCCAATCTTTGTAAAGAGTCCAATCACAGTCAGTCACATGTAAACAAGTAATTGGCGCTCCTTTCCTCACATTGACAGAGTGTGTGGCAATCACAGAAAATGGACAAAGATAATCCGCGGTTCAGAAGCGTGCTAGGCTGGCCGATGCAAGCATGCTTCTGAACCGTGGATTATCTTTGTCCATTTTCTGTGATGATTTTTTTACTGGATTCCTGTAAGTAGACTATAATAAAAACTTGTGTTTTATCCTTACGGGCTTCACTATTGTCACTTTCTTTTATTGAGTATCATGCTGTTGACCTGGTGATACGTGACAACTGTATCTATTTCTGATGGAGTGTGCCAACTGGATGTACTGATTGAGCCTTTTTTCTACACGTTTACATCGCTTGTTTTTTACTTCTTTCTGGTAAGCAGATTGACAAACACCTGGGTGTGGTGTGCTTTTCTCCTGCACACTGAAGTTTTGGTGGAGGTTTCAGTCCAGCTCTGCCCTTCATTGATCTATATGGACTATCTAATTTTTATTCAGCGCTGCATTTATGACTTTTTGAAGGCGAAAAATTACTTAGTTACAAAATTTACTGACAGAAAAAAAGTAAAAAACATTTTTTTTCAAAATTTTTGTTTTTTTTTGTAAAAAATAAAAAAAACCCAGCAGTGACTAAATACCACCAAAAGAAAGCTCTATTTGTGTGAAGAAAATGATACAAAATTAGTTTGGGTACAGTGTAGCATGACCGTGCAATTGTCATTCAAAGTGCGACAGCGCTGAAAGCTGAAGCTGAGCTGAGGTGTATTTGTGTAACATAAAAAACTGCAATGACTGCCGTTTTATTCTCTAGGGTCTCTGCTAAAAATATATATATATAATGTTTGGGGGTTCTAAATAATTTTCTAGCAAAAAATACAGATGTCAGAAAAAGGCCTGGTCTTAAATTGCTTAAGCTGCGTGTCCCTCAGCCAGGAAAACAGACAGGCTCTATTTGATCTGCTGCAGCTTCTAATGCATACCTCACAACTTTTTGAGATAGGAATAAAGGACACTTATAAGCAAATGTATATAGGCATAGGACACACCCCTGCCACACCCCCTTAAAGGAGAATTATACAAAAAAAAGATTAGTTAAACCCACAAGTGCTTTATTTTACCACTACTATTCCTTTTTACAGGCTTTTGAAATTTATAGATGCAGCAATTTAGACATTTAATGAAAGGTTTAGCACTGGGAAACTCTTTCTGAAAGATAAAAAGTACATTTTATATACAACTCTATAGATCAGACCAAAATGAGGGACAAATGAGGAGGAAAGAGGGACAGAGGGACTTTGTTCCAAATCAAGGACAGTCCCTCAAAATCAGGGACAGTTGGGAGCTATGCTAATGCATACTGGGAAAAGCTAGCTTTGTGCAGTAAAATGAGAGTAACCAATTTCCGTAGAGGAGAAAAAACAATAGAACTGCAAGTTGCCTAAAGGTAGGCCTGAAGTTCAGCTTTAATTTATATTCAGTTAATATATTACTTATTTTACATTCACTTTTCATTTATGTTTTAATGATATACTGAACCACCTGTTTTATTCATGTGCGTCAAATGCATACTGTGTCTACCTTCTTATGAACATAAGTATGAGATTTTGATCTATAAGTATGTTTTTTTTGTTGTAATCACAACTGGATTATTTGTTCACTACAAAAGAATTAAACAGAAAGCTTAATGTACTAGGTGTCAGAAAACATTTACAATCGAATTATGTTATTTCAATAATAACGCTGTCACCCACCACCAATTAACATAACCACGGGGTGCTGAGAAAAGTATATTTGCTGTTTTTGCTAAGATCTGACATATATCTTAGTTGGTAATTGTTTAACATTCTCATCCATTCATTCAAAGGATGTCTTGTTAGTATTGGTAGTTTGGCACACAAAACTACCTACACCACAGTGTGTTGGGAAGTCAATGTAGTCCTGCAGTGGTCACCTTAGGTGAAACTACACCGTCTTAGTGTCATGATAACAACTTATGTGGCAGGTGTTGATCTAGTGCACCTGCCACACATTTATTTAGAGGTGAACATCTGGCATCTCTTGTGTGTTGTTTATTGTAGATGTGTGCGTAGCTGCATGCAGTACATGATATTATTACTAGAAGGGTTAGCCAAAGGCTCCAGGTTTAGTTTGAAAATCTGGCCTTGGCATATCGTCAAGATGGAAAATATGCAAACTTTACTTTTTTGATAGCTAATGGATATTTTATGCATTTCTGGCGTCTGTTATTTTTTCAGTGCTAAAACTCTTGAAAATGGAGATCAGGTCTTTTGGAAACAGGTGATGTTTAAGATGTTTCAGGAAAGGGACTTATTAAATTAAGAAATAAAAAAAACACTTAAAGAAAAAGGTTGGGTTTGTTATGCCTGTCTTGCCACCATTCGAATTTTAGCGCTTTATCTACTTTTTACTCTGTTTTGAAGAGACAGAGTGTTTTATTACTTCGTTTTAATAAAGCTGATTCCAAGCTGATTCACACTATGGGGAAGTCTTCATTTTTATCCCTTTATATTTGAGGACTGACATCCCGTCCAGGAAGCCGGACCTTCTATGAGCACCCTCCACTGACATCTTCGATGCTATAGGTCAGTGAGATCAGAGAAGTTAGGTCGGTGAGTGTTGCCATCCCTCCATCATCTTCAGCTGTTGGGAACCAGGAGCTACTCCCTCCGCTCCATTATAAGCCCGTTTGACTCCCAAGTCGTTGGCTGGGAGTTCACCATTGCTGGTAAGGGTATTTATGCCTACCCCTTTCATACAGATGTCTGATACCCTATCTTGTGGATGCCATTCTCGGATTTAATGGTCCCCCATCACTAATTCCGGCGGCTGTTGATCGTTCCAAATTGCACTATTTGGACTTTGAGTTATTTATATCAATTTATGAGTTCAGGATGGACTTTTAGTTTCATTAGCAGTTTATATGCTCACTACTTTTGATGTCTATTTTATTTTTAGCCTTTCTCCTCACTACATGTTTCATCCCATTTGTGTGTAACACAATTTTGTGACGTTCAAATCCTCACATTATTTTTAGTCCACATGCATAGAACTGCTCGTCCCTATTGTTGGGATTGGTAGTTCTTCTTTCTTTCTTTTTTCCCACACCCATACACATTGTTTTGCCACTCTTTCACTTCAGGTGTCAAATAATAGTTTATATATGATCCACTTTTATGGTTCACCTATATGCCTTTAGGTTTATACTGTTCATTCATTTCTGCTAGTGTCAACTAACAGTTCTTATACGATGCATTTTCATTAACATACTTTATTGCGCATATCGCCTTTCAGATACCATTCAGTCTGGCTTTGCTCAATAACGTACATCTTTTAGCGCCACACTTATTTTTATAACTTAAGGAAAAAGGTTTTTTTTTTATTTTTACTTTTCCATTCCTGGCTCAACTTTACGTTGGCATACTATGGGCAAGATCCTCCTCCTTAAACCCTATAGGACTATCGATAGCTAGCCTATACAAGGAATAACTCCATTCTCCCCATGTTATTTCACATTAGCTCATGACAGGAACGCAGGTTGAGAATGTATGCTAATATGAAGTTAGGCCAGTAAAGGAAAAATTAGTATAAGAAAACAATTTTCTATATTTCTGGCCACTTCAAGTCAGGATACTAAGGAATGTAGCCAGCTATTTCCAAGGGTGAGACAATACCAATAACAAAATGCTTAAAAAAGAATTCTAATAGGAAGCCTGAGCAGAAGCAATAACCAAGGCCCCGCATGATGAAACAGCTACTCGTTCAGGTAATGGTCCACAAAGATATTAGAAGATGCCAGGCTAGCAGCCTTACAAATATCTTCGGTTGTTGTATGTTGCCACTAAACTTCTTGTAGAATAAGCCCTCAAATTAGCCGGAGGTAATAGCCTAGATGCACTATATGCCTCCTGTATTGTTCTCACTAGCCATGATATGATCCTTTCCAATGCTGAATTGTCTTTCTTTGGACCCACTGGTAGAATAAATAAATTATACCTGATTTATGCAGGTAAGCAGCGATCAGAGAACCTACATCCAAATGGGGGTCTGGACTTGATGAAAATGTCAATAACAGAGAGTTTTGAAGAAAAGAAGTAGATACCTTAGAAAAATACTGGTGAGAAGGCTGAAGGAGCATTGTATTTTAGAAAACTTGACAAAAAAGTTATTTAGCTGAAAACCACCCTGCACTGACACTCTTCTGGCTGATGTGGTTACAGTGATGGGAGAAATTTCCAAAGTGACCATGAACCACCGGATGAAAAGAAGGACTACTCAAGGAATGCAATACAACTGGCAGATCCCACTTGGAGAAAACAATTTTCTTCAGTGGGTTAATTTTAAAAACAACCTCAACAAACTGCTCCACTAGGGCATGGTTCGGGTATCTGTGTCCTAACAAAGTAGAAAGAGCTAAGATCTGACATTTTATGAAGTAATAACACAGGTCCTCAGCCAACAAATCACCTACTTATGGACTCATTAGATCAAAAGTTGGTGATGCCACAAATTAGAAGAATCTTTGCTAGATCTGAATATATTCTCATGAGAAGAAGATACCAGGGTCTCCTGGTCCAATTTGGAATATTTGCTATAGCCCTGCACTTTTGCTCTCTGTATCTTATGCAGGACATGAAGAATAAGAGCATCCAAACTCAGGGCTTGATGACATCTGAATTGGGAGAAGAATACCTGCAGCTGGTGATTGCTCTGTGCCTCAATGAGATATTTCACTGGAGTATCCCATTTCTTGAAGATTTGCCAGTGAAATGCAGAATTCAGGTGCCACTTGTTTTGGCTAAAAACAGAAGATTCAGGTGGTCTGCAATCCAATAGCCAATATAAGGCTAAAGCTGTGTACACACGGGTGGACTTTTCAGCATCAAGCGTCCAACGGTCTTTCCGACGGACTTTCAATGGAGTTACGACGGACTTTCGGACAACCGGACTTGCCCACACATGACTGAAGTCCATTCGAAAGTCCGTTGGTATGAACGTGATGACGTACGAAGGGACTAGAATAAGGAAGTTTATAGCCAGTAGCCAAGGCTGCCCTTGCGTCCTTTTTTGTCCATCGGACTAGCATACAGACGAAAGGATTTTTCGACCGGACTCGAGTCCGTCGGAAAGATTTGAATTGTTCCAAATCTAAAGTCCGTCTGATTTCCACAGAAAAAGTTCGCTGAAGGTCCGATGAAGCCCACACATGGTCGGATTGTCCGACGGATTTGTTCCGTCGGACCAGTCCGGTCGAAAAGTCCGCCCATGTGTACATGACATAACACATACCCCTCTGCTCACTGGAAAACTCTACTACCAGAAGAAGTAATGGGCCTCTTGCACTGACCTGCTTGAACGCATACAACACAGTCATGCTTTTGTCCATCAAGAGTTCGACCTGTTTGTCCTCTAACATCCCCGAAAATCAGGGGAGAGGGGTTTATTACCTTTTCTGGATCTAACATCCCATACAATGAATTCCCCATCCTTGAAGGCTTACATCTGTGGTAAATGTGATCCACTTGAGGGTAGAGATACAGTGCCTTGAAAAAGTATTTGTACCCCTTGAAATTTTCCACATTTTGTCATGTTATAACCAAAAACATAAATGTTTTTTATTGGGATTTTATGTGATAGACCAACAGAGTGGCACATAATTGTGAAGTGGAAGGAAAACGATAAATGGTTTTCAAGATTTTTTACAATAAATATTTTAATAATATAATAATATTTTAATAATTATAAATATCTGAAAAGTGTGGCGTGCATGTGTATTGAGCCCCCTTTCTTCTGATACCCCTAACTAAAATCTAGTGGAATCAATCGGCTTCAGAAGTCACCTAATTAGTAAACAGAGTCCACCTGTGTGGAATTTAATCTCAGTATTAATACAGCTGCTCTGTGAAGCCCTCAGGGGTTTGTTAGAGAACATTAGTGAACAAAAAGCATCATGAAGGCCAAGGAACACAGCAGGTCAGGGATAAAGTTGTGGAGAAGTTTGAAGCATGGTTAGGTTATAAAAAAATTATCCCAAGCTTTGAATATCTCACAGAGCACTGTTCAATCCATCATCCGAAAATGGAAAGAGTATAGCACAACTGCAAACCTACCAAGACATGGCCGTCCACCTAAACTGACAGGCCGGCAAGGAGTGTATTCATCAGAGAAGCAGCCAAGAGGCCCATGATAACTCTACAGGAGCTGCAGAGATCCACAGCTCAGGCGGGAGAATCTGTCCACAGGACAACTATTAGTCATGCGCTCCATAAATCTGGTCCTTATGGAAAAGTGGCAAGAAGAAAGCCATTGTGAAAAGAAAGCCATAAGAAGTCCCGTTTGCTGTTTGTGAGAATCCATGTGGGGGACACAGCAAACATGTGAAAGAAGGGCTCTGGTCAGATGAGACCAAAATTGAACTTTTTGGCCTAAAAGCAAAATGCTATATGTGGCGGAAAATTAACAGTGCACATCATCCTGAACACACCATCACCACCGTGAAACATGGTGGTGGCACCATCATGTTGTGGGGATGCTTTTCTTCTGCAAGGACAGGAAATCTGGTCAGAGTTGATGGGAAGATGGATGGAGCCAGATACAGGACAATCTTAGAAGAAAACCTGTTAGAGTCTGCAAAAGACTTGAGACTGGGGCTGAGATTCAGCTTCCAGCAGGACAACGACCCTAAGCATACAGCCAGAGCTACAACGGAATGGTTTAGATCAAAGCATAGTCATGTGTTAGAATGGGCCACCAAAGTCCAGACTTAAATCCAATTGAGAATCTGTGGCGAGACTTGAAAATTGCTGTTCACAGAGGCTCTCCGTCCAATCTGACAGAGCTTGAGCTATTTTGCAAAGAACAATGGGCAAAAACGTCACTCACTAGATGTGCAAAGCCGGTAGAGACATACCCAAAAAGACTTGCAGCTGTAATTGCAGCAAAAGGTGGTTCTACAAAGTATTGACTCGGGGGGGGGGGGGGGGATACAAATGCACGCCACACTTTTCACATGCTTATTTGTAAAAAATTTTGAAAATCATTTATCATTTTCCTTCCACTTCACAATTACGTGCCACTTTGTGTGGCACGTAAATCCCAATAAAATCCCAATAAAATACATTTACGTTTTTGGTTGTAATATGACAAAAAGTGGAAAATGTCAAGGGGTATGAATACTTTTTAAGGCACTGTACTTGCCTCCTGAGAGACTGGTCAGTAACATCCACCATGTGAAATCTTTGTGTACTCAAGATGGAATGAATATTGGTTAAAACATAAAACCCTTTTTCTATAGCCACCTATGTATGCCAATGTAAAGTGCAATGGTAGAAGACATTTTCTTTAGTAGGCTGAGACAATACCAGGCCACCATTTTAGGAGGAAATATTTTACTCTCCATGTATATTATTAAGTCACTTATCTTTCTGTATGGCAGAATTCCCACTGGAGTGTTGAAAAGGAAACCCAGTTATTGCATCATCTAAGAGGGATGCAACAAATTTTACGACTTTTTGACGACCCACTCAAAGCTGGCAACGGTTTGTAATATATATCTAAAGAAAAACTTGTGCTAAGCCAAAAAAAGTTGGGGCTGCTGCACCAAAACGTGCCTGAATACAAGAGCTCAAAACAAATATTATGCAAACTGGTGTGCATATATTATGCAAACTGGTGTGCATACCACTTTAAGAAAAAAAATCAATGATTCAAGCAAAATATGAATACATTAAAAACAAAAACATAACTGAAATTGAATTCATCCATGTGACCAAATGTATCCATGTAACCCAAAATCTATATACGTAACAACGATAAAGCCTTAGATCAATATTAAAATTCCATTCGTTCACATGACCAAATTAATCTACATGACCCAAATTGGTCCATGTAACAAATGTGATATCTTAAAGTGAATTTATACCTATAATTGTGCATGCACATATAAAATATAAAGTAACAAAATTCATTGAGGTATATAACTCTCTTCCCTCATTTGCTATCAATCTCACTTGCTTGCTACAACTGGACAGGTGAGAAGTGGCCTTATAGCTGAATGGGCCTGGTCTTCAGTTGTTTTATTTACCTGGTTTCCATTTCTTCTGTAGGCACCATTACAACTCTAGGATGCTGAATTATCATCAGGCTGTGTCCCTCAATGACAGTGTAAGTAAACCCCCCTATCGTTTTCAGCCAAGGAAGCTGCCATCTTTGCCTCTGTTGATTCTAAAACTGCCATGATGCTGCACATGTGTTCAGTTATGACACCAGCCATCGAATGTTTTTTTTTTTTTAAATTCCTTTATTTTATTTCAACAATGCATGTTACAGTGTGATATACATGTTATCAAGATCTATAACATTTAGTGAGTGATAAAAGAAAGAAAAAACAGAGGTATGAAGAGGACTTTAACAGAAAACTACCGTCGACTAAAGACATGACACATATACATTCCTCTAGTTTACACGATCTGTATAATGAAAGCAGAGCCTGAGTGTATGGGAAAGTCTGATGTTATGATTATCATATTATCCATTTGCAAGCAGTTCCCTGAGATATGCCTCGTTTAAACTAAAGGCTCATGTATTTATCCTTAGACAACATGCATGTAGATAAACCAAGATAACAAAGAGAGAAGCTATCCACTGACCGGGGGTGGAGATATTCCTTGCCGATCAGTAGAGTCCGGCAAGGGGCAACTAACGTAGAGTAATGTATACCATGATATTCAACGTATCTGATCTAATCTTCCCTTAGCCGAAAAAGTATAGGGGGTTGTGTGAGAACCTAGGGAGAGAGGGGGGGGGGGGGGAGGGAAGGGGAGAAAAGCGGGAGACAGTAAGGGGGGAGAGGCAAGAGAGAATGAGAGGTGAAGTGGAGGGGGAGAGGAAGAGAGAGGTAAAGAGAGGAGGGTGGCGGTGTCACCCTCCAGCCAGGCAGGGTCCTCGTATCAAGGAGTGTCCGCATCAAGTCATCTCTCGGAGGTAGGCCTCGGTGTAGATGAAGTGTTGCCAGGGGCGCCAGGTCTCCCGAAAGGCTTCCTCCCTGTCATGCAGGGTGGCCGTAAGATCTTCCATGTCCCGCAGATCATTGACCCTCGCATACCACTGAATCTTCGTTGGTGGGATTACCGATCTCCAAAATAGAGGGATGCAGGCCTTGGCCGCATTAAGTAGATGTATGGTGAGTGAGGCTTTATATTTCTTAACTGAACTTCTAGAAAGGTGCAGTAAACAGGCCCCGGGGTCTCCCCACAGTGCGACACCCGTCAGGTGCTCGACCGTATCCGTCACCTCTTTCCAGAACGGTTTAATCTTGGGACAGTCCCAGAAAATGTGCAACATTGTTCCCTCACCTGCTCCACAACGCCAACATAGGCCATCGAATGGTTTGACAGTTTGGTTGAGAGCACAACCAATGGGAGTGTTACATTTCACGTGCCGGAAATGAAACTGTTTTATGGATGGGTTTACTTCCGCTTGACCTCTACGAAAAGGATTTTTTGGCAGAAGATTTTTAAAATTTTATGCAATATCCTTTCTTGAAGTTTGCTAAAATACGAAAAATCTTTCACCTTCTCTGCCCAGACTCCATAAAAGAGGGCTAACCCCAACTGGGAAAAATATAGAAAGGCAAATTCTCAGAATGGACTTGTCTTGCATTTTACAAGTTTGCAAAGCCACCAGACAGTCCCCCACAGGAAGGGGACTTTGAGTTTCTTTCCACTGGTTTCTAAAGACTTTTCCTCTGGTCTTGTAAAACTTTCCATTTCTACACAGAGATTTGAATTTGTAGGAATGAAAGGACTACTGGTGCTGCTTTTTCAACTGTGGTATAGGACTATATTTACCACCAGTGACCCTTTGTATGGCCTTTTCATATGTCTTGCCGATAAGGTTCTTACCATCAGATGAAACACACATAAGCTTTGCTTTGAACCAGAGTCTGCAGACCATTGACAAGGCCATGAAACTCTGCTCACAGTCACTGAAAAACCCATAATACAGGAGGAGAGATGCATCAAATCTATAGTTGAGTTTGAGTCAAGGTCAATTTATCAAGCGCCGCCACAATAATTGCCCTTTCTACATTTGATTCCAGAGCCACTTTAATTTGGTAGTCCAGGCTTGTAACGCCCTGGAAATTAGGTTCAGAGCTACTGCCAGTCTGCAAGCAAAGCCTGCAGAGAAGTCCATTCTTTCTCTCAGTAGAAGATAGATTTTTTCCATTAGCAGATTAACGTGGTGTGCTTGCCTTCGCAGGAAGGTGTCCACTCCTGGGGAGGGGGGGGGGGGGGGGGGTTAGAGAGAGAGAGAGAATTCCACAACAAAGAACTTTGAAAACTTTTTGTCCATTATCTGCTATTGTTATTTTATTAATTCTCTAATTTCTGCTATCAACAGGAAGATAGGAACTGGCTTTTTGAAATCTGATATGATATTAGTGAACTTTTTGTGGTGGAGTAATATCTTTCTTCCAAGCTATATAATATTTTATAGCAGCTACGAATTGGAAGACAATCAAAAAATAGACTGCACCTCTTCTTCCTAAAGTTGTAATAGCTCATATTCTGGTGAGCCATCTTGTAGCAATAGCATTGGAACGGAAACTGGCTGGCATGTACTGTTGCATACTTTCCTCCACTGCTTGGTGGAGGTAGGATCTGATATCTTGTGCTTTTTGAAGCTTTGTCTTCCTTTGCACAAAATTAATATGTAGCCTTACATGATAAAGCATTCATTCCACATACCCAACATGCTCCTTACCCAGACTGGTGAGGGAACTAATAACGGAAGCAGGATAGGCAACAGTATCCAGAGCATGAACTTCTGCATGATAAAAAGCATCCATAATGAAGAGAATCTCTTGACCAATCACAATGCCTAAATGGCATTCCACATACTCCAGATATCAACCAAAATATAGACCACTATACATAGCATAAAATGCCCACATCTTACTTTACACACAAAATGTGTTTTGTACTGACAACAGTCAAAAGATAGTATACATTAATTTGCAAGTGCAACAATGATTCTGTTGGGCTTCAAAAATATCTCACATCACACCAAACCCATGCAGTGTACCACAGTTTACTGCTTTAACTGCTGAACATTGATAAGATTATTTTTAAAATTCTTGTTTGCACTATAATGCTCTACAATCTGTCCTGTCTATGTTTAGATGTTTTACAACTTCAGTTCTCCAAAGATTTCTTGCATGTTGTCTCCATGAATCATTTAATACATTTCCCATGTAATATTTACGTTCTAAAATGATAATACCCATTCAGTTAGGCTGTTGACCTCTAAAATTATAACCTTTACTTGTTTCAGAGGGTATGGTAATTACATCTTTTTAAATGTCTTACTTTTGTTTTCTTCTTAATTCAGCTTTAGAAAACCCCAATCCCCATTCATTCGGCTGCAGTTGAGGGCCTCTAAATTCTGGGTGGACTTTCTGAAGCAGTCTGACATCCCAGATAACAAGCAATTGTGCTGCAAGTTTGAAAATGACTTGGTAAGCTATTGCTAGACTTGCCAAGCTTCACAAGTTTGTTGCGCAATTGCAGCAAGTTCACATTGCATGACTCCTGATCCACTTTCTTTACAAACGGTCTGCTGCAAGTTTTGGTTCAGTTATGTTTTGCAATAGCCATCCCACCACAGGGGTCACAGGGGTGAAAATGTGCAACAAGTTAACAAACTTACAATTCAACACTGACACAAATTTGTGGCAAGTTATCCTTGCTATCTGGGATGCCCTCCTGCCTTAGTCTTGTTCATTTGCAGCACATTTTCACTGGCAAGTTGCACACTTGCAGAGCACTTGAAGCACACATTCTAGTTGACACGTTTCCAATTTGTAGCAAATTTGCATGGCAAGTCTCTAGCAAGATAGCAAGAGCAAAGTTGTAGTGGTCGGCCTAAAGCAAGAGCTCTGCAAGTCATAGTGACCCCTGTGGTGGGATGACTATAGCACAACATAACTAAACCAGAACTGGCAGCAGACTTGCAGAATGTTTGCAAAGAAAGTTGCTCTGGTGTCATGGAATGCGGTCTTGCTGCAATTGTGCAACAACCTTGTGAAGCCTGGCAAGTTTAGCAATAGCTTGGCAAGTCATTTCAATCTTGCAGCTCAATTGCTTGCTATTTGGGCTAGCTCTGCAATCAGCACTGCTCATTTGGGACAGAGTTAGAGAAAGTAATTCCAGGCTTTGTATTATGCAATATATCAGAACCAAGAAGAAGTCTAGGAGAGCTTCACTGACTCTGTGTCATTCTACTTTTCAGGTCTGTGCAGTGGCATTACTGCTATGCAATGGGTCCTCCAAAGCCACGACTGACACAACACAATGCTTTGCAGAGACTTCCACAAATGTGGTATAACGTGGGGTAATGTGTGGGCTTCACTGAACCAGGACATTAAGCAGGAAACCTAGGGTGACACAACCTGTGCATTTGTGGTAATGTGGGGGTGTCATTCATAGTAGTAATGTGTAGGTGTCATTCACCTAGGACATTAAGCAAGGAACCTGGGGCACATGGCTATAGATGGCACTAATGGCAGGAAGTGGCCACTTGAATTAGTGATGAAACATCTTCAACTCTAAGCATTTTATAAGCCCATGTGTCTCTTATAT
Organism: Lithobates septentrionalis; assembly: GCA_037952835.1. NCBI lineage: Eukaryota > Metazoa > Chordata > Amphibia > Anura > Ranidae > Lithobates > Lithobates septentrionalis. The sequence continues at coordinate 3,178,716 of JBBDGP010001237.1, forward strand.
AAATGGAGTCAGAGATGCAGAGATGAAAAAAAAAACTTTTATTCCAAATGAGAAAATGTTAAAATACCAAAAATGAACAGGGTAAACTCATCTTTACAATTAATGGAATTTGCTGTCCCTCCAAATGCCAAATGTATACATAAGAAAGCTTTTGCAACATTACCAAGAAATAAAAACTCACTAACATTATAAATATTGTACTTTTAAATCAGTGAAGCAATAGCATTCTCTTAAAGTTTCTCTTTCATGTTCTCTGTTGCAATCAATTAGTTTGTGTTATCACATGTTTTCTCCTTATGCATATGGCTGCATAACATGAATGTCTGTTTATCACAGAAAGAGGTAGCAATTTAATTCATCCATGTGACCAAATGTATCCATGTAACCCAAAATCTATCGACATGACAACCATAAAGCCCTACATCAATATTAAAATTCCATTCGTTCACATGACCAAATTAATCTACATGACCCAAATTGGTCCATGTAACAAATGTGATATCTTAAAGTGAATCTATACCTATAATTGTGTATGCACATATAAAATATAAAGTAACAAAATTCATTGAGGTATATTAATCTCTTCCCTCTTTTGCTATCAATCTCACTTGCTTGCTACAACTGGACAGGTGAGAAGTGGCCTTATAGCTGAATGGGCCTGGTCTTCAGTTGTTTTATTTACCTGGTTTCCATTTCTTCTGTAGGCACCATTACAACTCTAGGTTGCTGAATTATCATCAGGCTGTGTCGCACAATGAAAGTGTAAGTAAACCCCCCTATCGTTTTCAGCCAAGGAAGCTGCCATCTTTGCCTCTGTTGATTCTAAAACTGCCATGATGCTGCACATGTGTTCAGTTATGACACCAGCCATCGAATGGCTTGACAGTTTGGTTGAGAGCACAACCAATGGGAATGTTACATTTCACATGCCGTAAATGAAACTGTTTTATGGATGGGTTTACTTCCGCTTGACCTCTACGAAAAGGATTTTTTGGCAGAAGATTTTGAAAATTTTATGCAATATCCTTTCTTGACGTTTGCTAAAATACGAAAAATCTTTCAACTTCTCTGCCCAGACTCCATTAAAGAGGGCTAACTCCAACTGGGAAAAGTATAGAAAGTCAAATTCTCAGAATGGACGTGTCTTGCATTTTACAAGTTTGCAAAGCCACAAGACAGTCCCCCACAGGAAGGGGACTTTGAGTTTCTTTCCACTGGTTTCTAAAGACTTTTCCTCTGGTCTTGTAAAACTTTCCATTTCTACACAGAGATTTGAATTTGTAGGAATGAAAGGACTACTGGTGCTGCTTTTTCAACTGTGGTATAGGACTATATTTACCACCAGTGACCCTTTGTATGGCCTTTTCATATGTCTTTCCGATAAGGTTCTTACCATCAGATGAAACACACATAAGCTTTGCTTTGAACCAGAGTCTGCAGATCATTGACAAGGCCATGAAACTCTTTTCACAGTCACCGAAAAACCCATAATACAGGAGGAGAGATGCATCAAATCTATAGTTGAGTTTGAGTCCAGGTCAATTTATCAAGCGCCGCCACAATAATTGCCCTTTCTACATTTGATTCCAGAGCCACTTTAATTTTGTAGTCCAGGCTCGTAACGCCCTGTCAATTAGGTTCAGAGCTACTGCCAGTCTGCAAGCAAAGCCTGCAGAGAAGTCCATTCTTTCTCTCAGTAGAAGATAGATTTTTTCCATTAGCAGAATAACGTGGTGTGCTTGCCTTCGCAGGAAGGTGTCCACTCCTGGGGAGGGGGGGGGGGAAAGAGAGAGAGAGAATGCCACAACAAAGAACTTTGTAAACTTTTTGTCCATTATCTGCAATTGTTATTTTATTAATTCTCTAATTTCTGCTATCAACAGGAAGATAGGAACTGGCTTTTTGAAATCTGATATGATATTAGTGAACTTTTTGTGGTGGAGTAATATCTTTCTTCCAAGCTATATAATCTTTTATAGCAGCTACGAATTGGAAGACAATCAAAAAATAGACTGCACCTCTTCTTCCTAAAGCTGTAATAGCTCATATTCTGGTGAGCCGCAACTGTTGTAGCAATAGCATTGGAACGGAAACTGGCTGGCATGTACTGTTGCATACTTTCCTCCACTGCTTGGTGGAGGTAGGATCTGATATCTTGTGCTTTTAAAGCTTTGTCTTCCTTTGCACAAAATTGATATGTAACCTTACATGATAAAGCTGTCATTCCACATACCCAACATGCTCCTTTCCCAGACTGGTGAGGGAACTGATAACGGAAGCAGGATAGGCAACAGTATCCAGAGCATGAACTTCTGTATGATAAAAAGCATCCATAATGAAGAGAATCTCTTGACCAATCACAATGCCTAAATGGCATTCCACATACTCCAGATATCAACCAAAATATAGACCACTATACATAGCATAAAATGCCCACATCTTACTTTACACACAAAATGTGTTTTGTACTGACAACAGTCAAAAGATAGTATACATTAATTTGCAAGTGCAACAATGATTCTGTTGGGCTTCAAAAATATCTCACATCACACCAAACCCATGCAGTGTACCACAGTTTACTGCTTTAACTGCTGAACATTGATAAGATTATTTTTAAAATTCTTGTTTGCACTATAATGCTCTACAATCTGTCCTGTCTATGTTTAGATGTTTTACAACTTCAGTTCTCCAAAGATTTCTTGCATGTTGTCTCCATGAATCATTTAATACATTTCCCATGTAATATTTACGTTCTAAAATGATAATACCCATTCAGTTAGGCTGTTGACCTCTAAAATTATAACCTTTACTTGTTTCAGAGGGTATGGTAATTACATCTTTTTAAATGTCTTACTTTTGTTTTCTTCTTAATTCAGCTTTAGCGCCATTAGAGAACCCCAATTCCCATTCATTCGGCTGCAGTTGAGGGCTTCTAAATTCTGGGTAAAGCAGTGGACTTTCTGAAGCAGTCTGACATCCCAGATAACAAGCAATTGTGCTGCAAGTTTGAAAATGACTTGGTAAGCTATTGCTAGACTTGCCAAGCTTTACAAGTTTGTTGCGCAATTGCAGCAAGTTCACATTGCATGACTCCAGATCCACTTTCTTTACAAACGGTCTGCTGCAAGTTTTGGTTCAGTCATGTTTTGCAATAGTCATCCCACCACAGGGGTCACAGGGGTGAAAATGTGCAACAAGTTAACAGACTTACAATTCAACACTGACACAAATTTGTGGCAAGTTATCCTTGCTATCTGGGATGCCCTCCTGAATGAATGGCAGTAGTTCCGCGCTTAGGAGGAAGAGACGGAAAGGACTGCAGCCCCCCTAGAACTGAATATCACCTAGGTGAAATTCAAATTAACCGAGTACTCTAAAAAGGGAAATTGGCGCTGTCCGGCTATATGTGCATTAATTGTAGTTCATATATAAATGCTCGTAAAAGTATATATACAAAGAACACATATATAAAAAATAAAAATTAAATTATTTTTGCGTGCAACCAATGTGTTGAGGGGGCTGAAAAATAAAGGTGCATAAGCCCCACCCACCAATGTTATGTGATAAAGTGCAACGTGCTCCAATAAATATATATGTATACGTGTACCAGAATCTCAATGCATTCCAAATAATCCTAATACATAAATATATAAATAAATAATATAAATGTGCCCAAAAAATATCTATAAACAGCAAAAAATTCCAAAAAATTCCAAAATCCTAGGTGAAAACTATTTTAACAATAAAACCTATCAAATAAAAATCCCCAACGTGAGTATGTGAAAAGTCCAATTCATAACACAGTTGTGAATAAATTGTATAAAAAATGTAAAAATTATTATATGGAGACAGTGCTAAAGAAATCCAAAATCTGTAAAAAGCAGCAAATGTCCAGAATGAAATTCCTTAAATGTGTCCCTCTGGTGAAAAAACGTGGTCTCAGTGTAACTGATGTTCCCCGTTCCTTCACTGCACCCCCACTCGTGCTTTCACTCACCGGACTGCCCAACCCCTGCAGGGGTGAAAGGCATGTAGAGAAAATCCTGCAATGATGAACCCGGGAAGCAATCCTCCATCCGAAGATGTTTTATCCTTCTCTGGTGTTGTGGTGTCCCCAATAGTAAACATCCATATGAGGTAGAAAAGAAAAAAACCTCATAGCGTGAATCCGAAAAAAGTTAAATTTATTGAATTGATCCATAAAAATATTTTAAAACTGTTATAAAACAGGAGCTGACAGCACTCCAATAGCCGGCTCACAGCTGGTGGGCAGCGTGGTGTGGCGCACTATTATTGTTAAAATAGTTTTCACCTAGGATTTTGGAATTTTTTGGAATTTTTTGCTGTTTATAGATATTTTTGGGGCACATTTATATTATTTATTTATATATTTATGTATTAGGATTATTTGGAATGCATTGAGATTCTGGTACACGTATACATATATATTTATTGGAGCACGTTGCACTTTATCACATAACATTGGTGGGTGGGGCTTATGCACCTTTATTTTTCAGCCCCCTCAACACATTGGTTGTAAGCAAAAATAATTTCATTTTTATTTTTATATATGTGTTCTTTGTATATATACTTTTACAAGCATTTATATATGAACTACAATTAATGCACATATAGCCGGACAGCGCCAATTTCCCTTTTTAGAGTACTGGGATGCCCTCCTGCCTTAGTCTTGTTAATTTGCAGCACATTTTCACTGGCAAGTTGCACACTTGCAGAGCACTTGAAGTACACGTTCTAGTTGACACGTTTCCAATTTGTAGCAAATTTGTATGGCAAGTCTCTAGCAAGATAGCAAGAGCAAAGTTGTAGTGGTGGGCCTACAGCAAGAGCTCTGCAAGTCATAGTGACCCCTGTAGTGGGATGACTATTGCATAACATAACTAAACCAGAACTGGCAGCAGACTTGCAGAATGTTTGCAAAGAAAGTTGCTCTGGAGTCATGGAATGCGGTCTTGCTGCAATTGTGCAACAACCTTGTGAAGCCTGGCAAGTTTAGCAATAGCTTAGCAAGTCATTTCAATCTTGCAGCTCAATTGCTTGCTATTTGGGCTAGCTCTGCAATCAGCACTGCTCATTTGGGACAGAGTTAGAGAAATTAATTCCAGGCTTTGTATTATGCAATATATCAGAACCAAGAAGAAGTCTAGGAGAGCTTCACTGACTCTGTGTCATTCTACTTTTCAGGTCTGCGCAGTGGCATTACTGCTATGCAATGGGTCCTCCAAAGCCACGACTGACACAACACAATGCTTTGCAGAGACTCCCACAAATGTGGTATAACGTGGGGTAATGTGTGGGCTTCACTGAACCAGGACATTAAGCAGGAAACCTAGGGTGACACAACCTGTGCATTTGTGGTAATGTGGGGGTGTCATTCATAGTAGTAATGTGTAGGTGTCATCAGGGCTGGTCCTGGCCGGGGTGCACGGGGTGCAGTGCACCCGGGCGCCACAGAGGTGGGGGCGCTGAAGTGCCAGAGTGCTCCCCTCCCTCCTCCTCCTCTCCATGTCGGCGGCTCTTTCCGCCGGTCACCGCCGCCGTCGCTGTCTCTTGCCTAAGCCCAGCCATCCGCCCTCCCTCCTCCTGTCAGAGGAGGAGAGCGGAACGAGCCACAGATCGTAGCGGCTGTGTCTCTGTGTGCAGAGAGACCAGCCGCGCAGTGACGTCACGGGGGGGGGGGGGGGGCGCTCCGTTCCCGACGTGTTCCAGCTCTCCTCCTCCTGTGTAACTCCCGCCTGCTGCCCAAGCCTGACACGCTCAGTTCTCCACCCGGGCGGCGCGGCTGTACATTGTCCTCTCCAGCTGCCAGCTCAATGGAGGGGAGGCTGCTTTGTCAGCGGTCTATACTAATGGAGGGGGGGTTTGTCCTGGGGGGGGTCTATACTAATGAAGGGGGGGTTGTCCTGGGGGGGGTATATACTAATGAAGGGGGGGTTGTCCTGGGGGGGTCTATACTAATGAAGGGGGCGGGTTGTCCTGGGGGGGTCTATTCTAATGAAGGGGGGGTTGTCCTGGGGGGGTCTATACTATTGAAGGGGGGGTTGTCCTGGGGGGGTCTATACTAATGAAGGGGGCGGGGTTGTCCTGGGGGGGTCTATTCTAATGAAGGGGGGGTTGTCCTGGGGGGGTCTATACTATTGAAGGGGGGTTGTCCTGGGGGGGTCTATACTAATGAAGGGGGGTTGTCCTGGGGGGGTCTATACTAATGAAGGGGGGGGTTTGTCCTGGGGGGGTCTATTCTAATGAAGGGGGGGGGGTTGTCCTGGGGGGGTCTATACTAATGAAGGGGGGGTTGTCCTGGTGGGGTCTATACTAATGAAGGGGGAGTTTTCCTGGGGGTCTATTCTAATGAAGGGGGGGTTGTCCTGGGGGGTCTATACTAATGAAGGGGGGGTTGTCCTGGGGGGTCTATACTAATGAAGGGGGGTTTGTCCTGGGGGGGTCTATTCTAATGAAGGGGGGGTTGTCCTGGGGGGTCTGTACTAATGAAGGGGGGTGGTTTGTCCTGGGGGGTCTGTACTAATGGATGGGGGTGGTTTGTCCAGGGGGGTCTGTACTAATGGAGGTGGGTGTTTTGTCCCGGGGGGTCTGTACTAATGGAGAGGGCGTGGTTTGTCCCAGGGGTCTGTACTAATGGAGGGGGTGGTTTGTCCTGGAGGTCTGTACTAATGGAGGGGGGGTGGTTTGTCCGGGGGGGGTCTGTACTAAGCGAGGGGGGGGTGGTTTGTTCTGGGGGGTCTGTACTAATGGAGGGGGTGGTTTGTTCTGGGGGGTCTGTACTAATGGAGGGGGTGGTTTGTTCTGGGGGGTCTGTACTAATGGAGGGGGGTGGTTTGTTTTAGATGGGTCTGTACTAATGGAGGGGGTGGTTTGTTCTGGGGGGTCTGTACTAATGGAGGGGGGTGGTTTGTTTTAGATGGGTCTGTACTAATGGAGGGGGTGGTTTGTTTTGGGGGGTCTGTACTAATGGAGGGGGATGGTTTTGTACTAATGGAGGGGGGTGGTTTGTCCTGAGGGGGGTCTGCACTAATGGAGGGGGTGGTTGTCCTGAGGGGGGTCTGTACTAATGGAGGGGTGTTTGGTTTGTCCTGAGGGGGTCTATACTGATAGAGGGGGGTGTTTTGTCCTGGGGGGGTCTATACTGATGGGGGGTCTATACTGGGGGAGGGGTTTATACTTAGTGGGGGGTCTGCACTGACGGAGGGGGGTCTATACTTAGTGGAGGGGGATCTATACTGAGGGGCGACTATAGTTGGTGGAGGGGGTGATACCATGTTTTACCGCACCAGGTGACACCCCTCTCCTCTTCGCGCGCACGCTGCTGTACTAGTGAGCGGCGCACTATGTTTCTTCCCCCCGCCTTCATATTGGCCAGGGAAGAAAAAAAAAAAGGAGCAAAGAGGAGGATTGTGGGACATGTAGTCCCGAGGACTGGCAGCCCCACTATAACACGGAAACTGCAGCCCACACAGCATGCTCAGCTGAATGGGAGAGAGAGAGCCAGGAGCCTGGGAAAGCTTTCAGGGAAGTACACCCAGGACTTCAGAGGGAGAGAACAGTGCTGAGGGAGCACCATCAGAGAGAGAACCCCGCTGCCCTGCGCCACCAGAGGGAAAGCCACACAGCCTGGTGCCATCCCTGGCGGAGAAAGGAATGGAGTCATTACAGGAATACAGATCTGGGTGCTACTCAGCGGACTCGCCACGGGCAATTCAGAGTGAGCTGACTCCTGATCAGAGGAACCGTTGTTGCTGTATCGCTGGGTCAGGTGAGAGGGCCGATCGGCCATTATCTACTAACGTCCATAGGAACTGCAGTCGCAGTCTCTGACCATCTCCTGTACTATGTCTGCAGTCTCTGACCAGCTCTTTTATTATGTCTGCAGTCTCTGATCATCTCCTGTATCATGTCTGCAGTCTCTGACCATCTCTTGTATCATGTCTGCATTTTCTGATTGTCTCCTGTATTATGTCTGCAGTCTCTGACCATCTCCTGTATTATATCTCCAGTCTCTGACCATCTCCTGTAGTATGTCTGCATTCTCTGACCATCTCCTGTATTATGTCTGCAGTCTCTGACCATCTCCTGTTTTATGTCTGCAGTCTCTGACCATCTCTTTTAACATGTCTGCAGTCTCTGATCATCTCCTGTATCGTGTCCTCAGTCTCTGACCATCTCCTGTATTAGGTCTGCAGTCTCTGACCATCTCCTGTATTATGTCTGCAGTCTCTGACCATCTCCTGTTTTATGTCTGCAGTCTCTGACCATCTCTTTTAACATGTCTGCAGTCTCTGATCATCTCCTGTATCGTGTCCTCAGTCTCTGACCATCTCTTGTAACATGTCTGCAGTCTCTGACCATCTCCTGTACTATGATTGCAGTCTCTGACTGTCTTTTGTATTATGTCTGGGGGCTCTTTCTAACAGACTCTCTAACAGACAGCCCTCTCTGTGTGCATCAGAGAGACTCCCCTCCAGGTCTCATTAGTGTACACTCTTCCTGTATTTTCTTTATTGTTAAAAGATCATGGGAAGATCCTAGGGTAATGAAGACTTAGCCCCGGTTCACACAGGGGCGGCACAACTTGCAGGTCGCCTCACCGATGCGACCTGCACACGACATCCATGGCGACTTGCAAAACGACTTCTGTATAGAAGTCTATGCAAGTCGCCTCAAGTCGCCCCAAAAGAAGTACAGGAACCTTTTTCTAAGTCGGAGCGACTTGCGTCGCTCCTATTAGAACGGTTCCATTGTACAGAACGGGAGGCGACTTGTCAGGCGACTAGGTCGCCTGACAAGTCGCCCCTGTGTGAACCAGCACTAAGGGGAGTATCTCTGTGTTTGAGTCGTTGCCATAGTAACATTTGTAAAGGGGAGGAGTTGGTAAGATGACCACGCCCACGTGGGGGCGCCAGAAATATTTCTGCACCCAGGCGTCTGTGACCCTAGGATCGGCCCTGGGTGTCATTCACCTAGGACATTAAGCAAGGAACCTGGGGCACATGGCTAGAGATGGCACTAATGGCAGGAAGTGGCCACTTGAATTAGTGATGAAACATCTTCAACTTTAAGCATTTTATAAGCCCATGTGTCAGAGATGCAGAGGTGAAAAAAAAACTTTTATTCCAAATGAGAAAATATTAAAATACCAAAAATGAACAGGGTAAGCTCATCTTTAAAATTAATGGAATTTGCTGTCCCTCCAAATGCCAAATGTATGCAGAAAGCTTTTGCAACATTACCAAGAAATAAAAACTCAGTAACATTATAAATATTGTACTTTTAAATGAGTGAAGCGATAGCATTCTCTTAAACTTTCTCTTTCATGTTCTCTGTTGCAATCAATTAGTTTGTGTTATCACATGTTTTCTCCTTATGCATATGGCTGCATAACATGAATGTCTGTTTATCACAGAAAGAGGTAGCACTTCAAATGTGCATGTATAATACTGTCAGTGTTTGAAGTACATATTTCTGAAATTTAAGTGACAGATGTGAAGAATGTCCTTGGGCTGGATATGCCAGACCTATATATGCTCTCCTGAGCAATATTGTCTATATCAGTGTAAAATTAGAATTACTCAACCATGGAAAAGAAATAGTACAGATTTGAAATAGTTTAAATATATATTCTAGAATTGCTTTCTTACCGCTGTTATATGAAGTGGGATCCAGCGTAATATGAATCTTTCTGAATTAACACCTAATATCAGATCTTTTTGAATTAACACCTAATATCAGATCAGCCAGTTTCATTTGACACGGTGTGACATGACTCAGAAATACAGGACTGCTGGAGTATAAGTATTGCATTTATTGGCGTATAACACGCACTTGTTCACTCTGAAAATCCGGTGCAAATAGCGTGTGCGTGTTATACGCCGATACTTCAATTTTAGCTGCCTCGGAGGGGACAGGGAGGGGGGCGGGACGAACGCCGTCAGATTACATACTGTGAGAATCTCCTGTTTACTTGGCGGCCTCTGTAATAGGAAGTCCCGTCTCCTGGGCCTCCATTGGACCACTGTTCTGTCTATCATAGGAGATTCTCGCTGTATGTAATCTGTCGGCGCTGGTCCCGCCCCCCTCCCTGTCCCCTCTAGGCTGCAGATGGGAATCTATCAGGCTGCACTGATGGCAATGGTGAGGCTGCTGCATTGAAGGCAATAGTGAGGCTGCTGCATTGAAGGCAATGGTGAGGCTGCTGCATTGATGGCAATGGTGAGGCTGCTGCATTAATGGCAATGGTGAGGCTGCTGCATTGATGGCAATGGGGAGGCTGCTGCATTGATGGCAATGGTGAGGCTGCATTCATGTGGACTGATAAGGCTGCATTGATGGCACTTGTGAGGCTGCAGATAGGCATTGATCAGGCTGCATTGATGGCAATGGTGAGGCTGCAGATGGGCACTGACCCTTATTTTGCTTCAAAGTTCCTTATTTAAAATTTACGTTTTTTTCCAGAAACTTCCCTCTTAAAATGAATGTGCGTGTTATATGCCCGTACGTGTTATACGCCAATATATATGGTATATGAGTTGACATGCGAAGGATAAAGGTGTTGTCACTCATGAACAGTGCAGTGCTCTATATACAGAGACTAACTGAGATCTGATCTTCTACAGATATTTATTGAGATCCATATGTGATTTAGAATTGTACTGGAATATGTATTTCATGTGCTCTCACTATAATGTAACTTATGCTGCAAGACACAGCTGTATCATTGTATAATAGAAATAAATCAATACTGCATCAGCACTAGATGGACTAGATGGTATAAACCAACCTGTGGCAATGGTAAGGTTGGTTTATACATGCATTCATGCATTCCATGATATACTCGTTGATCATTTTGCTAATTTAGCAATCTTTGTTCATACACCTATTATACTATGGTTGACACCTGAACGGATTATCTAGGGGCAGAGTCAACTGGAGCCCTTGTGGGATAATAAATGGGAGAGCACACATGACTGTGATTTTTAATTTCACCTCACATGGGACAGCTAATTCTGCTGCTGCAAGCCAGCTATCCTACACAGGTAGACATCTTTATCCTCCACATTGAGCACTTCTCTGTGCTTGGTCATGTTTTCTATGTTTTTTTTATATTCACATTCTTTCACGTTTCTTTTTCCTTTCAGGGATTGCCTTTACTGATATCCCTTTTCACATATCTGCAGTATTGTACACATTTCTCTTTGGCCTTATTCGTCTTACCACCGCAACAGGTATGTTTATATGTGCCTTCATGCATTCTATCATATGCTCTGTTACTATTTTGCTAATTTAGCAATGTTTGATTATATACATATCACATTACATTTTAGCTGACACCTGAACGGATTATTTAGGATCTCCAAGGTCACTCATTTCTACCCATGCCATGTCCGCCTTCCCATTGTTCTTTGGTCGGGGTGTTTTGGTTGGCACCACTTCCTCAGCTCCCTTCCCAAGCATATATTGCTGCCATCCTCGGTGAACATAGCCACAGGCACCTAGGTTTTGCCGATTGGAAAATATGAGGTTTTTCTTTTTTCTGTGAGGCCCATCATTTATTCATGTGTTACATTACTTTTTGATTATTCATTTCCAGATATGTCCCACATGCATCCACCACTAAAGAGCGAGCCACATCTCGCGAAACATGTTGGGTGTTATAGATGTCATGTATACTCATGTACTTTAAATGCAATCTTTAGCTATGTGCAATATTGTATCAGGTTTGCCTTTGTATGTTACTTTTTTATGTGTGACTATTTCTGTACTAAATACTTTACTGTATTTACATTTGTCAATTTTATCAGCCAATTATGCACACCTCATTCAAAGTCCCAAGGGCGACATGCATGTTTCTATTGTATTATTAGGGATGGAAGTGTGTTACTGGTGACACCAGACTTTTCTTTTATTCAATACGAGTTAAGTGTCCAGAGAAAAGAAATGTGGTACAGCAAAATGAGAAACAGTCCACAGAGCCACAGGCAGGCATTGCAAGGGGGAAACAGATCCTAAGAGTGGTAGTATAGCACAGGAATGGTTAAGGGTCCAGGGAGATAGTAGGGTACAGCAGAGGAGGGTAGGGGGTCAGGAACTCACACATAAGATTTCAGGGGCCATGGCCCTTGATGAAGTGGGGAGGCTTGTCCTGATGGATTTGTTGAGGCAGTGTCCCAGGAGCCTGTGCTGGATCCAGGGGAGAGAGAGAAGCAAGGGGTGTAGGCAGCAGACAATGGAAGGCCTAAGGGTCACCCCTAGAGGCCAACCTCAGTCTGGGGTCCTCGCAGGCACAGTGAACACACTGGGCAGGCAGCAGAGAGGGCAGGCAGGATAATCCTTAGAGGGCTCTGGGAAAACAACAGAGAGGACAGGCAGGGCAAATCGTTGGAGGAATCTGGCCATTCAGCAGAGACGGCAGACAGGACAATCTTGGAAAGACAGAACGAAAAGCACCTCTAAGTGTAGCATTTATTAAACATGGCAAGGATAGCAAAATAAACTAACAGGAGGGAGATGTGATATTGGCTCATCTGTTGGTGAAAAAGTCCCGATGAGGAAAGTTCAGCGCGCTGCTCTAGGGAAGCCGAGACAGCGGTGTCACAAGGAAGGAATCCGGTAGGGTCCATGTGGTTACCGGGTATGATTGTGTGGATCGCAGCGTTGGAGATGGCGCATGGCGTCACTGGGAGGTTAGGAAAGCTTGGAAACACAACGTGTTTCAGAGCATGCAAAACACCCACACTGGTCATGCACGCTCCTTTGTCAAGTTTGATTAGAGTAGAGAGTGGCCGCATATAAATAGGATAGAGTCAATTGTCAATCTGAGTGAGTGGGTGGGGATAATGCATATCTATGCTGGTAATACACTGTTTTTACAACCACTAAATATAGATGACAGTATGAAAAAATCAAATAAACAATTTAATAGATAAGAGAACGATCGAATGTAGGTATTAGAGAAAATATTAGAGAAAATATTGTGTGTGTATTTGCATATTCCCCAACGGTTTTGCATACACATACATATATACTAGTAGGGATAATTACTGGGTATAAAACCAATAATGGTACTCAGATATAAAGAAGTACTAGTAGAAGTGTATCTATATGTTAGGATGGTATGAGCATTCTTTACATCTGAGTACCATTATTGGTTTTATAACCAAGAATTATCCCTACTAGTATATATGTATGTATATGTAAAACCGTTGGGGAATATGCAAATACACACACAATATTTTCCATTTTCCCTAATATCTCAGATTCTAGCCATCTATACTTTTTGATGTTTTAAATGCTTTCCATCATATTATGTAATAATTTTATATTTTATAATTTGTCCCCTCCGTGTAACTAGTCCTTTGATGGTATTATAATCTCTGATATGTTTCTCATACCATTTTACTTTCTGACTTGTTTAATGCTTTTAACTAATCTTTTCCCGTGTTTTCCACTAGCTGTTAACGTTTTATGTCAGCCATATACAAGTATGGAGTTTATCTATATGTGTATGCAATTTACATTATTAGCGTCACGTGTATCTCATATGAACCCCCCTCTTAATTCACCCCTCCTACATTCGATCGTTCTCTTATATATTCATTTTTTTATTCGATTTTTTTCATACTGTCATCTATATTTAGTGGTTGTTATAGCAGTGTATTACCAGCATAGATATGTGTTATCCCCGCCCACTCACTGAGATTGACAATTGACTCTACCTTATTTATATGCGGCTACTCTCTACTCTAAGCACACTTGATAAAGGAGCGTGCTTGCCCAGTGCGGGTATTGCACATGATCTGTAACGCGTTGTGTTTCCAAGCCTTCCTAATCTAAGCCTTCCTATTTATACCTGCTTTTATAAAGCCTTTTTAGGGGTTCACCCTGAGCGCATGTTATATATGTTTATTAGGACAATCTTGGAGGGCTCTGGGCACACAGCAGAGAGGACAGGCAGGGCAATCCTTGGAGGGCTCTGGGCACACAGTAGAGAGGACAGGCAGGGCAATCCTTGGAGGGCTCTGGGCACACAGCAGAGAGGGCAGGCAGGGCAATCCTTGGAGGAATCTGGGCACACAGCAGAGAGGACAGGCAGGGCAATCCTTGGAGGGCTCTGGGCACACAGCAGAGAGGACAGGCAGGGCAATCCTTGGAGGGCTCTGGGCACACAGCAGAGAGGACAGGCAGGGCAATCCTTGGAGGGCTCTGGGCACACAGCAGAGAGGACAGGCAGGGCAATCCTTGGAGGGCTCTGGGCACACAGCAGAGAAGACAGGCAGGGCAATCCTTGGAGAGCTCTGGGCACACAGCAGAGAGGACAGGCAGGGCAATCCTTGGAGAGCTCTGGGTACACAGCAGAGAGGACAGGCAGGGCAATCCTTGGAGAGCTCTGGGCACACAGCAGAGAGGACAGGCAGGGCAATCCTTGGAGGGCTCTGGGCACACAACAGAGAGGACAGGCAGGGCAATCCTTGGAGGGCTCTGGGCACACAGCAGAGAGGACAGGCAGGGCAATCCTTGGAGGGCTCTGGGCACACAGCAGAGAAGACAGGCAGGGCAATCCTTGGAGAGCTCTGGGCACACAGCAGAGAGGACAGGCAGGGCAATCCTTGGAGAGCTCTGGGCACACAGCAGAGAGGACAGGCAGGGCAATCCTTGGAGGGCTCTGGGCACACAGCAGAGAAGACAGGCAGGGCAATCCTTGGAGAGCTCTGGGCACACAGCAGAGAGGACAGGCAGGGCAATCATTGGAGGTCTCTGGGCACACAGCAGAGAGGACAGGCAGGGCAATCCTTGGAGGGCTCTGGGCACGCAGCAGAGAGTGTGAAGAGAAAAAACTGCGCTTGGTGCTAAATTAAATAAAACAACTAAACTCCTCAAAATTTAACTATGCATAAATAGTAGTGATAATCCATTAACTGCTGCACTCAGAGGCATAAAAATGCAAACGCAGTGTATACCTATATCAAATGCTGTTGCGCTGTGTAAAAATCTCAGTGAATCCAAATAGAGTCTCAATAAATACAAATACAGAAACAAAAGTCAGGAGAACACCTCCATGTGAAAATGTGAATAAATTACACAAAAACAAAGCATCCAGAGAAAATCAAAACAATGTAGTATCCATCCTTCATGAAAATTGATACAATATTGTGTAGTCTGTGAACCCTCTACCTTTGCACACAGCCTCTTACCAAAGCATGAGACCCCAGATTATAGAAGGTCTATCAAAGCATGAAGCTGCGTGGATAATGGAGAATGGTAATGGATCCTTAATCACAGGATTGCTTGCAGCACCTCCAATAAGCCTGTAATCCCCCTTTCACATTCCACAGTTACATCTGGCAAGAGAATAAACAAGCCTCCAATAGTAAAGTACCGCTAGTGTTTATTTTAAAATTACTAATACAATCTACTCACAGAACATACTTATGAATAGCACTCCCCAGATACTGGGATTTCCAGTGTCTAAAAAGCAACACAGACAAAACAGAACTATGTGTCCCAGCCATCCCAGTGTCCAGAAAGAAGCACACCGTCCATACTGAACTGGAAAATTCAGCCAAGACCTGAGCATCAAATGGCCAGGGCGTTTGGCCTTATTCAGGTACATTATACAATGCTGTCTGCACTACCTGCTGAGATCAACCTCATCTCCTATCCCCTGCAGGGCACAGGAACTCATAGACCAATTATGCAGATAGGCTGACTGCTTTACACATTGTTGATGCTAAAGCATACTATGATTTAAGTCCAAGAAGCTGCATGAGATCACCCGGGCTTATCTCTATTATTTATAGTATATCTGACAGGTTTTCTCTGTTCAGACAAGAAAGGCACATGGAGCAGCTATGCCCACTCCTCCCCTCTGCTGCTCCTTCACAGAAGCATTTGTATTTTGTGAATGTGTTCACATAATACAAAGGCTTCTGCGATTGGGAAGGTGGAGGGGAGAGAAGCTACAGTGACTCTCCTGTTCAAGAGGCAGACCAAAAGATCAGCATTGCTCTCCTGGAACTACAGCGATAGTTGTCTTCCAGGAACACTATAAAGATGTCAGAAATAAATACCAGAGTTAAGCCCAGGAGGTGTCATGCACCTCGCTGGACTTAATTCACAGTGTGGGTTTATTTTTTACAAAGGAGCTAAATTCTTTAAAGTGGATGTAAACCCAATGTCATCCTTTCTAAACTACTGCCATAGGGGTTATCTATAAGGATATACATGCATGTATCTTTACCTGTCAAATGTCTCCCCTCTCTCTGTTATTAGACCCGAAAAACTGCAGATTCTGTGGGTGGGTCTGTTGTCTGGAGTTCGGGGGGTGGAGTCGTGATGTCAGTAGACTCCCCGCCCACCTCTACACTCCTTGTCAATATGCATTTTCTCTGTGTATTTCTAACACTGAACTTCTGCTGAACTTCTGCTATGATCTCTAACAGCCAGTGAAAAGACAGGAAAGTAACCACATGACTTCAGCATGCCAAATCATGGTGAGGTGTGGAACAGCCAATCCTTGCAGAGCTGCTGAAGAAAGGAGTGGGGGAGGGAATTTAAAAATACTGCATGTCTCTTAGGCTAATGCACGAGATGTAAATCACCTGTCACTCACAGCAAGGGGGAGTATTTGACAAAGTTTTTCTCAGTTTGTCAAGAATTGTCTCACTGAACAATAAAAGAGGATTGCTCAGAGATAGATTAACTCTGTGTGGCAAGACTGGGCTCAAATGATAGGAAAACTTATACTCTACAGTATATAAAAAAAAAAAATTTTCGGGTTTACATCCACTTTAGGATATATGAGGAATGCCGTTTAAGGAGCAGAAACAGAAAGCTCAGCTAATGCTAGCAGTCACCAAGAAAACAGACTGGAAAAGTGGAAAAATATCCCCAACGATGAGGCAATAAAAAGCTTGAGCAATTTCTATACAAAAGCTTAAAAAATAAGTTTAAGTCTGGCTTCATACTTCTACATTGTGGTAATGCGTGTTTTTGTAACACATGATAATGTGGATAATCCATTTTGACAAGAAACACACCTGCATTGCAGCCAGAGGCGGCTCCAGGCTTTGTGAGGCCTTAGGCAAAACTTACACATGAGGCCCCACAGACTGGGACGCTCCGTGATGAGGCCGCTATTCCTCAGGCTGGGGGCAGTATCTGATTTGTCCGTCAGCTCCTAAGCGACAGTCCCAGTGGGGGTAGGTGGAGCCGTCGGCGTCAAATTCAGTGATTGAGAACAGGCAAATTAGGCAGCCGCGAGGCCCCTGTGAGTGCGAGGCCTTAGGCGACCGCCTAATTTGCCTAATTAGAGAGCCGCCTCTGATTGCAGCATGCTACAACCCATTGTGATGCAGTACAGTGGGGGGTTTCTGTGTAGTATGTTCCAATGTGACCATTCATTTTGAATGGGCTGCCTTAATGCAACACACGCTGGCAAGCAACATAATGCACCACACAGGTGGGGAACCAGTACGGGTTCACAAGCGGAATACCAAAATATGGGGGGGGGAGTCATTGCTGAATTGGTTAATAAAGATACAAGTCCTGAGGCTGTCACCCTGATCCTGGCTTTACTACTATAACTAGTAGGTCAATGACCTGAAAAATATTTGTCCTCTCTTCCTTCCTTTCTCTGTTGGGGTCCCCCAAGGTTCTGTTCTTGGACCTCTCCTATTTGCAATCTACACCTCCTCCCTGGGTCAGCTGATATCCTCCCATGGCTTCCAAAACCACCTCTACGCTGACGACACCCAAATCTCTTTCTCTACCCTTCAGCTCACTCCCTCTGTCTCCTCACGTATCACTAATTTACTATCAGATATATCAGTCTGGATGTCGCACCACTTCCTCAAACTCAACCTATCCAAAACCAAACTTATAGTTTTTCCTCCCCAATATGCCCCTTCCACTGATCTCTCTGTCAAAATCGATGGCACAACTATAAACCCATCCCCGTATGCCAAAGTTCTAGGTGTAGTCCTGGACTCTGAACTCTCCTATAAGCACCATGTTCAATCACTTTCGAAATCTTGCTGCCTCAACCTCTGCAACATCTCCAAAATACACCCCTTTCTAACCAATGACACAACAAAGCTCTTAATCCACTCCCTGGTCATCTCTTGTCTCGACTACTGCAACTCCCTTCTCATTGGCTTACCTCTACATAGTCTTTCACCTCTTCAATCCATCATGAATGCTCCTGCCAGACTCATCCACCTTACCAATCGCTCTGTCTCTGCTACCCCTCTCTGTCAATCCCTCCACTGGCTTCCGCGCACACCCAACAAATTAAATTCAAAATACTAACTACTTACAAAGCCATCCACAATTTAGCCCCCAGCTACATCACTAGCCTAGTCTCTAAATACCAACCTACTTGTTCTCTTCGTTCCTCTCAAGGCCTTCTGCTCTCTAGCTCCCTCGTCACCTCCTCCCATGCTCGCCTCCAGGACTTTTCCAGAGCCTCTCCAATCCTATGGAATGCCTTACCCCAATCTGTCTGCTTATCTCCTACTCTATTAGCTTTTAGATGATCTCTGAAAACCCTTCTTTTCAGAGAAGCCTACCCTACCCACACCTAACAACTGTATTTTCATTTTCTCCATCAGCTCACCCCCCACAGTTATTACCTTTTGTTCCAATTGACCCTCCCTTCTAGATTGTAAGCTCTAACAAGCAGGGCCCTCTGATCCCTCCTGTATTGATTTGTATTGTAAGTGTACTGTCTGCCCTCATGTTGTAAAGTGCTGCGCAAAACTTTTGACGCTATATAAATCCTGTATATTAATAATAATAGTAGGTCAATGACCTGAAAAATATTTGCAACTAAAATGTGGAATTCCCACTGCAAATGCTGGTTCTTTGTCAGTGATTCACTAGAAATATTGCTGCTATCAGAAAGCATGCATCTTTAAAAAAAAAGCCCGCAAAGGCAGCACCTATAGTTCTACACTCTCAGATTCACTTGCTATTGGTTAACTAATTTTTTCACACTTCTCTGGGCAGGGAATAATGTGCAAAATTAGCTAATCAATACCTAGTTTGACCAATAGGATATTTTCTTTCAGTGGTCATACTGCATTTTTTTTAACTTCCTTCTTTTTATTGAAAAAACTTAATTAATAAAATGTCATTATCCATCCAGTCATTATGTTTACACCATTTATACACAAGGCCAAAACACCAGTAAGCATTAATATACTAATTTTTTCCCCCTTTTTTCTTCCCTTTCCCCCCCTTCCCCCCCATTTCTCACCTCGCTACACCCCCTCCCTCCCCATCTCCCCACACCCCTCCTCCTCCCACACACACCCACCATCCATCCCTCCCACTACCACTAACATCCTACCCAACTTCCATTCTAGCATCATCTAAAATCATCCATAACTTCCATATTTTTTTAAATTTCTTGTAGTTGCCCCTCTTCTTATAAATATATTTCTCTCTACTAATCACATCCCTTACTTCTTTCACCCATTCAGCTACCGTTGGGGGATCTTTTGTCTGCCATTTCCGTGCAATACGTTTTTTACCTTGAAACAAACACCTAATTATTGCAGTCTGTGTATCCCTTAATATCCCTTTTTCCTCCATCAAGCCCATTAGACAAGTCCTGACCTCCATGCCAAGCGATGTCCCAATCACAGAGTTTATTTTATCCACAATGCCCCTCCAGTACCTGTACAGCTTAGGGCATCGCCAGAACATGTGTACCAGATCCCCTCTCCCTTCCCGCATCCTTGGCACATCGCATCAGGCTTCTTTCCAAACCTAAACAACTTCAGTGGTGTATAATATGTCCTGTATATCAAATACAGATGAGAGACAGTCTGTGAAGGAGAGAGGGAGATCCTGGGCCCAAAAGCCAGAACATACTCCCATTGACTATCTGACAATGGCCCAACATCTCCCTCCCATTTAATCCTATTTTTATTTTCCACCATTCCCTCCTAACCCGTGACATTCAGACTCCCATACAAATCAGAAATTAGTCCTTTTGTAGAGTTAGCATTAACCAGCTTCCTCAAGGAGATCATTTCACACCACACTGGTTCCTTCCCACTGAATTGTGCTTCTATGGCATGCCTAATTTGCAGGTACCTGTAGAATGATCGATTAGGAATCGCATACTCTTCCACTAACTCCTGGAATGACTTTAATCTCCCAGCCTTATATAGCTGCATCAAGCAATGAATACCCTGACGGTCCCATTCTTATATTATCCCCATTATTTTAAGTTCATTTAGGTTATTATTATCCCATAATGGGGAAAACTCCGAAAAGCCAGTATAGCCCAGTATTTTCTTGACATACACCCAACCTTTGACCATCATCTGAGTGGTAGGACACTTGGTACCAAAGGAGTCTGCCTCCATCGCCTCTACTATTGTATCATGGCTAGTAACATTCAGCCATACATTACACCCTGCTTCCTTGTCCCCTGGCCTATTACTGCCTCCCACATGTTGCATTTGGGACGCTAGGAAATAGCATCTTGGATCCGGCACTCCCATACCTCCCATCTCTCCCGGCCGCCGCAGCGCCTGCAAGCTGATCCTTGCCACCCCGTTTTTCCAAATTAACTCACTGAACACACTGTCCACCCTGTATCCTCGATAATCTCGAGTCAAAAGGGATTTACTTTCCAGTCACCGCTACTATAACACTTCCCCACCTTTATAACAATTACCACTGGTGAGTGGTAATAAACTATCTCCTCCACTACATTCAATGCTTCCCCATTTCCCAGCACAAGGTTGATTCTAGATAAGGTGGCATATGTCCTGGAGTGGCACGAATACTGTCTCACCCCAGGATGCCTCCTCCTCCAGATATCCACAAACCCTATCTCCTCACAATATTGTAAGAGTGTACCCTTGGGAGCCCCATTGCTAATAATTTTCGGTAGGGAACCTATCTATGCAATTGTTCATAGTCATTTTTAAAATCTCCAACCACTATAACCGGCACCCCTGGGAGATCTGCCATAAATCTAGTTAAGTCATCCAATATTTCCATACTAAATGGAGGAGGGATGTAAACGTTAGCTAGTACACATATTCTGTTTTCAATTGTACATAAGAGAAAAATATACCATCCATTTTCGTCCACCTTGCTCTGGCTGTAGGAGAAAACTAAACCCGAGCTTATCAGTGTACACACACCTCTTGAATAAGAAGAATAGGTGGAGTGATACTGCACCTGATAGTTCCTATGTTCCAGGACCCTGATTGTATCCTTCACCAGGTGTGTCTCTTGCAGACAGAGTATTTTGACTCTCCCTTTATCAGCCATATAAAAAATTGCCTGTCTTTTGGAGCTATCTTTTACCCCCCCCCCCCCCCCCGCACATTCCATGAGCATATTTTAACTTGTTTTATTAAATCTGGGGATTTGTTTCTACCACCTTTAGTACTCATCATTCTTCAGTCCCTGTTCCCTTTCACCTCTCAGGATATCCTCTAACCTAATCCACATTCTCTTGTGACAAAAATATACTGACCTTTCCCCTTTAAATCTAAATATTACTCCTATCTGAACAAACACAAAATCTCCCATATCAAGCTATTCCACTTCTCTTTCCTCCTTGTGCACCTACACACCCACACATTCACTCCAACCTCCTCCCCACACCCTTACCACCCCCGCCCCCCCCAGCTCCCCCCCCCACCCACCCATTTATTCATTACCCCTTTGCCCAATTTTGGGCCCAACCTAATGGCTTCTATTGTGACCATCGTAACCCCCTAAAGTGAAGATTCCATGCTACCTGAACCTAGTAGGAGGGGAACTATCCCCAACATAATCAATGTGAATATAAATATAAATCCCCCCCTATTTGCATATATATATATATATATATATATATATCCCGTCATAAGTCCTGGAGAGGAATAAAGACACAAAAAAAAAAAAAAAAAAAAAAGTCCCGGGCCTTAGAATGAAAGAGTCACTTGTAGACTACTTATCTCCTCAAGTTTTTTCCCCCGCTGTAATCTTCCTTCGTTCTTCTCTAACCAGGCTGATACTTCTGTAGGGGTGGCAAAAAACCTGACTTCCCCCAGAGCTGATATACGTAGACGTGCAGGATAAAGTAGCGCATAATTAATTCTAAACTGTTGAAACTTCCGTTTACACTCTGCAAATTTAGCTCTTTGTCTCTGTAGCTCGGGGGAAAAGTCTGGATATATTGAAATCCTTACACCATTATGCTGTATATTCTTCATCTCTCTCTCTTTCTGAAGGATAGTAAATTTATCTCTGAAACACAAGAGTTTAAAAATAAGGGGTCTTGGATGTCCCCCTGAAGATGGGGTCCTGGTGGCGACTCTGTGTGCACGCTCAATCGAAAAAAAGCTTGAAAACGAATCTTTACCAAATTTCTCCTTTAGCCAGCCTTCCATAAATTCTATAGGATTATTTCCTTCCCATCCCTCGGGGAGACCCAGTACCCTTAAATTCTCTCTACGTAACCTATTTTTCATACTGTCCATTTTCTGCATACATGAATTTAGTTACATAGTTACATAGTTACATAGTAGGTGAGGTTGAAAAAAGACACAAGTCCATCAAGTCCAACCTATGTGTGTGATTATGTGTCAGTATTACATTACATATCCCTGTATATTGCGGTCATTCAGGTGATTATCTAATAGTTTCTTGAAGCTATCAATGCTCCCCGCTGAGACCACCGCCTGTGGAAGGGAATTCCACATCCTTGCCGTTCTTACAGTAAAGAACCCTCTACGTAGTTTAAGGTTAAACCTCTTTTCTTCTAATTGTAATGAGTGGCCACGAGTCTTATTAAACTCTGCGAAAAAGTTTTATCCCTATTGTGGGGTCACCTGTACAGTATTTGTAAATTGAAATCATATCCCCTCTCAAGCGTCTCTTCTCCAGAGAGAATAAGTTCAGTACTCGCAACCTTTCCTCATAACTAAGATCCTCCAGACCCTTTATTAGCTTTGTTGCCCTTCTTTGTACTCGCTCCATTTCCAGTACATCCTTCCTGAGGACTGGTGCCCAGAACTGGACAGCATACTCCAGGTGCGGGCGGACCAGAGTCTTGTAGAGCGGGAGAATTATCGTTTTATCTCTGCAGTTGATCCCCCTTTTAATGCATGCCAATATTCTGTTTGCTTTATTAGCAGCAGCTTGGCATTGCATGCCATTTCTGAGCCTATCATCCACTAGGACCCCCAAGTCCTTTTCCATCCTAGATTCCCCCAGAGGTTCTCCCCCCAGTGTATAGATTGCATTCATATTTTTGCCACCCAAATGCATTATTTTACATTTTTCTACATTGAACCTCATTTGCCATGTAGTCGCCCACCCCATTAATTTGTTCAGGTCTTTTTGCAAGATTTCCACATCCTGTGGAGAAGTTATTGCCCTGCTTAGCTTAGTATCGTCTGCAAATACAGAGATTGAACTGTTTATCCCATCCTCCAGGTCATTTATGAACAAATTAAATAGGATTGGTCCCAGCACAGAACCCTGGGGGACCCCACTACCCACCCCTGACCATTCTGAGTACTCCCCATTTATCACCACCCTCTGAACACGCCCTTGTAGCCAGTTTTCAATCCATGTACTCACCCTATGGTCCATGCCAACGCACCTTATTTTGTACAGTAAACGTTTATGGGGAACTGTGTCAAATGCTTTTGCAAAATCCAGATACACCACGTCTACGGGCCTTCCTTTATCTAGATGGCAACTCACCTCCTCATAGAAGGTTAATAGATTGGTTTGGCAAGAACGATTCTTCATGAATCCATGCTGATTACTGCTAATGATATCATTCTTATTACTAAAATCTTGTATATAGTCCCTTATCATCCCCTCCAAGAGTTTACATACTATTGATGTTAGGCTAACTGGTCTGTAATTCCCAGGGATGTTTTTTGGGCCCTTTTTAAATATTGGTGCTACATTGGCTTTTCTCCAATCAGCTGGTACCATTCCAGTCAATAGACTGTCTGTAAAAATTAGGAACAACGGTCTGGCAATCACCTGACTGAGTTCCCTAAGTACCCTCGGATGCAAGCCATCTGGTCCCGGTGATTTATTAATGTTAAGTTTCTCAAGTCTAATTTTAATTCCGTCCTCTGTTAACCATGTAGGTGCTTCCTGTGTTGTGTCATGAGGATAAACACTGCAGTTTTGGTTACTGAAGCCCCCCGATTCACTCGTGAAGACTGAGGAGAAGAATAAATTCAATACCTCTGCCATCTCCCCATCCTTTGTAACCAGATGTCCTTCCTCATTCTTTATGGGGCCAATATGGTCTGTCCTCCCTTTTTTACTGTTTACATACTTAAAGAATTTCTTGGGATTTTTTTTGCTCTCCTCCGCTATGTGTCTTTCATGTTCTATCTTAGCCATCCTAATTGCACCCTTACATTTCTTGTTGCATTCTTTATAAATTCTGAATACAATCAACCTTGTATTTTTTGAAGGCCTTCTCCTTTGCTTTTATATGCATTTTTACATTGGAGTTAAGCCATCCAGGATGTTTGTTCGCTCTTTTAAATTTATTACCCAATGGGATACATTGGCTAATGCCCTTATTTAATATGCTCTTAAAGCAAACCCATCTCTCCTCCGTATTCTTTGTTCCTAATATTTTATCCCAATTTATGCCTTTTAGCAAGGTTTGTAGTTTAGGGAAGTTGGCTCTTTTGAAATTCAGTGTCTTTGTGTTCCCTTCATGTCTCCTATTTGTGTGATTTATACTGAAACTAATTGACCTGTGATCGCTGTTACCTAAATTGCCCCGTATTTCCACATCTGTTATCAGGTCTGTATTGTTGATAATCAGTAGATCTAGTAATGTTTTATTTCTAGTTGGTGCGTCTACCATCTGACCCATAAAATTGTCCTGCAAGACACTAAGGAACTGGCGAGCCTTAAATGAATGCGCGGTTCCCTCCGCCCAGTCTATGTCTGGATAATTAAAATCCCCCATTATGATAACACTTCCCATCCTTGCTGCTAATCCAATTTGTGATAGGAGATCCGTCTCCACTTCCTCCCTCAGGTTAGGGGGCCTATAGCATACTCCCAGTATTATTTTCCCCTTAGCTTCATCCCTTTGGAGCTCTACCCATAAAGATTCCACCTCCTCCCCAGCCCCCTCAGTGATGTCATCTCTCACATTCACTTGTACATTATTCTTGATATATAGGCATACCCCTCCCCCTTTTTTACCCTCTCTATCCTTGCGGTATAGGGTATACCCTTGAATGTTTGCCAGCCAATCATGAGAGCTGTTGAACCAGGTCTCTGAAATTCCCACAAAATCCAAATCCTCCTTGTACAACAGTATCTCTAGTTCACCCATCTTGTCCGCCAGGCTCCTGGCATTGGTGAACATGCCACATAGTTTAGACCGGTCGCATATTGTCCTTGTATTGGGTGTTTCAAGATTGCAACTTGGACTTGCTACTATACTCACCTTGTGTTTTTGTGCTTTGGTTAACCTACCACTAATGCCCCCAATACTACCCTCTGGAATATCTTCCGCACTGGCTATCACTGTCTCTGGACCCTGCCCCCCATCGCCTAGTTTAAAAACCCCTCTAACTTTTTGGCCATCTTCATTCCCAGCAGATCTGCACCCTCCTCATTTAGGTGCAGTCCGTCCCTTCTATAGTACCGGTTACCGACTGAGAAGTCGGCCCAGTCCTCCAGGAACCCAAACCCCTCCTTACTACACCAGCTCTTCAGCCACTTGTTTACTTCCCTAATCTCCCTCTGCCTCTCTGGTGTGGCTTGATGTACCGGTAGTATTCCTGAGAACACTACCTTGGGAGGTCCTTTTCCTCAATTTAGCTCCTAAGTCCCTAAAATCGTTTTTTAGGACACTCCATCTGCCTCTGACTTTGTCATTGGTGCCAACATGCACCATGACAGCCGGGTCTTCCCCAGCCCCTCCCAGTAATCTGTCCACAAGATCCGTGATGTGCCGAACCCGAGCGCCCGGTAGACAACATACTGTTCGGCACTTCAGGTCTTGGTTACAGATTGCCCTCTCTGTCCTTCTAAGAATTGAGTCCCCTACCACCAGAATCTGTCTTTCCTTTCCCTTTGCTGCCCCCCCACTCTCACTGGAGGAGTTCTTCCCCTGGCAGCTAGGAGAGTCCCTCATCTCCAGCAGTGCTGGTCCCTGACTGGTTACACCAATGTCACTCAATGGAGCGTACTTATTGGGATGCTCCAGTCCTGGATCGGCCTCCCTGGCACTTCCCCCTCTACCCCTCCTGACTGTCACCCATCTACTCTTTGCTAGTGCCTGCACCTCTTTGTCTCCACCCGCCTCTGTGCTGGCCCCTGCCGGCACCTGCCGTGTACGTTCCTGGCTCACCTTTAGTATGGAGGGACTTCTCAGTGCTGACAGTTGCTTCCCCAGATTCAGAACCTGGGCTTCCAGGGAAACAATGTGCTTACATTTTGCACAGCAGTATTCGCCCTCGATCGGATGATCAAGGAACGCATACATGCGGCAAGATGTACAAAGAGTCACCTCTCCACACTCGCCGGGCATCGTACCTATTAAATTTAGTGAGGATTTGGGGATTTTACCCTGTCCAAATTACCTAACAACTAGCTTCCTCACACTACTACTCAACAAAGTTGGTCCCTCATAAGTGATACTTCTTGTCTTAATGGGTACACATCATCCTCCAACTGACTGAGTCTTCCCTCAAGGACAGTTGTCCGGGTACAAACCACTTGTAGTTTATGTTTTAAAGCAAGTAATTAATCTCTAATGCCTTTGAGCTGGTCAGATAAATCAGTTATTGATGACTTACAATTGTTGACTGCCAGGAGAATATCTTTCAAAGATGGCTCCTTCTCAGCTGCTGGTACTGGCGCACAACTTCTTACCTCTGACTCTTTATTTGAGCCAGATTCCCCCTCCAGGACCCCACTTGCTACTATATCTGACGATGTGGCTATCACGGCCCCCGTTACAGAGGCTTGACTTCTCCTCCCAGGGTGGCCCACCTGGTGCTGCGCTCCCCCTGCATGACTGCTCTTCTTAGGTGTCTGATTTGGTGTATGTGCAAAGCGCTCCAATTTAGCAGCCACTTGATTTGATTTCTCCTTAGGGCCACGCTGTGCGGGGACACCTGTTCCATCCTGCACTGCCGCCTCCTCCATCCCCTTCTTCCTAGTCATATTGGCACAATCACCTCCGCCCTGATGGATCACACATGTGTCCCTAGCGGCCGCTCTATCCCGGGACTATGCGCCTCCCTCTCTCTGTGGTATAGATGCTGCTGTTACCCTACCCGGGAGAGCTTCAAGAGAATGTGCAAAGTTCTTCAGGTGAGTATGCAGACTATTCACCGCTCTGGCGTTGGGACCGACACTCCATACAGCAGCACTGTTTTCCCTGCAAATGTCTCTAGCGGCCGCTCTATCCCGGGTGTGCGCGCCTCCCTCTCTCACTGGGATAGACGCTGCTGGTGCCTTACCCGGGAGAGCTTCAGAAGAGTGTGCGGGCTGTTCACCGCTCAAGCACTGGGACCAGCTCTCCACACAGCGGCACTATGTTCCAGGCGCTCCGGGTGTTTCAGCATCTCCCTCTCCACGCTACACGGCCGCGTCAGGCATAGGAGCGGGAGCTAGGTCTGACTGCGCCGCGACCTCTCACCTCAGCATCCGGTCACCGGTCATACTGCATTTAACTGAAATCCAGTTCCTGCACTATTCTCTTGATATCATTTTTCTTTCTTTTGCACATTTTTTAGAATAACTTTTTAGGTGTCAGTTTTCTGTTCGTAATGCCTCAGTGCTTCATTGCCTCTTACATGTTTGTAAAAGAATGAATTTTAAATTAAATTAAATAAAGTTTGAAAAGTAAAAAGATTGATTGCTTGCTAATGAGAACTGACTGCTGTCTGTAGTATTTTTATGACTTGGTGTTACTATACACAGTAGTGGCGGCTGGTGCTCAAAATTTTTTTGGGAGGGGGGATAAACAAACTGAAAAATACTGAAAACCCCCCATAAATTGCAGCCTCACTGTGCCCATCAAATGCAGCCATTGTGCCCATCAAATGCAGCCACTGCGCCCATCAAAGGCAGCCACTGTGCCCATCATACGCAGCCACTGTGCCCATCATATGCAGCCACTGTGCCCATCATATGCAGCCACTTGTGCCCATCATATGCAGCCATTGTGCCCATCAAACGCAGCCACTTGTGCTCATCATATGCAGCCACTGTGCCCATCATATGCAGCCACTTGTGCCCATCATATGCAGCCACTTGTGCCCATCATATGCAGCCATTGTGCCCATCAAATGCAGCCACTTGTGCTCATCATATGCAGCCACTTGTAACCATCATATGCAGCCACTTGTGCCCATCAAACGCAGCCACTTGTGCCCATCATATGCAGCTATTGTGCCCATCAAATGCAGCCACTTGTGCCCATCATATGCAGCCACTTGTGCCCATCAAATGCAGCCACTTGTGCCCATCAAATGCAGCCACTTGTGCCCATCATATGCAGCCACTTGTGCCCATCATATGCAGCCATTGTGCCCATCAAACGCCGCCACTTGTGCCCATCAAAGGCAGCCAATTGTGCCCATCAAATGCAGCCACTTGTGCCCATCATATGCAGCCACTTGTGTCCATCATATGCAGCCATTGTGCCCATCAAATGCAGCCACTTGTGCCCATCAAATGCAGCCACCTGTGCCCATCATATGCAACCACTGTGCTCACCGACCCCCCCAGTCGCAGCTCTGGCAGCACCCACCCCCCCTCCTGCTCTGACAGAGGGGACTTACCGCAGCAGCTCCTCCAGCGTGTCTCCTCCGCTCCTCTTCCTAAGCACCAGGCATCCAATAGGGTGGCTTGGTGCTTTTGCCAATCAGGAAACAGGTCGGCCTCCCTACCTCCTGATTTATGGGGAGGAAGGTTAGTGTGAAAATAGTAAAAATGAATTTGCTATCATCACACAATCGGGTGGGATCAGGGCGCACTTTCTGCGCCCCGAGCCCACCCTATTTTGAAGCCTATTAGAGCCTCTGGCTCTAATCAGGTGCTTCAAAAAGTACCACCTCCTCCCACCCCCGCCATAGGAATCCATGCGTCCGGCGTCCTGAAAGGGACTGGGCGCATGGATAGAGGGGTGGCACCCATGTGCCCACAGTGCCACCACTGATACACAGGTATCTGACAAGGTCCCAAAATCCTTCATCTTCAAGCTCTGTGTTAATGCTATGTAGTGCTACCCCGAAGGAGCCGCTAGTTAAGATGGGTCCTTTGCTCCTGGCCTGGACCTTCTCAAGGACTCCAGCCCTTCTGATATATCAGGCTGAATGCACAAACACACAGTTTTGCTGAGGAATCACAGACAGTGACACTAGTAGCCAGCTATAATGCTATTTCAAAGAACCAAAACAAACGTAAAGTGATACTAAAGGCATTTTTTTAAAAATAACAAACATATTATACTTACCTGCTCTGTGCAATGTTTTTGCACAGAGCAGCCCAAATCCTCTTTTTCTGGGGTCCCTCGCTGGCCCCTCCCTCCTCCCGAGTGTCCCCAGAGCAAACAACTTGCAATGGTGGCACCCAAGCAGGCTTACTCCCGAGCCACTGCTCTGCTTGTCTATTCACACACAAAGCTGTGACTCGGCCCCGCCTCCTCTCTCTTCATGAATTCACAGTGTTTTTGTATTTTTTTCCAACTCCAAACACATATTTAAAAAGCGCCAGTAACTGCAGTTATGTAAAAAATTAAATGTATTTCAATGCAACTGGTATAAATAGCATTTTGACCTGATATCTCCCTCTTGTAATCCCCTGTACAGCAGTACTCAAATTGGGAGAATTCTTAGATGTGGTGACTACGTTCCTTTTCTTTTTTTAGACTTTTTTGATCCAGCCAGTAAGTCTGTAATTTTACAACTTTCTTGAACAGACCAAGCTGTCCAGCAAAAGTGGCATTTAGAGGGTTGATGTGTACTATTTAGCAGTGACAGGGGTGCTTAATGGTCTGCTTTTATTCAATTACGTAAAAACCTTCATCAAAAAGGTAAAACAAAACTGTTGCTACAACGTTTTAAGAAGTACAGTTCAACTTTAATTTGTTAGTCAAGTCTACTTTAGCCATCGAATCACATTGACCGCAGCTTTGAAATCATGCAACTTCATCTGAAATTGCACAATTTCAAACCTGCACCTCAGTGCGACTTCGGTTGCGACTTGGAAGACATCTGTGCAGCTTCATGCACAGATGTCTATGCAAGTCGGACCTGAAATGGCCAAAATTAGATCAGGAACTACTTTTTCAAATCGGTGCAGCACCGCAGAGTTGGCGTTGCACTGATTTCAACAGAGCGATTGCGACCAAATTGACCTGCCAAATCGCATGACAAGTCACTCCAATGTGAACATTGGCTTAATCTGATAGTGCTAACACTGCCCTCTTGCCAGACCGTTCAAAGGTGTCTCTGCTGATCCTCCAGTGGAATGGAGAAAATGTGTTAGTGATTGGATCACCAGGTGAAAAAAAAGAAAAAAAAAAACTAAAAAGAAAACAAATGCAACCACCACATTGGAAAGCTGCAATATATTACATTTTTGTGTTTGGGTTTAATGCGGCCCTAACTACCACATCTCTTATTTCTTTAACAGGCATCACAGGGACAAGAAATTAAGGGTAGATCTTCCCAATGGGGTCACAGACAGAAATAAAAATCCTAACAGAATGTTTAAACCTTGCCCAGTCTATCCAAAACTTTAAAAAAAACAAACAAACATTTTTTTGCTGAAGTTGGGCTTTAAATAGTATTATAAAGATAACCCATAGGCAAATAATGTATTACACGGACAAGATCTAAATTCTTTATGCTTGTAAAAATCCAGACACTGAATATGGTTCTCATAGCACTCGTGTTATTTACACAGATCACAAGACCACGAAGGGCACAAGGGATAAAGGCTGGATTAGTTCCTAGATTTATAGCTCAAACGTTAATTCTGTTCATTTACCCAAAAGCCAATCACATTATAAAAATACAATTTCCCAATGTTCTTATTTTATTCATTTTCAGTTGTGTTACATTTTCATACCTTGTCAAATAAAATATATTGCACAAAGATGAACTGTCAAAAGGAGAGCCCAGCAAAATGTGGTCATTAGCAAAAGAACCAGCCAAATAATAATTATTTGTATGCCATCCAACGTGTATGCTAGTTTTTTGACAGCTCAGCCTTCTATACTTGCTCAAGTCACATTTTTCAACTCATGGTAACATTAAATAGTTGCTCTAACCACAAAATGTCACATAAGAAAAAAACATTTTGATTGAGAGTTGTACTTTATTTCTTCAGCTCTCTACTAGATAGACTTTCAATGTTTTCTATGAGAAGACCATAGGACCATAATAGAGGTAAAGGATCCTTCCATGTAGATACAAAGATCAGTTTGAAGTATTTTTCAGTGGTCAATTTTCACTATAATTTTTATATTTTATATATTAATTATGTTCATTACTTAAACAAGTACTTTTTTAAAATGTATAGTTTTCAACTGTGTTTAATCAGAAAAGTGTGAAAAATGACATATAAACATTTCATATATACCACTTGCCGCAGGTAGTGATCTCCAACAGGGCAGCCGTTATAAATCATGGAGCCCTGTACAGCCTATCTGACAGGCCTCCCGGCCCCCCCTTCCCCCACCACCACCACCACCATTATTACCAAACTAACTGAACAATAATCGGCGCAACCTTCCTTTCACCAACTCAATAAATAGATTGAATCCAACAATAATTCCCGCTTACACACAAAAGTGTTTTCACTCCACTCTTTAGTAACAATACATTCAATAAATAGTGCAGTGCAACTAGAATCTAAATAAAGCACACATATAAAATGATTCTTCAGTGTCCATGGATAACATTGAGCAGTGATCAATAAAAAACTGTCCTTGTGTCTCAAAATAAATGTATCACAACAGTAAAATTATCAAAAAATATATGTATAAAAAAAGAACATGAATTATTCGTTAATTTCTTAATCTTCCACCTTTGTGAAAAAAACTAACTTTTCCAAACGGTGCTCATATAATCCACCACAAGTGTGTAGATTGGCTGCTCACCTTACACTAAGACCCCTGTTTCACCAGCGGGTCATAGCAAGCGGTTCCCTAATGGGAATAAAACCAGGCATGTATTTTACTCTCCTCCTTCAGCTCCTCATCCCACAGACATAGGTAGGCGAATATCGGTACATAATAAATAGTAAATAAAATGGGATATCTAGTGCTCTCAATATAAAACATTTATTCCAAAGAAATATAAAAGATATTGCACTCACATAGCTGACACTCAACTGGGCTCGTAAAATAGACAAGTTTTGCAATCCCAAATGGCTTCAATATCTGTCAGAGCGGCCGTGGGATACCATCGAAGGGTCTGGCTCCCCTCATTATTATTAGCGGACACAAACATCGCCCCTCTGCCCCTAGAATAACCTGCCCCTATCCACAGCTTCTAGCTCACCCCTCTGCACCTAGATCACCCCCCATCCACGGCTCTCACACCTCTACACCTAGAATACCCCCCCATCCACAGCTCTTACACCTCTACACCTAGAATACCCCCCCATCCACAGCTCTCACACCTCTACACCTAGAATACCGCCACATCCACAGCTCTCTCACCCCTCTACACATAGAATACACCTCCATCCACAGCTCTCAGCCCTGTACACCTAGAATACCCCCCATCCACAGTTCTAACCCCTCTACACCTATAATATACCCCCATCCATAGCTTTCACCCCTCTGCATCTAGAATACCCCCCCCCCCCATCCACAGCTCTCACCCCTCCGCACCTAGAATACCCCTCATCCACAGCTCTCAGCCCTGTACACCTAGAATACCCCCCTATCCCCAATTTTAACCTCTCTACACCTGGAATATGCCCCCACCCACATCTCCCACCCCTCTGCACCTAGAATTCCACTCATCTACACTTCTCTCCCCTCTCCACCTGGAATATCCCCCCATTTACAGCTCTCACTCCTCTGCACCTAGAAAACCACCTATCCACAGTTCTAACCCCTCTACACCTAGAATACCCCCCCCATCCACATCTCTCATCCCTCTCCACCCAGAATATCACTGATCGACAGTTCTCACCCTCTCCACCTAGAATACCACCTATAAACAGTTCTCACCCCTCTGCACCTAGAATATCCCCTATTTACAGTTCTCACCCATCTGCACCTAGAATATCCCCCATTTACAGTTCTCACCCCTCTGCACCTAGAATACCCCCCCCCCCCCATCCAGAGCTCTCACCCCTCTGTGCCTAGCAGCCTCCTTGCTTCCTATCCATAGTATTCCCTCCTACACCCAGCACTCTGCATTCACTTTCTCACCATCGGTGCTGCATTTTCCAAAACCCCTCTCAGGGCCCCCGCTTGTTCTCCTTACAGAGGCTGACATGGCTCTACTAGGAAACTGGCAGCGTAGGCTTTTTTTTTTCAAACACACAGTAGCACACTCACTGCATTGCTTACCTTTAACAGCGGCAGTGTACAATGGACCATGCCCGGCAAGTGGTATCGGCTCATGCCAGGGTGGTACACACACAGGTGGAATCAGATGTCATCAGAACAGGGAGGGGGATTGGTGCAGTGGGGTCAATACACAACAATGCCCTGTTTGTGTCTCTTCCTGCAGCAGCTAAAAGCCGGTGGGAGAGAGAGAAACCAGCTTTCGGCTGCTGCAGGGAGAAACACAGGGCAGCGTTATATAATTTCCCCACTGCTCTGATCCCCCTGCTGTCCTGGCTCCCTACAGGAGGCCCAGTGGTACTACCCATATCGGTGGCTCTGACCTCCAACCTAGAGTACCAGCTTTCTGCAAGACCAAGAGACATTATATGACATACACTGGCTGGTAATTACTTAGAAGAGGGACATGTACCTTCCGAGCAGTGATAGAACCCTCCAGTTTTGGCAGTCATAACTAAAAGACATATAGGCTATTCTGTGCTATCACTTTTAAACTGATTGTCATGGATGCACACCATACTAAATGTTTATTTGTATTTGTTGTTTTTTTTTTAATTAAATGAGAACTAAAGTCAAGTTTTTTTTTTCATTTAGCGTAAAGGAGGGTTATAACACCTGTCAGGATTTTTTTTAGCCATATGTATCCAAATGAGGAGTTTTCCCTTCACTTCCTGTCCAATAGCCAAACAGAAAGTGAATGGAAATCCCTCCAAAGTGAGCTAATTCCTGGTTGACACCAAGGTCACCAGAACTAGTGTGCCCATCAAAAGATTTTCCCTCTATTACTGTTCTGAGAACAACCCAAAATTTTGGATTTTCATTCACTTTTACTTTCGGTTATAAAGGTAAACAGGACGAACAGAGAAGGCGAATCTCACTAATGGGGGCAGCAATAACATTCTAAAAGGTGTTCTAATTCCTCTCCACTCTATCCAAAATATAAAAAAGTAACTTTTTAGTGCCTTTAGGTATACTTTAAATTTGTTATTAATAATTTACTGAATCCTATTGCATTTTATGTCAACATTGTACAATAATGCAAAGTAATAGTTAAAAACAAATGTCTTTATCACCCTGTCTTTATTAAAAAAAATAAAGTGAAAAGAAGAGTGAATACAGGATAAAGAAAAACAAGTTTGATTTAAACTATTGCTGACATATGGTTGAAATAACTAACTGAATAGTGTTTTCAGGAATCTTCTAAAGTGCAGTGGAGAACTCTTCTGGGGATCCCACTGCCCTTCATCTCTACAGTTCATATTGTATGTAGACAGCTCATGTAAGTTGCAGTGGTCACAGATGTGGGAAGGATGGGGTCAAGGACAAATTACAGAGGAATGAAATCAAAGAGGTAGGCATATGACCTAAAGTATGGAACATATCAAGGAGCCAAACATGATATCTATATACAGAAACCCTTTTCTAGAACACCTGGAATAGCTCAGATTTTATTCCCATAACCGAAATTGCGTACAATCGCACTGTCTACTGGTGAATGAAATGGAAAAATAAATAAATGGATTTTATTCTCCACGATTACATTATTCTGAATACTTTTGTAAAACATTGCTGTGAACTGGAAAGTACATATAGTATTTTCTAAAAATGTTGAGATATACGAAAAATAAAAGCATCATGGAGTTAAAATATAATTCATACATTTTTTGTCCAAAAAATATGTAATAAATATATTACAGAATAACATGAACAGTGAATTAAGCTACATTTTTTACTTAATACCACTATATAGCCCATTGTCTGATTTTAAACTAATTTCAAAGCTCAATACATTTCTTAAAAAATTTGTTAATACTAGAATCCAAAGAAAAGTCTGGTTTTGGTATTTTCCATTTGTAGTCTCTGTACTGCAGAGTATTGGGCTAGGAGCAGGGGGGATGGGGGCATCACAAGTGTCCAGTTCTCATGTGCTAACAAGAAGCATGGTGATAGGAGAGAGCAGAGGCTTGGTAAGGGACAAGACCTGTTGATGTTACTAAACTGCTGCAGAGAGAAATCAAGTCTACTGGTCCTGCCATACAGCGCTATGGCGTGACACAGGGCTTTTTTAAATCACAGGACAGGATAGACAGAAATGTAAATCCTTTTGCAGGTGAAACAGCTCCTTTATATGCTTTTAATCTGTAGATTTAGCGTTTTTTCATGAGTTTAGGTTTAAATCATATAAAAATCATCCAGGCATTTTTACAGCAGGGTGCCATAGGTCTGTCTACTTATCTAGGCAAAAAGTATGGTTCTATTGTATAAAAAGGTACAATATTACCATTGCACATGAACAAACTCTAAAAAATGCATGGTTACGGTTACCAATTTTCTTTCTGGTCACATATACTTTTTCAGATGAGAACAGCAGCAACTCTGCATGACCTAAGGAAGCCTTTCCTTTACCAATGCTTACTGTTCAGCTTAAAAACATCTCACCAATGTATAATGAGTGAATAAAAACTCTAATCTTGTCTAACCCTAGAGACCCAGTTATCCCCTCATTGGGCATCACCAGTTTACTTATACTAAGGCCGGCCATACATGGAGCAAAAATTCCCTTCATTCCTCTACCAACACAGACCATGTTGATGCAAAAATCCCTCCTGCCAGGCCATTGTCTGCTCCTGTCATGGGTGGGCGGGGGAGGCCATCCCCGCTGGGTGAAGAAAGTGATTACCGCTAGCGTTTATAGCATCTGCTGGTGATAATCGCAAGAGAATCTGACAGGCTGGTTGTATCGCTTCATCAACTTGGTACAATCAGCCTGCCCATTAACGGTTCGAATCTTGGCCAGTTCCTGCTGAACCAGCCGAGATTGACACCATGCATGGCTTGCCTTACATGGGTTGCAGGAAAGAATTAAAGAATTTCACCTAATTCCCCCATCAACGCAGACAGTGTTGATGCTGGAATCCCCTCCTGCCAGGCCATTGTATAATACTGGCGGGGGGGAGGGGGGGTGAGCAGGGGAAGCCACCCCCACCGGGAGAAGACAGTTATTGGCGCTAGCGGTTATATCAGCCACTAGTAATAATTGCAAGAGAATCCTGCAGGCTGGTTGTACCCAAGCTGATCGCTCATTTAGCCTGCCCATTACAGGTTCGAATCTCGGCCAGTTCCTGCTGAACCAGATGAGATTTAAACCGTGTATGGCCGACCTTACTCACACAGCACAGATAAGGTGAAGCCAGACTGTCAATCACAACCCAAATGTGGGCGACGCCCCTATCCTTCTTGTGACAGATACTGATACTCTATATACTGTATGTTGTGGGCAGTGGGGTGGTTAAAAATGGAGATGAGAATTTAGCTGTTAACTTTTGCAAAAATGTGAAATCTGCATATCAATA
This sequence comes from Lithobates septentrionalis, assembly GCA_037952835.1. Taxonomy (NCBI): domain Eukaryota; kingdom Metazoa; phylum Chordata; class Amphibia; order Anura; family Ranidae; genus Lithobates; species Lithobates septentrionalis. The sequence continues at coordinate 3,215,661 of JBBDGP010001237.1, forward strand.
ACAGTTCTGTTTAGTCTTTTCATGTTTTGTATTTCTGTGAGTCCAGAAGAACTGGAGAGATGAGAATACATACAGTGGTGAATGGAGAAATAAGCAGTGTATCGGAAATAACTAATGGAACAGACTATAAAGATAGCATGCTCGGGGAAAGGGAGCGTTAGCTTTAACTTTTTATAAAGTCCGATACATACAGTATGCATCTTGCAGTAAAATATAAGCATTTTAGAAGACACAAAAAAGCTTTGTGACCTAATCTAATGAAAAGTCCTTGAGGTTTTACACTCATGTAGTCTTTTTCATTTAATTTAATTTAATTTTGAAGCACAGTAATCTCCTTTATTGGATAAAGCTCATTATCCAAATGTTAGGTGCTGATAGGAATGAGCCAAACACCCCCCCCGGTTCGGTTCGCACCAGAACCTGCGAACGGACCGAAAATTCACACGAACTTTAGAACCCTATTGACGTCTATGGGACTCGAATGTTCGAAATCAAAAGTGCTCATTTTAAAGGCTAATTTGCATGGTATTGTCCTAAAAAGGGTTTGGGGACCCGGGTCCTGCCCTAAGGGACATGTATCAATGCAAAATTTTTTTTTAAAAACGGGAACAGTGATTTTAATGATGCTTTAAGTAAAAAAAAAAAAAAAAAAGTGAAATATTCCTTTAAATATCGTACCTGGGGGGTGTCTATAGTATGCCTGTAAAGTGGCGCGTGTTTCCCGTGCTTAGAAAAGTCCCTGCAAAAAATTTCATTTTTAAAGGAAAAAAGTCATTTAAAACTGCTTGTGGCTTTAATGTAATGTCGGGTCCTGGCAATATGGATGAAAATCAGTGAGACAAACGGCATGGGTACCCCCAAGTCCATTACCAGGCCCTTTGGGTCTTGTATGGATATTAAGGGGAACCCTGTACCCAAATTAAAAAAGGAAAGGTGTGGGGCCCCCAGGCCCTATATACTCTGAACAGCAGTATACAGGCGGTGCAAACAAGACAGGGACTGTAGGTTTGTTGTTAAGTAGAATCTGTTTGTAATTTTGACATTTTTAACATGTTTAGCTCCAGCCAAAAAATCTATTTTAAGTTCTATTTTAAGCTTTTTGGAAAACCTAGGGAAGGGTTATCACCCCTGTGACATTTGTTTTGCTGTCTGTGCTCCTCTTCAGAAGATTTCACCTCACTTTTTGTCCCAATGACAAATGTTTTTTGAAAATTTGGGTTTTTTTGTGATTGGTGATAAAGCATCAGTGGAAAGGAGAAAAGTTTTTCCCATATTAACTCCTACAGGAGAGATTTTCCCTTCCTAGGGGTAGATTTCATCTCACTTCCTGTTGTCTCTTCCATTTGCAAGTAGGAGTCGTTTGTAAGTTGGATGTTTGAAAGTAGGGGCCTGCCCTATATAGTCAGCAGAAATTTGGGCCTTGGGTGTTGTTGTGGCCACAACACTGTAAGCCCTCACAGGGCCCTGCTGTGAAATATTAGATCAAGAATTGTAATTACATTCCCCTGTTGAACAGGGGCAGAAAAATTGGGCCTTTGGTGGTGGTGGTGGTGGTGCTGGTGCCACAACACTGTAAGTCCTCACAGTTACTCTTGGTGGGGGCAGAAACAGGCCCTGCTGTGAAATATTAGATCAAGAATTCTAATTACATGTCCCTGTTGAACAGGGGCTGAAAAATTGGTCCTTAGGCACTGGTGCTGGTGCAGCTTTAGCTGAACACTGTGCAGAGGTCGCACTACACTAACTTGTAGCATTAGCTGAACACTGTGCAGAGGATGCACTACACCAACGTTAAAATAATGTAGCTGCCTGCGGTAGTGATACGATCAGGAAAACACCACCAACCTTCTACAGGTAGCTTTAGCTGAACACTGTGCAGAGGTCGCACTACACTAACGTGTAAATAATGTAGCTGCCTGCGGTAGTGATAGGATCAGGAAAATACCACCAACCTTCTACAGGTAGCTTTAGCTGAACACTGTGCAGAGGTCGCACTACACTAACTTGTAGCTTTAGCTGAACACTGTGAGGAGGACGCACTACACTAACTTGTAGCCTTAGCTGAACACTGTGCAGAGGTCGCACTACACTAACTTGTAGCTTTAGCTGAACACTGTGCAGAGGTAGCACTACACTAACGTGTAAATAATGTAGCTGCCTGCGGTAGTGATAGGATCAGGAAAACACCACCAACCTTCTATAGGTAGCTTTAGCTAAACACTGTGCAGAGGTTGCACTACATTAACGTGTAAATAATGTAGCTGCCTGAGGTAGTGATAGGATCAGGAAAACACCGCCAACCTTCTACAGGTAGCTTTAGCTGAACACTGTGCAGAGGTCGCACTAGACTAACGTGTAAATAATGTAGCTGCCTGCGGTAGTGATAGGATCAGGAAAACACCACCAACCTTCTACAGGTAGCTTTAGCTGAACACTGTGCAGAGGTCGCACTACACTAACTTGTAGCTTTAGCTGAACACTGTGAGGAGGACGCACTACACTAACTTGTAGCTTTAGCTGAACACTGTGCAGAGGTCGCACTACACAGACTTGTAGCTTTAGCTGAACACTGTGCAGAGGTCGCACTACACTAACTTGTAGCTTTAGCTGAACACTGTTCAGAGGACGCACTACACTAACTTGTAGCTTTAGCTGAACACTGTGCAGAGGTTGCACTACACTAACTTGTAGCATTAGCTGAACACTGTGCAGAGGACGCACTACACCAACGTTAAAATAATGTAGCTGCCTACGGTAGTGATACGATCAGGAAAACACCACCAACCTTCTACAGGTAGCTTTAGCTGAACACTGTGCAGAGGTTGCACTACATTAACGTGTAAATAATGTAGCTGTCTGCGGTAGTGATAGGATCAGGAAAACACCACCAACCTTCTATAGGTAGCTTTAGCTGAAAACTGTGCAGAGGTCGCACTAGACTAACGTGTAAATAATGTAGCTGCCTGCGGTAGTGATAGGATCAGGAAAACACAGCCAACCTTCTACAGGTAGCTTTAGCTGAACACTGTGCAGAGGTCGCACTAGACTAACGTGTAAATAATGTAGCTGCCTGCGGTAGTGATAGGATCAGGAAAACACCACCAACCTTCTACGGGTAGCTTTAGCTGAACACTGTGCAGAGGTCGCACTACACTAACTTGTAGCTTTAGCTGAACACTGTTCAGAGGACGCACTACACTAACTTGTAGCTTTAGCTGAACACTGTGCAGAGGTCGCACTACACTAACTTGTAGCTTTAGCTGAACACTGTGCAGAGGTCGCACTACACTAACTTGTAGCTTTAGCTGAACACTGTTCAGAGGATGCACTACACTAACTTGTAGCTTTAGCTGAACACTGTGCAGAGGTCGCACTACTCTAACTTGTAGCTTTAGCTGAACACTGTTCAGAGGACGCACTACACTAACTTGTAGCTTTAGCTGAACACTGTGCAGAGGTCGCACTACACTAACTTGTAGCTTTAGCTGAACACTGTTCAGAGGACACACTACACTAACTTGTAGCTTTAGCTGAACACTGTGCAGAGGTCGCACTACACTAACTTGTAGCTTTAGCTGAACACTGTGAGGAGGACGCACTACACTAACTTGTAGCTTAAGCTGAACACTGTGCACTACACTAACTTGTAGCTTTAGCTGAACAATGTTCAGAGGACGCACTACACTAACTTGTAGCTTTAGCTGAACACTGTGAGGAGGATGCACTACACAAACTTGTAGCTTTAGCTGAACACTGTGCACTACACTAACTTGTAGCTTTAGCTGAACACTGTTCAGATGACGCACTACACTAACTTGTAGCTTTAGCTGAACACTGTTCAGAGGATGCACTACACTAACTGTAAATAGTCTAGCTGCCTGACTGTGGTACTAATAGGATCAGAAGAACACCAGCAATTTTCTTCAGGTAGCTGTAAATATTGTAACAACACAAGCCTGCCTGTCAGTAGGAAGATAATAACAGGAACGGATCTAGCTAAACTGAATACAGTGTATATATATATATATATATATATATATATATACAACACCTGGGATGCATATATATACACAATACACTGTAAGTGCAGCTAACTGACTGACTGTCCTGCCTAACGTGTAAATAATGTAGCTGCCTGCGGTAGTGATAGGATCAGGAAAACACCGCCAACCTTCTACAGGTAGCTTTAGCTGAACACTGTGCAGAGGTCGCACTAGACTAACGTGTAAATAATGTAGCTGCCTGCGGTAGTGATAGGATCAGGAAAACACCACCAACCTTCTACGGGTAGCTTTAGCTGAACACTGTGCAGAGGTCGCACTACACTAACTTGTAGCTTTAGCTGAACACTGTTCAGAGGACGCACTACACTAACTTGTAGCTTTAGCTGAACACTGTGCAGAGGTCGCACTACACTAACTTGTAGCTTTAGCTGAACACTGTGCAGAGGTCGCACTACACTAACTTGTAGCTTTAGCTGAACACTGTTCAGAGGATGCACTACACTAACTTGTAGCTTTAGCTGAACACTGTGCAGAGGTCGCACTACTCTAACTTGTAGCTTTAGCTGAACACTGTTCAGAGGACGCACTACACTAACTTGTAGCTTTAGCTGAACACTGTGCAGAGGTCGCACTACACTAACTTGTAGCTTTAGCTGAACACTGTTCAGAGGACACACTACACTAACTTGTAGCTTTAGCTGAACACTGTGCAGAGGTCGCACTACACTAACTTGTAGCTTTAGCTGAACACTGTGAGGAGGACGCACTACACTAACTTGTAGCTTAAGCTGAACACTGTGCACTACACTAACTTGTAGCTTTAGCTGAACAATGTTCAGAGGACGCACTACACTAACTTGTAGCTTTAGCTGAAAACTGTGCAGAGGTCGCACTACACTAACTTGTAGCTTTAGCTGAACACTGAGGAGGACACACTACACTAACTTGTAGCTTTAGCTGAACACTGTGAGGAGGATGCACTACACAAACTTGTAGCTTTAGCTGAACACTGTGCACTACACTAACTTGTAGCTTTAGCTGAACACTGTTCAGATGACGCACTACACTAACTTGTAGCTTTAGCTGAACACTGTTCAGAGGATGCACTACACTAACTGTAAATAGTCTAGTTGCCTGACTGTGGTACTAATAGGATCAGAAGAACACCAGCAATTTTCTTCAGGTAGCTGTAAATATTGTAACAACACAAGCCTGCCTGTCAGTAGGAAGATAATAACAGGAACGGATCTAGCTAAACTGAATACAGTGTATATATATATATATATATATATATATATATATATATATATACAACACCTGGGATGCATATATATACACAATACACTGTAAGTGCAGCTAACTGACTGACTGTCCTGCCTAATCTATCTAACTTAAATCAAACGACACTGTCTCTCTGTCTCTGTCTCTCAACGCCGGAACACACTACACAGGGCCGCCGTGCAGGCGGCCTTATATAGTGTGGGGAGTGTACTAAACCCCCTGAGCCATAATTGGCCAAAGCCACCCTGGCTTTGGCCAATTACAGCTCTCACCTACAGACGGCGCTGTGATTGGCCAAGCATGCGGGTCATAGTGCATGCTTGGCCAATCATCAGCCAGCAATGCACTGCAATGCCGCAGTGAATTATGGGCCGTGACGCGCCACACGAATTTGGCGTGAACGGCCCATATCGGGCGCAAATCGGCGAACGGGCGAACAGACGATGTTCGAGCCGAACATGGGTTCGACTCGAACACGAAGCTCATCCCTAGGTGCTGAATCATTTATGCCTGTCCTCACTAAACCCTTTCATAACAACATATTTATGCCACCCATTGTGGGTGGAAATAGTTTTAGGGTAAAAACACCCAGACTTTAGAACTTAAACCTGTTGGCACTGGCCGCATGCAAATATGCAGCCTCTCGGCGGGTGGGCCTTGGTGACGAGCGGCCACATATTTATGTGAATTGGTGGAATATAGCTGTGCCGAGAGCACGCACAGTTACCAGCGGCTAATGCAAAGCTCACGATCACTGCTTGCGATCTGAAGCTTTCTTAGCAGGTGACCGCCGTGACAGCCAATTTTCAAGTAAGCATTTGTTGAATTGTCAAATATAACTATTATTTGTATTACTTTTACATTGCTGGTAATAAAAAATGAAAGTAAATGCTGTGATCATAGATCTCCCTTTAAAATACGTGTGAAATAAAAAAAATAAAAAAACTTGGTACAATCAGCCTACCCATTAATGGTTCAAATCTCGGGCAGGCCCTGCTGAACCAGCCGAGATAGGAACCATGTATAGCCGGCCTTACACGGGTTGCAGGAACTGACCTGGAAGTGAGAGTGGGTACCTGTCAAAACTGGGTACCCGCTCCCCACCAAAAGGTGCCAAATGTGGTAGCAGAGGGGGGGAGGAGGCAGACAAGCAGAACTTCCCCTTTTGGGTGGAGCTTTTAATTCCTAGAAATATTCTTGTGGCGACTGTTGTTTGCAGGTTTTAAGCTGTAGTATTTAATAAAAATAGCATATGTTTAATGCACTTTTATGTATTACTCTTGTAATCAGTCTGTAAATTTCATAATTTTAGACTTTTCATAATACATTTTTCAACAAATAGTTTGCAAAACAACTTATAATTAGAACTGATGTCAACATACTTGTGTTAAATAACGGTGTTACATACTGATTATAATTTAGCAATGCCATATTTGGCTTTGCGTTGTAGAACCTGTGACAGTTCAGTCAATCAAACTAATTTATTTATCACACCAGATGGCATATATTCTTTTCAAACTTGTTTAGAAGACACAACTGTTCAGCAACTAAGCACCATTTTTTGTATGCTAAGAGGAAATAAAATGAAGAACATGACTACTGTCATGTACACAAAACACAATGAATTGTGCATACAGTTAGGCAACAATAAATATTAATTGTATCCTGGAGGAAAGACAATAAAATTTATAAGCAGAAGCAAATGCACATTATATCCTGTTCAGGTAGTTTAAATATTTGCACAAAATTTCAGTATAAACACTTCTAGACCATGCAGATATTTGGTTGACATCTTTTGTCTATATTCTTGCTAAATGAAGGCAGAAACTACAGCTATTGCATACAGTTTCTATACTGTATAGTGACTTGTAAATGTTAATGATTAAATTAATGCTACATTATAGAAAAACTTATAATAAGAAATAATATTTCACCTTTTTTAGTAGTAACACTGAAGACTTCCCTCCTTCCAAACACTCAAATACTTTTGTAACAAATTGGAGTTCATGAACTTAGAGAAAGCATACACAAGAGGGAATTTATAACGTCTGCTATACTCTCCCTTTACTTGGGGGGGGGGGGGTGCTTAAAGCGTTTATTACCCCAACATTTTATATTCCTGATATGTGCCTGCTGTACCATGTACATGTATGAGAAAGCATCCTGCTTTCTGTATTGTTTCCTTAATGTCTAATCCCCGGGGTTCCTGCTAGTCCCCTTGCTTTCCTATTAAAAAAGGACCACACTAAACAGGAGAGCACACCGTGGTCAGTTCTCTAGCTTTGCTGGGAACTCAGTGTACGCTCCTCCAATGATCAGACTTATCCTGACACACCACTGCTGCACAGCCATTCACTGGGAAGTTCAGTGTGCTGCTGCTTCTCCTCCCCCCAGCTCTTATGCAGCTGAGAACAGAGGGAATGTGATCATTTATAAAAAAAAAAGGGGAAAAAAGTATTTATAATGTTTTTTTTTTTTTTATATATCTATACAAAAATGTTTCATCTTTTCAGATTAAATGTTCAAATGTCAGGCAGAAGGGTGCTAACAGGGGCCACCCATGGCTCAAAGTTTGGCTAATTTATCAGAGGCAGGTCAGTATTCGCCCTTTGTATGGCCAGCTTATCAAATATTTTTTTCAGTTAATAACTGATGAATATGGATATTTCTTACTAAAGGTGTTTTTTTTTTTTTTTTTTTTTAGTTTCGTGTGCATTGTTTTTATATTCAGTGGAAAATACTATAATTAGTTTATTAGTTTCCTTTAACATGTGTAATTTATTCTGCAGGATAGAAAATAATCTGCAGAACTCAGTTATGCTATGTTGTTTGCAAGCCATCTCTACTCTTTGCAAAAGAGATCTGAAGCAGGTTTCAAATATTCAAATTTCCTAGAAAACCTCCTTTAATGTTAGAGGTGAATTAACTTTTAAAAACCAAATTAGTCCTTGATTTGTAAGTTGAGGAAATCAAAGGTAAATAGGAATTCATGAAATCTGGCTAATATAACTTTATAATATAAATCATATAATAATATAAATATCTGGCTAATATAACTTTTGGTTTATTAGTCGCTAAAACTTCACAGTCATAGAGGTGCGAACCTTGAAATGTTTGATCCTTCCTTAAAACAAGTAGCGCAGTTTATCCTCATTAGTTCATTAATTTAGCATACAGTATTGTTAATGGCTGCTTTCTGGCATTATTTAGGGGTTTTAAATTCAATTTGAACTCCATCACCAGCTGATTGCCATCATTGTTAGACCAGCAGTTGCTGCAATAAGCATGACTATTGCCGGCCATACACGGTTCGAATTTCGTAAGAATTTTCTTTCGAAAATCGTATGAAAGAATTTTCGTATGAATTTCGCATCATTAGTGGGCTGCAACAACGGCCGATTTTCGTGCGGCAATCGAATTTGAGCAATCGGACATGTTGGAAATTTTCCGAAAAACGAACGATTTTCTAATCAATGATGGGAGAATCGTGCGAGAAATGTAATAAGAAAAGAAAATTTACGGAGAGAAAAGAAGATTCCCGGCCAAGAAAATTCTTTTCTTTAGCAACATGAGGTGAAATTGAAGGCTTGGTCGGCCGAATTTCGAAAATCAATGGTGGCATCATCGGATCACAAAAAAACCGAAATTTCTTATTTTGAAAAGAAAATTCGTTCGAAATTCGACCGTGTATGGCCTGCTTATGGGGTTCTGCAGTACTAAAAGTCTAATTAGCACTGATTTATTCACATTGTATACGTACAAACAGAACTGGTGGGGAAAGCAACGGTTATCCTTATAGGGGCAGAACCCCTAGAAGCAGTGGTAGAGCAGTGAGAAGAAGACAGAAATATTGACAATTAGAATTTGCATTGTAGAAATCAGATCAATACAAGATTGCTTGATTGGGTGGTATGTTAACTGTACTTTTTAGTTTGCTGTACAGTTTTTACTAAAAAGGCTGACAAAACGCACACACACACATATAAAAGAAGTGTACATTGATTCTGTAATTTGATACCAACTGCACAGTTGTAGTAGCAATCCAATAAGTGCTTCAAAATATCTGACTGTCTATATAGTCCTTTATACTACATTTCGGGTTGTGAAGGGTTTCTAGTAAGAATATCTCCAATCATCCAAAGGCGGCTTTGAAGCAAGAAAACTGTAATTGTTGCTCTTGTTTCACTGGTTGGAGGATCACTGCCCTGGAACAAGCATATGTATGCCAGATAGCTACAGTCAGCTCTATGAATGGAGGATGGGTGGACGAATAAAAGGTCTGCCTCTTCCATTCATAAAGCGCTTTTCATTGATGGAAGCTATAGTACAGCTTCCCTGAATGAAGATGGCAGGTGGGCATTGTCTGCACTCTTGAAAAGTAGCTGCGAGGGTATGGGGGGTGCAGAGGACTTCAGATTTCATCTAAGGCAGTAGCCACCAGATCAAGGGAATCTTGAATGTGAGTACTATACCTTGTGCTGATTTAAAAAAAAAAATAATAATGCTTTAATTCACAAATTAACGCAGAAAAAGAATTTTTACTCTCAAACAGTTACAGCTATTTTTATGTAATTCAATAAGATTTGAAAACTGCAGTCACAGGACTAAAATAAAGATCCCTAGGCTTCATTCACATGAGCGATCTGGCCTGATGCAAATTGCAGCAGCAAGAATCTTCTGATATAAGCTGCTTGCTGCAGACGCCAATCCCATTCACTATAATGGCCTGTTCTTGTTTCTCTTTTTGAGCATATGTGGCTGGTGGCTAGAGGTGGCGTTATATGAGCAACGGGGCTACGTTGACTTTGAGAAGGAGCTGGGGAGAGGTGTGGATTCATATGACACATGCCTTTTATGACATCTCTATTATTAGGGGGTCATATTCATTTGGAAAGCCTGCATTTTGTCCATCTCGTGACACTTATTCCAAGACCCCTGGGTCGAAGAGTTTTACTTAGTCACACCCTGTGGATTTTTATTTTATTGTCTTTATTTTATTTTGACAACTACTGAAATGTATTGATTTGTTTTTTATTTAGCATAGCACAGGTATGTACATGATTTGTGACTATGAAAAATATCTCATAGTGTGTTTGCCGCTTCTTCTTTCAGAATTATTTGTTGCATAAGTGCAGTTTTCTGCTCATTTTCATATAAGACTATAATGATAGGTCGCTGGTGGCCCCAGTTATTCATGTTGTCCACAGAGCCAGTGATTAGCTGTAGTGATCTTTGCTGGACGCACACAAAGTGCAGCCAGCAGCGATCACCGCAGGTAACCACTGGCTGTGCAGACAGTCACAAACAGCTGCGGCCTACCAGCAACCTTTCATTATACTGAATGGGATTAGTGGCCGCAGTTTGCCAATCGCAACATCAGCAGAAATCACCTATGTGTTATCCTTGCGTTAATGCTTTATAACTTGAGCTTCACATATCTAAAGTTTCTGGATACTTCAGGTGTTTTGAAGGCAGGATAAAATCAACATCTTATGCCGCGTACACACGGTCGGACTTTTTGACCAGACTGGTCTGACGGACTTTCCGACAGACTTTCAACAGACTTTTGACGGACTTTCGACGGACTTTTTAAATGAACGGACTTGCCTACACACGATCACACCAAAGTCCGACGGATTCGTACGTGATGACGTACACCGGACTAAAATAAGGAAGTTGATAGCTAGTAGCCAATAGCTGCCCCAACGTCGTTTTTTGTCCGTCGAACTGGCATACAGACGAGCAGATTTCTGGGTCCGGGGGAGTTACGACGTAAAGATTTGAATCCAAATCTAAAGTCCGTCAGATTTTCGACTAGAAACGTCCGCTGAAGGTCCGATGAAGCCCACACACGATCGAATTGTCCGCCGAACTCGGTCCGTCGGACCAGTCCGGTTGAAAAGTCTGACCGCGTGTACGTGGCATTAGCTTTCTCTCTGCAGTGTAAAGATGATCTAATAGTTCTAATATATAAAGGGGCATTAACTGTAAAAACTTGAGTCAGCTCTGGATATTATTTGACTATAGCATGTTTTACCATATTGCAAGATCTTTACTTTTGCTACAAATACACCATCTGATTGTTGTGACACACTACAGATTAATGGAATGTCCTTCCACTAACTAACCAGAAGACTTCCAATTTCACACTTGCCACCAGAATGGACATTCTGCTACCTTCTAACATTAAAAGGCTGTTGTCTGTAAAGAGTCCTAAAAACTTGGTTTCCTGTGCTTGGTTTTTAAAGTATTCTTGAAGCACATGCATGTGTACCGATGGATTGATACCAGACAGACACCAAACTCAGGTGCTTTAAATTTATATTTGAAAAAAGAAAAACTTTTGAAATAGTCTTATGCCGCGTACACACGACCGGACTTTACGCCATACTTTGTTCGGCGGACCGGAGTCCGTTGGACAATTCGATCGTGTGTGGGCTCCAGTGGACTTTTTTTCCCCAAAAGTTTGACGGACCTAGAAATGAAACATGTTTCAAATCTTTTTGACGGACTCGAGTCCAGTCGAAAAGTCCGCTCGTCTGTATGCTAGTCCGACGGACAAAAACCGACGCTAGGGCAGCTATTGGCTACTGGCTATGAACTTCCTTGTTTTAGTCTGGTCGTACGTCCTCACGTACGAATCCGTCGGACTTTGGTCGATCGTGTGTAGGCAAGTTCGTTCATTCGCAAAAATAAAAATTAAGTACAGCGCTACGTTTAGAAAGAAAGTGAAAAGCAGCCAACACACCTATAGACTCAAGGCAGAAAAAAAACTGTTTAAGTTCGCTCATTCGGAAAGTCCGTCGTAAAGTCCGTCGAAAAGTCCGCAGGACAAAGTATGCCGTAAAGTCCGGTCGTGTGTACGCGGCATTATACTTATGTTTCTTTACCAAATCTTTCTGTCCCGTCTGAAATAAAATGCTATATTAAGTTAACAAAGGTAGAATAAAATATGACCCTTGATAATCATATAGCTTTATTAATTGTAATACAAATTTGAAATGTGCCAGCACTATTGCTAAATATTTAAAAATGTTGTTCATAGTTTCCATATTGCAAATACACTTTACAAAGTCTTTTATCTAAAACATACTCCCTAAGACGGTGAAAAAATAAAATACAGATTACCCAAAGATGTAAAAGTTAATGTGTTATTCTATTCAAAACTCATATTTTAGCTATGGGTGAACCATTATTGGGTTTTTGGTTGATTTTACGTTATGCAGACTACAGCAATTAGAATGAGACTCACCACGCTGCAGATGAACAAAAACTCTGCAGGTGGAATGGAGATCCAACCACTAGAGTTATGAAAGATATATGAAATTTGTGGATGATCTAACATAACAACCACTATGCATACGTGTATTTTTGCACAGGCTTGTCCTTTACTAGGGGAAAATTTGACCATAGGTGAAATATTGAGAAAACCACTGAGAGCTAAATAATTTCTGCAAGCTCCTTCACACAACCACTGAGCAAGAAGACAAGACCCTGCTAACTGATCACACCTGTAGAAAGAAGCCTTGCAAGTGGTAAATGTAACCTGTAAAATTACTACCCATAATTCTGATAATAATCAATGTGTTTTTAAATACCATACACATCTATCAATTTTTAGTGTTAGGCTTCATGTACATTGCTGCTGGTAAACTGACATTTAGGAGCAGTTGGGCATTTTTCAGCTGCCCCTGAACTCTCCTCTATGTTATCTTATCAGTACACATACACAGGGTTGTTTATAGTAGTTTCTAGGCAGTTGAGTTTAAAAGCATTTTTTGGAAAGCAAAAAAATGCGTTCAGGATGGATGTTCAGAGGCATTTGAAACGCCAAATGCCTGTAACAGCTTGTAAACGTGCGTAAACATGGTAACCCGCGATGGACATACATTTTTGACTATTTAAATAAAAAATAAAAAAACACTTATAAATGCAAACACGGCTAAATGCGGCATTTAAACGTGGCAAAAAGGACGTTTTTAAACGTTGTTTACTATCTGTCACGTTAAATATTTCAGGAGAGGTTTTAAAACAACCTGTGTACATTAAGCCTTTTGCTAAAAAAAAAAACAAAAAAAAAAAACAATAAAATTAGTACAAAGTAGAAAAATAAGTAAAACAAAGGCAGCGAGAAAGTAAACACAAAAATATATATATATAAAAATTGTAATAAAAGGAGATGTAAAGGGGTTCCATAAATAAACTCAGGTTTGTGTGCGGACAGCCATTCCTAATATTTAGGATGTCAATACTCCATAGACCCCTCTGTAATTCTTTATAGACACAGCCTATCTAGCATCACCTCTGATCCTTTTAATACCAGTGGCGCGAATTATCAATAGGTCAGGGATGTGTAAGAACAACTTAAAAAATTTCAATTCAGTAACAACAGTACATTTGTAATTAGGGTGTGTGGTTACTTACTTACAGAAAAAGCTGAAACAACTCCAAGTCTTCTCCAAGCGAGCCAGGTCAATTCAGGGAACAAAGCGAAACAGCAGAACATGTTCCGTCACTTGAAAAGAATGAAATTAACCCTTTCTGCACCCTAGCAACAATTTGAGGCTGTCTGGGATGCATTATTTAAGCACCAGCCATTTACATGCTCTGTATTTTTTCTGCAGTCAGTGATGAAACGGGCAAGCAGCTGTTGTAGAGCTCCTCTCAGTTAGTACAGTGAAAGTGTGTGGATTGCAGACTTTGCACTGTGGTATATCTCAAGCCAGAATGGGAAGCATCATCTGCACACTCTTAAAAGCTGATTGGAGGAAAGCATGCACTGATCTGTTGCTGTGGTCAGTGTTGAGCTCTAGTAGTGTCAATGAGGTTTGTGTTCATGTCTTCTGTACAAGCTACAGTACAGATAAGAATGAAGTATGTTAAATGGATCAGAGGATCTTTTGTTGTAATGCTCTTGTTCTCTTTATTTTCTCAGCAGTGATGTGTATGGTGTACATTTTCCCTGCTCCTTTGCCTGAATGTAAACCATTGTCAAACTATCAGTTCCCAAGCTATTTAAATATAATGAATATACACAGAATTAAGCCAGCCATGCATGCATTGAAATTCTGCGAGTTCAGCTGAGATCTGCCAAACTTCAATCCACGTATGGTCCAACTGGTTGTGCAGAAGTCGATCTACTGATCGACTTCTGCACAACCAGCCTCAGCATGTCAGGCTTTCCCTGACCGATCAGTGCCAACGGCTATAGCTGGCAACATTGTTCATTGTATTCTGATGGCAGGGAAGCCTCCCTGCTGTCAGAATGCAAGGGCTCAGCAGGAGGATTCCCCCATTCACATCAAATGTGTGGATGGATGAATCAGATGTTTTATTTATTTTTTTATTCAACCCACTGGCTGAATTAAAAAATATAAATGTACAGGCTGCCTTAAATTCCTTTCAAACACAATTAGTGATCTTCAGTCTGTGTTTTTATGGGTAGCGTATGTGAGTTAGTATGAAATTGTTCAGACATAGTGAACTGTATGAGTACAGAATTTCACAGAAATTCTATATACAGTAGTACAGCCCTCAAATATTTCATTCACCTACTCACATTTTGCGAGTGGAAAATGAGGGCTGGCGAGCGTGCGCTGCCTCGGAGCCACCGCCGGAAAGCGTTGTTGAATGGGAGCCCTTCTCCCAGCGATTGCCCCGGGGAAGAGAGAGGAGAGCAGGCGGCTTGTTCATCAGAGCGTGGGGAACATCGCTGTAACAGCTTTCATTAGAACTGTCGAGCGTTCCCTGCACTCGCTAACGCACACAGCCCCGCCTCCTAGCCCGGGTACTTTGGTAGACAGATCACCCGTCCAATGCCAGGATGTGTGATGTGTATCAAAGTACCCGGGCCAGGAGGCGGGGCTGTATGTGACAGCGAGCAGTGGGAACACTCAGCAATTCAAATGAAAGCTGTTACAGCGATGTTCCACTGCGCTCTGATGATCCGGCCGGCAATCCTCTTCTCTCTCTTCCCCTGCACAGGTGGGCTGCATTGATGGACACAGGTAGGCTGCATTGATGGCACAGGTAGGTTGCATTGATGGACACAGGTAAGTTGCGTTGATGGACACAGGTAGGCTGCATTGATGGACACAGGATGGCTGCATTGATGGACACGGGTAGGCTGCATTGATGGACACGGGTAGGCTGCATTGATAGACATGGGTAGGCTGCATTGATGGACATGGGTAGGCTGCAGATAGGCTGCATTGTTGGACACAGGTGAAGCAGCATTGATGGTCACAGGTAGGCTGCATTGATGGACACAGGTAGGTTGCATTGATGAGCACAGGTAGGCTGCATTGATGGGCACAGGTAGGCTGCATTGTTGGACACAGGTAGGCTGCATTGTTGGGCACAGGTAGGCTGCATTGTTGGGCACAGGTGAAGCAGGATTGATGGACACAGGTAGGTTGCATTGTTGGGCACAGGTAGGCTGCATTGTTGGGCACAAGTGAAGCAGCATTAATGGATGCAGGTAGGCTTCATTGTTGGGCACCGGTGAAGCAGCATTGATGGACACAGGTAGGCTGCATTGTTGGGCACAGGTGAGGCTGCACTGATGAGCACAGGTGAGGCTGCACTGATGGGCACTGATAAAGTTGTTGTTAATATTTATTTTTTGTAACTTAACCACTTTAAGACCAGCCTCGTTTTGGATTTTAGGTGTTTACAAGTTTCAAACAGGTTTTTTTGCTAGAAAATTACTTAGAACCCCCAAACATTATATATTGTTTTTTTTCTAACATCCTAGAGAATACAATAGCGGTCATTGAAATACTTTTTTTTGCACCGTATTTGCGCAGCGGTCTTCTAAGCGCACTTTTTTTGGAAAAAACTCACTTTTTTGAAAAAAAAAAATAAGACAACAGTAAAGTTAGCCCAATTTTTTTTTATATTGTGAAATATAATGTTACGCCAAGTAAATTGATACCCATCATGTCACGCTTCAAAATTGCGCCCGCTCGTGGAATAGCGTCAAACTTTTACCCTTAAAAATCTCCATAGGCGACGTTTAAAAAATTCTATAGATTGCATGTTTTGCGTTACAGAGGAGGTCTAGGGCTAGAATTATTGCTCTCACTCTACCGGTCACGGCAATACCTCACATGTGTGGTTTGACCACCGTTTTCATATGCGGGCGCTACTCACGTATGGGCGTACTCATTGTTGGGCACAGGTAGGCTGCATTGTTGGGCACAAGTAAAGCAGCATTAATGGACACAGGTAGGCTTCATTGTTGGGCACCAGTGAAGCAGCATTGATGGACACAGGTAGGCTGCATTGTTGGGCACAGGTGAGTCTGCATTGATGAGCACAGGTGAGGCTGCACTGATGGGCACTGATAAAGTTGTTGTTAATATTTATTTTTTGTAACTTAATTCTGCATAAAACATGTAAGTGTCATTTCATGAGATAATTTATGAGGGCGTGTTTAGGGGTGGGGCAGGGTAGGGGTTGGGTGGGGCAACTGGTGGCGAGTAACCCTTAAGGCCTGGATAGTAGCCCAGGACTTGAAATTTTGAGCCCTGCAGTTGTTTTTTTTATAAAGTGGGAGTGAGAGATCGAAAGAGAGTCCAGAGGAGGGCACTGATAAGAACAAAGGTTGCCAATATGGATTCAAGAGGAAACAAACCGTCCAGTGGAAGAGGCACTCACGGATCTTGTATTGAAGCAATGCAACAGATTTATTAGTTGATGTTTCAATAAGGCAATGTTTGTCGAGCACTAAATCAGTATCAGTGTATGATGCTTCAATATACTGTATACATACAGTATATATATTTTACCTCTTGACCTCAGAGTTACTGTATGTAGACTTAAAACTGAATGAGTTTGCTGAAGCACTGTGTATCTTAAACAATTGCCATACTGTTGTCATCTCTGTGTTGCAGACCAATGCTGTTGATCTCTTGCAGCATCTTTACAATCAATTCCTATCCACATGCATGCATCCACCCCCCCACCCTTACACACACAATGGTTGCATGGCATTTCTCAGGGTGGGTTTCCCAATGATGACAATAGTGTACCCTGCATCCTATGTGCTTCAAAAGCCACTTGTAGTCTCTATTAGAAACCAGTGTGACAGGGTGACATTGCAGAAATACAGTTGGGAGATAGGGAAACTGTCACTTTAACAGGAAGTACCTGAACAAGGACCTTCATGGCAGGATCGCCACAAGCTGGAGATTTGAATATGTTAAAAATTACTGAAATTACAATAAAAATGGAAAGCTTATATGAGATTTCAGTGATTAGGATCTATATTGGACACCACACCTCTACCATTTAAAGAGACTCTGTCAACAGAGCTGCAAAGAGGTCAATTGAGGAAGCTGCCTCTGTTGGCACTCATGGAGGCACAGTGGGGCGACACTGAGAATGTAGTGTCCTTATTGGAAAAGTCATCATCAGTACAGATCATAAACACTGAGCCTGATAAAATTGGAGGGTATCCCATCATGTGGCCTAGTGTAGTTCCCCTAGTTGGCCACTAGGTGCCCCCAAAGTTTGAGAGTGAGAATCAGCTTAGAAACTGCTTGGCTTAGGTGCCAGTCCTGTCCTTGCTAGAAGAGGGACACCCTCCTGGGTGAAGATATACAGTATTAGGAAGGGGGAGGGGGGTTGGTAGAAGAGGAGTGCGGTAACTTTTACACAGTGAAGCTGAGCCTGCACTTTAAACACCAAAGTGACTGCCTGTTTATGTGTATCGACTACTGCTGCCTGAAGCAGCCATTTATTGCTGTGAGGGGCAGCAAAAATGGCCATCTCCGATGGCATCCATCCAGACGTGGCCTTGTCTGTCAGCTATTTAGAATGTAAGCTGTTGCATTGGATGATATTTTATATGATTTCATAGTCTGTATCATTGGAGCCCCAGAGCACAAACACACGTGTGTATATCAGCAGAGCAGTGGGCCGTGTCAGTAGAGCAGAGATTGTAGTTTTTTATTTTTATAATTTTTTACAACTTTATTTCTTTTATTATTTTTTTTCAATATCATTTTTGACAATGTTTTTTTAGGAGTGCCATTAGGGGGGTTTGGTGGAATATCAGGGGTCTAAACAGACCCCTGATTTCTCACTTTTGAGACAGAGAAAAGGACTGAGGACAGAGATTCCTCAGCTGCACTGGACAGTGAACAAATAGGAAGTGCTCTGTGCTGAGTGGCTTCATGTTCATTTACCAACTCAAGCGTATTAAACATAGTTTACTATGTTTCGGTTAAGAATGAACACAGGAGCGATCGGTACAGATCACTCGCTGTGTTTATTCAGAAAGGGAAGAAGCCGAAAAATGAAATATTTTTTTGCCCCTTCCTCCGCTCTCTATCCTAAAACAACCCCCACTAGAGAGGAGGGAAGCTTGCAGCATTGCAAGGGGGGGGGGGGGCAGGGTGCACCAGGAAGCAGGGGGAATGGTACAGCATGGTGTGCTTAGGGTGTGCCCAGGCACATCCAGCACACCCTGTGCCCACACCTATGGTCTGCATTTAAAGCCAAATGCCAACATGAGTGAAAAACAGTCAGGGTTCCATAGCTCTTCCACATTGTATGTTAATGAGGCATAGCTCAATCTGTGTGGGAACAAAGACACTGTGAGGCTTTCCAGAAATTCTTAGAACCAGCCATGACACCTTCTCTTTAGAAACATCTAAAAGGTAAGAAGTATTTTTTAAACATTTTTAGACATGCTGTGTGAATGGGAACACATGACATGTAGTGGGGTTTTCTCCAATTTGATGTTAAATAGTCGAAATACCCTTTGAGTTTTGTGCAGATGATTGTGTAGCACTACCCTCATAGGAGCCGATGGGCCAAATGACATCGCATGATGTCAGAAGGGGGAGGGGTCACCTGGTTATGTCGCTGGGTGGCCCCGTCCTTGCCTATATAAGAGCTGTCAAAGTGAAGAGAGAGCAGTCGGCGGGAGCCCTGCCATGGAGGCGGAGCGTTTTAAATTTTTCTCATTGTCTGTCGGGCGGCGTGATTGATGTTGGATTTACATAGCGGGACAATTTTTTTAATTTTGTATTTTTTAATAAAGCATTTGTCAAAAACTATCTCTTGTGGTTTTTACTTCTTGACACTTTTTTGGTGAATAAGTAGGTGTATGATGTACCCAATACCCATTAACATGGGGGGGGAGGCGGGATCTGGGGGCCCTCTTCATAAAAGAGGCTTCCAGATTCCGATAAGCCACCCACCTGCAGACCCCGACAACCCTGGGCCCTTGTCTCTATCAACATGACCTGCCAGGCTGCATGCTCAGATAAGGGTCTGGTGTGGATTTTGGGGAGGACACCTCCAATACATTACAGCCGTAAGAAAGTTTAAATGACATTTTTTCCTTTAGAAATGTCATTATTGCTGCGGCATGTTTTATACATCACACAGATGTGCCACTTTACAGGCAGACTAAGGGGACCCCCAGGCACAATATTTAAAGTAATATTTCATTTTAGTTCTTTCACGTTAAGCATCATTAAAATCACTGCTCCTTTAAAAACAATTGTTTTAAAAAAAAATGTTGTATTGGTACATGTCCCTAAAGGCAGTACCTGGGTCCTCCTACACTTTTTATGGCAATATCTTGCATATGAGCCTTTAAAATTAGGACTTTTGTTATTTCATGTTCGTGTCCCATAGACTTTAATAGAGTTCTCATGTTCGCTAGAACTTTTTTCCTGTTCGAGATGTTCTGGTGCCAAACCCGGGAGTATTCGGCCCATCCCTAGGAGCTGCTAAGTAAATGCCAGGATCCTTTTCACAGTAATTTCCTCGCAGCCATGCACACAATTCTGATCACTCTTCAGACTCATTAACCAGTCTAGGGGCATGCAGCCCCTTAGTCAGCTTCAGCAATCTCTCAGCAAAGTAGGCCTCCAGCTAGCTCCACTGAGGCCTCAATAAGCCACAGGCACATGGCAGAATGGCCTAGGGGGCTAGCAGCCCTGTTGGCTGTGATCTCCTTCTCAGGTAGACCTGGCTGCTCTCTGACTCAGAGTATTTATACAGACTCTTATGCCGCGTACACACGAGCGGACATTACGGCGGACTTTGCCCGGCGGACTTTTCGACGTACTTTCCGACGGACTTTGTGAATGAACGGACTTGCCTACACACAATCCACCAAAGTCCGTCGAATTCGTACGTGATGACGTACGACCGGACTAAAACAAGGAAGTTCATAGCCAGTAGCCAATAGCTGCCCTAGCGTGGCTTTTTGTCCGTCGAACTAGCATACAGACGGCGGACTTTTCGACCGGACTCGATTTCAACGGATAAATTTTAAACAAGTTTCAAATCTAATTCCGTCCAACTTTTGAGAAAACAAAGTCCGCTGGAGCCCACACACATCGAATTGTCCGACGAAATCCAGTCCGCCGGGCAAAGTCCGCCGTAATGTCCGCTCGTGTGTACGCGGCACTAGTCACCTCCCAGTCACCTACTGGGCACCTCTCCCCAGGAATCGGCCAGGACTGATTAAATATTTAGCTACTGATTAGATACTTCCTGCCCACTAACTTCCAGAGCATTTTTGGAAAACCAGGGGGAGGCAGTCAACCCTGCAATCAGTGAAATACAGAACAGACCAAAACAATCAAACACAGCTCCACTGAATAAAGTGGGCCAGAACTAATGTACCTCAGGGCAGCCCGTACATTTAAGCCCCTGCATGGCTTCACTGGGGGGGCGGAGCCATGCAGAGGACAGAGGAGGAGCCTGATGTGCTGCCCTGTGGAGAGGTGAAAGGGGCACAGGAGCAGGTCACATGTATGTGGAGAGGTAATATGAAGGTGGACAGAGGAGGAACTACTGTGAGGGGGTGAAGAGGACACTACCATGTTCGCAGCCTCGGTCCACCTCCTGTATCATGTCCGCAGCCTCTGTCCACCACCTGTATTATGTCAGCAGCTTCTGTCCACCTCCTGTATCATGTCTGCAGCCTCTGTCCATCTCCTGTATCATGTCTGCAGCTTCTGTCCACCTCCTGTATCATGTCTGCAGCCTCTGTCCACCTCCTGTATCATGTCTGCAGCCTTTGTCCATCTCCTGTATCGTGTCCGCAGCCTTTGTCCACCTCCTGTATCATGTCCGCAGCCTTTGTCCACCTCCTGTATAATGTCTGTAGTCTGTATCAGGAGGAGTCAGACGTATGTGGACTGTGGAAAGGAGACTATAGAAAAAAAACAGAGCTGCCAAGCTGGCCAGGCCAGTATGGGGGGGGGTTGCTGACGTAAGGGGGAGTAAATACAATAATGTAATTGGGCACTGATATAAAGGTTCCCCTTAGTACCCCCCTTACCTTAGTGTATTCTCTAGTGACCAGAGCCCCCCCTTACGTCAGAGTTCCCCCTTAGATCATGAGCCACAACGTTCCCCTTTAAATAGGAGTTCCCTTTCACTGTAAGGGGAATCCTGCAGACTCTGATGTAAGGGGAAACTCTGTGCTGGCTGGGTTATAGTAACCTGACCTTCATGTAAATTGAGAAATATGTTTTTTGACTTTTGGTTAACTTAAACACATTGCTAATAGCATTAGCTATGAGTTTATAGTTAAAATATTAATATTTGCACTGTTTAGCACTGAAAACTTTTTTTTTTGCAGTGTCAGTAAAAAATGTTGCTCTGTCAGTAAATTTCATGATCTTTGTTTGTAAATAAATTGGTGCCGTTTGTAAATGTTGTCGTCCTGCCAGTAAACTTCACTTCGATTGGCAACACTGATGTAACTAATCCTAGCACCTACTTAGGAGTGTGCTACAATTGCACATGATGAAATTGCAATCATTATGTTTCTGCTCCCAACAAGAATACAACAATTTTGAACAGGTGTTGACAGTAAATACCACCAAGTGGTATTGTTGACCAATATACTAACGACCCTCAGACATTTATCTATTAATCAATGTCACTAGTCAGCAAGCCTTTGTTGGCTGTTTTATGATCTTCGTCAGCCCTAACACAAAGTCATATTTAGTATGCTCTTAACCACTTCACGGTTTTACTGCTACAGGTTGGCTGATGTCTGCCAAATATATATATATATATATATATATATATATATATATATATATATATATATATATATATATATGTATGTATGTATGTATGTATGTGTATATATATATATATATAGTGGGGACGGAAAGTATTCAGACCCCCTTACATTTTTCACTCTTCGTTATATTGCAGCCATTTGCTAAAATCATTTAAGTTCATTTTTCCCCTCATTAATATACACACAGCACCCCATATTGACAGAAAAACACAGAATTGTTGACATTTTTGCAGATTTATTAAAAAAGAAAAACTGAAATATCACATGGTCCTAAGTATTCAGACCCTTTGCTCAGTATTTAGTAGAAGCACCCTTTTGATGTAATACAGCCATGAGTATTTTTGGGAAAGATGCAACAAGTTTTTCACACCTGGATTTGGGGATCCTCTGTCATTCCTCCTTGCAGATCCTCTCCAGTTCTGTCAGGTTGGATGGTAAATGTTGGTGGACAGCCATTTTTAGGTCTGTCCAGAGATGCTCAATTGGGTTTAAGTCAGGGCTCTGGCTGGGCCATTCCAGAACAGTCATAAAGTTGTTGTGAAGCCACTCCTTCATTATTTTAGCTGTGTGCTTAGGGTCATTGTCTTGTTGGAAGGTAAACCTTCGGCCCAGTCTGAGGTCCTGAGCACTCTGGAGAAGGTTTTCGTACAGGATATCCCTGTACTTGGCCGTATTCATCTTTCCCTCGATTGCAACCAGTCGTCCTGTCCCTGCAGCTGAAAAACACCCCCACAGCATGATGCTGCCACCACCATGCTTCACTGTTGGGACTGTATTGGACAGGTGATGGGCAGTGCCTGGTTTTCTCCATTCATACCGCTTAGAATTAAGGCCAAAAAATTCTATCTTGGTCTCATCAGACCAGAGAATCTTATTTCTCACCATCTTGGAGTCCTTCAGGTGTTTTTTTTAGCAAACTCCATGCAGGCTTTCATGTGTCTTGCACTGAGGAGAGGCTTCTGTCGGGCCACTCTGCCATAAAGCCCCGACTGGTGGAGGGCTGCAGTGATGGTTGGCTTTCTACAACTTTCTCCCATCTCCCAACTGCATCTCTGGAGCTCAGCCACAGTGATCTTTGGGTTCTTCTTTACCTCTCACACCAAGGCTCTTCTTCCCTGATAGCTCAGTTTGGCCGGACGGCCAGCTCTAGGAAGGTCTGGTCGTTCCAAACATCTTCCATTTAGGATTATGAAGGCCACTGTGCTCTTAGGAACCTTAAGTTCAGCAGAAATTTGTTTTAACCTTGGCCAGATCTGTGCCTTGCCACAATTCTGTCTCTGAGCTTTTCAGGCAGTTCCTTTGACCTCATGATTCTCATTTGCTCTGACATGCACTGTGAGCTGTAAGGTCTTATATAGACAGGTGTGTGGCTTTCCTAATCTAGTCCAATCAGTATAATCAAACACAGCTGGACTCAAATGAAGGTGTAGAACCATCTCAAGGATGATCAAAAGAAATGGACAGCACCTGAGTTAAATATATGGAAAAGAGGGGGGCGAGAGGCTAACCTAGGTTAATAAAACAGTGCCGCATCCAATATGAAAGATAAATATGGAAAAGGGGTTCCCCTAGACGGACTTTAAAGGCACTTGGTGTTTAACTTAGCTAGAAATGTGACGGAATGTACAACAGTATAATAATAAACACATTTTTTTTAGAAACAACATTAAAAACAATACAACGAAACATAGACATATCTAGGTAGTTCATTTATATCATCATACAAAATTAATATATGAAAAAATTAAAGGGGGGAACTCTTCTCACACCCAATGCGTTTCGGGATATAGTATGGTCCTTCTTCAGGGATGCGGAGAAAGAGAAGAGAGGGATTTATCTAAGATATTATTAATATATATGGTTAATAATTTTACCATAGCATCTGAGAGCATAGTGCTGTATGTTTAAAATAGTATAATTATAGTACTTACATAATATAGGATGGTGAAGTAGTTGTTACAATGTTTCGTTGAGTCACATTAAAAGCTTAGAATCAACATAGCACCGGGTATTGATACTGATAAAATTGCTGTCTAGCGATAACGTGGGCATCAGAGAGGTCTGTGAATATGTACCGAATAGTATTGTCCTTAAATGGAGGGGGTTCCCCCTGCGTTCCGCGGCAAGATGGCGGCCAGAGCGATATACTGGGGCAAATGGAGTCCCTGGATGTAGAAAAGTATATAAAAAATATAAATCCAGAACCTTGCTGGACATATAGTCTAGACGTGATTAATAAAATGTGTATATACCTGTATATGTTGGTAAGATGATAAAAACAATGTTAAATCAAAAAGAGGAGGGATGGATTTGGTAACTGAAAATAAAGCATGTACATGATTCTGCCGTCAGAAGTCTATTTAATTGAGGTTAAAAGCATGATTGTAAGATGCTTAGAGGTATATTCAGGTATAAAGGTAACTAACAAAATATTAGAATATTATTGTAAAAATTATATTGTAAAAAGCAGGAGAAAAATAGTTACATATTACCGTCAGCTAATAAAACATGGTAAAGATTGTGTTGAAAACTTTTTTGGATAAGTATCAGATTTTGTGTGTGTAAATTAATTAATCAGTTTATGGTGTAGTGGAGAGTGTAGTAAAAAGTAGCATTTAGTTTTAGTTAGTTTACACTTTTTTTAAAAAAAAGAGGTTTTTTCCTCAAGCAAGAGTATAAACAGAGGGCTGGTCAGTGGTTATATAAATTAGTATTAGAGTATAGATTCGCATACAGGAAAGAGTGTATGAAATAGGGTTACCTTAAACACGAGAGGTTGGGGAGACCTGCCACACGTCCCAGCATCAAGCTGTCCAGTGCCTGATCTGGGAGTGAGCTGGTCTGATTTTAAAAGGAGGAAACTCCAGTCAGCTGGCGCAATGAATTGCATTCAGCTGAAGCTGGAGGTGGTTGCCAGGGAGACCTGTGACTGCCCCCTGGGTCGAGTGTGCGCGGCGCATCCCCTGCCGCGCATGCGAGAGCGTCAGCACGTAGGAGAGGCGTCACGCACACCCGACCCACCGACACAGAGTACCTCGCCGGCAGACTGCGCATGTCCGCCGGAGTGACAAGATGGAGGCTGTGGGTGGTGTTGTTAAACGTCCAAACAGCCTCCATAGACGCCACCCAGAATATAGCTCTGGGCGGCTTTCCGTGCCGGGCAATCACTACGGGCGACCATAGCGCCGGGGCAGCTAAAGGGGAAAACAAATTTCTCAGAAGAGAAACGATGTTTAAATGTGGATTGAGCAAAGGGTAATCCATCCACATTGTATAATGAATGTATTGTCTGATGCCCAACTAAATATTGGCGTGAGAACAGCAAAACCAGTTTACAGTAAGCAGCAATATAGTTACAAAAAACATGAGATAACATAACATATTGTTTTATAAAAGCAGTTTTGATCAGACAGGATTAATTATATGACATAATATATATGCATCTATAATAAAAGGAAGTATCGAGACAGGGAGATAGGCAGGCATAAAGAGGTAGTTAATTTGCAGCTTCTCTGTTTAGAATTGTTGCTATGTATATGTATCTATAATATAATATACTCATAATCAACTAGCATTTAATAATAGGGTAGGGGTGTGTATCCACGTGTGCACGAGCTTAGTCATGCACACACGGACGCACAGACCAGCCCATAGGTAGGTTGTAGGAATACCAGAAGGAGAATATAGGTCTTTTGAGGGGGATATACAGAGCAAGAAGTGCGAGAAAGCTGACAATGGAATATAGTGTCACTAAACGTGTTTCTAGATATATTGGGAGAATAAGACAGTACCCTTTATACTGGATGGGAAACTAGAGCGAGTAACAACAATGATGCAGCATATTTTAACAGAAAAATAGATAGAAAAAGGCATCCTTAAGGTGTAACGGAAGGGGTGGGAATTTATTTTTCCATTCCACCAGAACTAAATCCCTCAAGCAATGGTTTGAAGCATATAGCTTTGTTTAGGCCTGGGGGCAGAGTGGCTTTCATTAAATAGATCCATCTCAATTCCCTTTGAAGGAGGGTCTTGTTCCAGTCCCCTCGTTGGGATTTTGATGTACCCGGTCGAGAATAAGGAATTTAACTTTGGGAAAAATCCTGCCGTGTACTAGGGATACATGGCGTCCCAGAGGTAAATCAGGGTCACAAGTTTGCATACTAAGAATGTGTTTGTACGCTCTCCTCCAAAATTCTAATTTCGTCTTTCCAATGTAAAAACAATTGCAGCTGCATTGTAACATGTATACCACCCCTGGGGTTCTACAATTAGCAAAATGTCAAAGGTAGAATGTTTTACCGTTAAGAAGACTGGGGTTTCTCTGCGTAAGCATGAATTTGCAGTAGTGGCAAGAACCACATATATAGGTCCCTTTATATTTGCAGTGTGTTTTAGTTGTTTCACTCCTAAATTCGCTGTAGACAATTTTGTCACTGATCGAAGTAGCTCTCCTGAACGTAAAGAGAGGTCTTTCCGGGACAAATTGACCCAAGGATGGATCTAGGGTCAACATGTGCCAGTACCTCTCAATGATATTTTTTACTTGATATTGTTGTTGATTGAATTTGGTAATGATACGTGATTCATTTGTATCATTACGTTTGGTGGCCTGAAGTAAGGCATTTCTAGGTTTTATCAAAACTTGTTTGAAAGACCTTTTCAGGGAGGAGTAGCCTCTTGTGAGGAGTCTGTCACGCAGATTACCTGCTTCTTCTATAAAGTGGTTCTCGTCTGTGCAATTGCGTTTAATTCTTATGCCGCGTACACACGGTCTGACTTTTCGTCTACAAAAGTCCGACGGACGCCGACGGACCAAAGCTGGCTGGCAATCCGATCGTGTGTGGGCTTCTCCGGACTTTCAGCGGACTTTTTCAGCCGCAAATCTAACGGACTTTAGATTTGAAACATGCTTCAAATCTTTATGTCGTAATTACGACGGACCCAGAAATCCGCTCGTCTGTATGCTAGTCTGACGGACAAAAACCCACGCTAGGGCAGCTATTGGCTACTGGTTATCAACTTCCTTATTTTAGTCTGGTGTACGTCATCACGTACGAATCCGTCGGACTTTTGTGTGATCCTATGTAGGCAAGTCCGTTCATTAGAAAGTCTTCCGCAAGTCCGCCAAAAGTCCGCCAAAAGTCCATCGAAAGTCTGTCGGACGGGCTGTCGGACTTTTGTAGCCGAAAAGTCCGACCGTGTGTACGCGGCATTAGGTATTGGGAATAGGGAATAGAGTTGATTAAGGGTTGTGGGTGGAAGCTCGTGGCGTGAAGTATTGTATTTCCAGGAGTACTTTTTCTATATAGTTTGCTGCAAAGCTTTCCCTGTTTACCCTTATAGATTTCTTTTTCTATGTCCAAGAAAGTTATCTGATTTCTATTAAAAGACATGGTAAAGTTTAAATTGAAATCATTCTTGTTCATTCTTAGAAGGCACTGCTCGAGTGCGTCGCAGGGGCCGTCCCAGATGACAAGAATGTCATCTATGTAGCGATACCACCCCATGATGTGGTTGGTATACATGGTTAGATTATCGTCAGCCAGGAACATCTTCTCCCACTCCCCCAGGTACAGGTTGGCATACTATGGGGCACAGCATGTCCCCATCGCAACCCCCTGCATCTGGAGGTAGTGGGAGCCATTAAAAGTAAACACATTATGTGTAAGGATGAACTCGAGCAGTGATAGAATGAATTTGTTGTAGACATGTTCAGTAACAGTATTTTGTTGTAGGATATGTTTGATGGCTGCTAGGCCTCTCTCGTGTGGAATTGAACTGATCCGGGACATTAAGTTAATCTAGAATTTGTAGAAGGTGAGCTGTATCTCTCACATATGATGGCTGTGAGGATACATAGGGTCTTAGGAATTCGTCCACCAATTTGCTGGCGTTGTCACTAATTGAACCAATTCCCGAGATAATGGGCCTTCCGGGTGGGTTTATGGGATTTTTGTGGATCTTAGGGAGTGTATAAAATGTAGGTACTTTGGGAAAGTCATTTCTGATTAAATTCTATGTCTGTTTATTAATTGTGTTGTTTAGAAAAGCAGAGTCTACTAATGCATAGAAATCTTTGTTATATTTTTGAACAATGGTTGCTGGAATTCGGCGATACCAGTCGAGATTGTTGAGAATCTTATTACATATGTTGACATAGTCTTCGTTATTAAGGACGACGACATTCCCACATTTGTCTGAAGGTTTAATAGTGATTTGTCTATTCTCAGCGAGAGATTTTAGTGCATCTAGCTCCTTTTGATTTAGGTTTGAAGGACTCTTAGATTTTATCTTTAATTTTTCTAGGTCGTTATTTACTAGTTTCAGGAATGCTGCCGCATTTGGGCTGGTGCTGGGGGGGGGGCAGAAGTCGGATTTTTTTTATAATTTTGATTTAGATGGATTGGCTTTAGTATACAAATCATGTTCATCGATAGATTGTAAAATTCGAGGTAAGTCTATTGAGTCGATAAGATCTGCTGTATCGTTCTCTTCAAGGAGAGCGATTAGCTGGTATAAGGCTTGGTTCTCTTGGGGGGTACGGTCTGTGTTGCCCTGTTGTTTATGATAAAGTTTTTTTAGAATGACTTTACGAACAAATAGCTGCAAATCCTTGTAAAGTTCAAATTTGTTTAGCTTCTGGGTGGGGCAAAAATTGAGTCCCTTCTTCAGGACTGATATTTCATCTTCAGATAGGGGGTGTGAGGATAAATTGATTACACTCAAATCTGGATTTGCCTGTGCTAGGGCTCCTTGTTGGGAAGTTAAAGTGTCAGTTATATGTAAGTGTTGAGGTTGGGCGGTGTTGGATTGACGCCTGCTAAGATTCGGTCTAAAAAAGATGGGTCATTTAGGCCCGATTCAAGTGGGGTGGGGGTTTCTGTGATAATAGAGGGTGTGACATCTTGTGGTGTTGATTTAATCATGAGGGG
The DNA here is from genome assembly GCA_037952835.1 of Lithobates septentrionalis. Classification (NCBI taxonomy): domain Eukaryota; kingdom Metazoa; phylum Chordata; class Amphibia; order Anura; family Ranidae; genus Lithobates; species Lithobates septentrionalis. The sequence continues at coordinate 3,244,949 of JBBDGP010001237.1, forward strand.
GTTAGTGAACTTTTCAGAAAGTGCCGAGCTGGGGTGAAGGTATTTGGGTGTATTTTCTGATACTTGTTTTTTAGCTTTTTGGTCTTGTGTTGAGTCGCCATGGAATTGGCGTTTCATACCTGATGTAGGTTTCGGTTTTGGGTTAGTTGGAAAAGTGGTATGAGAAGTTGATTAGTTTGGATTGGGGTTTGGTCCATCATTGGGGTTCCCTTTAGTACTGTATTTGTTCTGATTCCACTTGTAGGCTTTGCCAGCCTCAAATGCGTTTTTGTCTCGTATGAATTTTTGGCACTTTTTAATAGGGATTTCTTTATTAAAAGATTCCAAGTGTGTCTTTAGTCTTTTCTCTTTAGCTATTGCTGATTTATGTGTCTTAAATTTTTGTAGTTGCTCACACAGTTTGATGATCTCTGTGTCTAGGGTCTTAGATCTTTTGGTGTATTCACCTATTAGGGTTTCCATAAGATTACGTAAGCATGTCTGCAGTACGTTTTCCCATGTTTGTTTGAACCCACTGTCCAGATCATCTAATGTTGGGAAGATCTGGACACGGAGTCCAAGTGAGTTGATATTATTATTAATGTAGTCCTGAAAAGATTTTACATGCCAAAACATGAGAGATTTTTTCTCTAAAATTTTTGATAATTTGAAAAAGAGGGATGAAATCTCTGATTCAATTTGTTTATTGTCACCATTTTTTTTAGGTATCCCTGCATGAGGGATTCCCAATCTTCGCCTACAAAATTTTTCTCAGTATCAATGCTGTTTGTTTCAGAGCTTAGTGATAGCAAAAAAGAAAATTGGAAGTATTATAAAGCTTTTAGTGATTTGTTCTACTGACTGTATTCAGTTATACTGCAAGAAGAAAAAATGTGTAAAAGCAGTATTCCACGTTTTATAAGTGTTTAAAACACCGGGTTGCCCCTCAGGCGGGGAGTGGTATTTTCTACCGATTATTATAGTGAAAAGAGGGGGACGAGAGGCTAACCTAGGTTATTAAAACAGTGCCTCATCCAATATGAAAGATAAATATGGAAAAGGGGTAACCCTAGGCGGACTTTAAAGGCACTTGGTGTTTAACTTAGGTAGAAATGTGTCGGAATGTACAACAGTATAATAATAAACAAATTTTATTTAGAAACAACAATGAAAACAATACAACGAAACATAGACATATTTAGGTAGTTCATTTATATCATCATACAAAATGAATATATGAAAAAATGAAAAAGGGGAACTCTTCTCACACCCAACGCGTTTCGGGATATAGTATAGTCCTTCTTCAGGGGTGCAGAGAAAGAGAAGAGAGGGATTTATCTAAGATATAATTAAGATATATGGTTAATGAATTTACCATAGCATCTGAGAGCATAGTGCTGTATGTTTAAAATAGTATAATTATAGCACTTACATAATATAGGATGGTGAAGTAGTTGTTACAATGTTTTGTTGAATCACATTAGAATCAACATAGCACCAGGTATTGATACTGGTAAAATTGCTGTCTAGCAACAACGTGGGCATCAGAGAGGTCTGTGAATATGTACCAAATAGTATTGTCTTTAAATGGAGATATCAACAATATCAAGTCAAAAAGATCATTGAGAGGTACTGGCACATGTTGATCCTAGATCCATCTTTGGGTCAATTTGTCCCGGAAAGACCTCTCTTTACATTCAGGAGAGCTACTTCGATCAGTGACAAAATCGTCAACAGCGAATTTAGGAGCGAAACATCTAAAACACACTGGGGACCTATATATGTGGTTCTTGCCACTACTGCAAATACATGCTTACGCAGAGAAATCCCAGTCTTCCTAACGGTAAAACATTCTACCCTAGACATTTTGCTAATTGTAGGACCCCAGGGGTGGTATACATGTTACAATGCAGCTGCAATTGTTTTTACATTGGAAAGATGAAATTAGAATTTTGGAGGAGAGTGTACAGACACATTCTTAGTATGCAAACTTGTGACCCTGATTTACCTCTGGGACACCATGTATCCCTAGTACACGGCAGGATTTTTCCCAAAGTTAAATTCCTTATTCTCGACCGGGTACATCCCAATCCCGGGGGGGGGGGGGACTAGAACAAGACCCTCCTTCAAAGGGAATTGAGATGGATCTATTTATTGAAAGCCACTCTGCCCCCAGGACTAAATGAAGCTATATGCTTCAAACCATTCCTTGAGGGATTTAGTTCTGGTGGAATGGAAAAAATAAACTCCCACCCCTTCCGTTACACCTTAAGGATGCCTTTTTCTATCTATTTTTCTGTTAAAATATGCTGCATCATTGTTGTTACTCGCTCTAGTTTCCCATCCAGTATATAGGGTACTGTCCTATTATCCCAATATATCTAGAAACACGTTTAGTGACACTATATTCCATTGTCAGCTTTCTCGCACTTCTTGCTCTGTATATCCCCCTCAAAAGACCTATATTCTCCTTCTGGTATTCCTAACACCTTTTTTTTTAATGTAATTATGGTTACAGCATCAGTTTATAAATGTATATACTACTCACTGGTCATTTAATTATCTGACCACTCCCAGGTGTCTCTTGTTCTCACTTTCCCCTTCCTTTAGTTTAGTAATCCTAACACCTACCTATGGTCTGGTCTGTGCGTCCGTGTGTGCGTGACTAAGCTCGTGCACACGTAGATACACAACCCTGCCCTATTATTAAAATGCTAGTTGATTATGAGTACCGTATAATATATTATAGATACATATACATAGCCACTATTCTAAACAGAGAAGCTGCAAATTAACTACCTCTTTATGCCTGCCTATCTCCCTGTCTCGGTACTTCCTTTTATTATAGATGCATATATATTATGTTATATAATTAATCCTGTCTGATCAAAACTGCTATTTATAAAACAATATGTTATGTATCTCATGTTTTTTGTAACTATATTGCTGCTTACTGTAAACTGGTTTTGCTGTTCTCACGCCAATATTTAGTTGGGCATCAGACAATACATTCATTATACAATGTGCATGGATTACCCTTTTCTCCATCCACATTTTAACATCATTTCCCTTCTGAGAAATTTGTTTTCCCCTTTAGCTGTCCCGGTGCTATGTGACGCCCGTAGTGATTGCCCGGCACGGAAAGCCGCCCAGAGCTATATTCTGGGCGGCGTCTATGGAGGCTGTTTGGACGTTTAACAACATCGCCCACAGCCTCCCGGCGAGGTACTCAGTTTCGGTGGGTCGGGTGTGCGTGACGCCTCTTCTATGTGCTGACGCTCTCACATGCGCGTCAGGGGATGCGCCGCACACACTCGACCCAGGGGGCAGTCACAGGTCTCCTTGGCAACCACCTCCAGCTCCAGCTAAATGCAATTCATTGCGCCAGCTGACTGGAGTTTCCTCCTTTTAAAATCAGACCAGCTCACTCCCAGATCAGGCACTGGACAGCTTGATGCTGGGACGTGTGGCAGGTCTCCCCAACCTCTCGTGTTTAAGGTAACCCTATTTCATACACTCTTTCCTGTATGCGAATCTATACTCTAATACTAATTTATATAACCACTGACCAGGCCTCTGTTTATACTCTTGCTTGAGGAAAAAAACTATTTTTTTAAAAAAAAATGTAAACTAACTAAAACTAAATGCTACTTTTTACTACACTCTCCACTACACCATAAACTGATTAATTAATTTACACACACAAAATCTGATACTTATCCAAAAAAGTTTTCAACATAATATTTACCGTGTTTTATTAGCTGACGGTAATATGTAACTATTTTTCTCTTGCTTTTTACAATATAATTTATACAATAATATTCTAATATTTTGTTAGTTACCTTTATACCTGAATATACCTCTAAGCATCTTACAATCATTTTAACCTCAATTAAACAGACTTCTGATGGCAGTATCATGTATATACTTTATTTTCAGTTACCAAATCCACCCCTCCTCTTTTTGATTCAACATTGTTTTTTATCATCTTACCAACATATACAGGTATATACACATTTTATTAATCACTTAAATGTTTAGACTATATGTCCAGCAAGGTTCTGGAATTATATTTTTGATATACTTTTCTACATCCAGGGACTCCATTTGCCCCAGTCTATCGCTCTGGCCGCCATATTGCTGCGGAACGCGGGGGGGAACCCCCTCCATTTAAGGACAATACTATTCGGTACATATTCACAGACCTCTCAGATGCCCATGTTGTCGCTAGACAGCAATTTTACCAGTATCAATACCCAGTGCTATGTTGATTCTAAGCTTTTAATGTGATTCAACGAAACATTGTAACAACTACTTCACCATCCTATATTATGTAAGTGCTATAATTATACTATTTTAAACATACAGCACTATGCTCTCAGATGCTATGGTAAATTAATTAACCATATATCTTAATTATATCTTAGATAAATCCCTCTCTTCTCTTTCTCTGCACCCCTGAAAAAGGACTATACTATATCCCGAAATGCGTTGGGTGTGAGAAGAGTTCCCCTTTTTCATGTTTTCATATATTCATTTTGTATGATGATATAAATGAACTACCTAGATATGTCTATGTTTCGTTGTATTGTTTTTAATGTTGTTTCTAAATAAAATTTGTTTATTATTATACTGTTGTACATTCCGACACATTTCTACCTAAGTTAAACACCAAGCGCCTTTAAAGTCCACCTAGGGGAACCCCTTTTCCATATTTGAGTTAAATATATGAGTGTCACAGCAAAGGGTCTGAATACTTAGGACCATGTGATATTTCAGTTTTTCTTTTTTAATAAATCTGCAAAAATGTCAACAATTCTGTGCTTTTCTGTCAATATGGGGTGCTGTGTGTACATTAATGAGGAAAAAAATGAACTTAAATGATTTTAGCAAATGGCTGCAATATAACAGAGTGAAAAATTTAAGGGGTCTGAAATGAATACTTTCCGTCCCCACTATATACATATATATATATATATATATATATATATATATATATATATATGTATATGTATATGTATATATATATATATATATATATGTGTATATGTGTATATGTGTATATATATATATATATATATATATATATATATATATATATATATATATATATATATGTGTGTGTGAGCCTACACTTCCGGGTAGCAGGAGCAAATTTGTGCCACTGGCGGCTTGCTCCCGCTGTGATTATGCACAGCAGGAGCTGATCAGTGGGTACTGAGGACCCAATGTCCACCAGTACCCACTGATCGTTCATTAAAGAGGCAAATGTTTGAAAACTAAATGATATATTAACACATGCCATGGTTATATGTGAAATTACACCCCAAAATACATTTTGCTGCTTCTCCTGAGTACGGAGATACCACATGTGTGAGACTTTTTGGGAGACTAGCCACGTACAGGACCCCAAAAACCAAGCACCGCCTTCAGCCTTTGTAAGGGCGTAAAATGGTGATTTCATTTCCTCACTACCTATCACTCTTTCAGGGGCCATGAAATGACAAGATAGCACAACCCCCCCCCCCCCACATGACCCCATTTTGGAAAGAAGACTCTTCAAGCTATTTGCTGAGAGGCATGTTGAGTCCATGGAATATTTTAATATTTTATATTTTGCCACAAGTTTCTGGAAAATTACAATTTATTTATTTTTTACACAATGTTGTCACTAAATGATATATTGTTCAAACATGGCATAGTTATATGTGGAATTACACCCCAAAATACATTCTGGTGCTTCTCCTGAGTATGGGGATACTTCATGTGTGAAACTTTTTGGGAGCCTAGCCGCCTACAGGACCCCGAAAACCAAGCACTGCCTTCAGGATTTCTAAGGGTGTCAATTTTTGATTTCACTCCTCACTGCCTATCACAGTTATGAAGGCCATAAAATGCCAAGATAGCACAAAATCCCCCCAAATAAGCCCATTTTAGAAAGTAGACACCCCAAGCTATTTGCTAATAGGCATGTTGAGTCCATGGAATATCTTTTATTTTGCCCCAAGTTGTGGGAAATTTTTTTTTTTTTGCACACAGTTGTCACTAAATGATCTATTTCTCAAACATGCCACGGGCATATGTGAAATTACACCCCAAAATACATTTTGCTGCTTCTCCTGAGTACGGGGATACCATATGTGTGAGACTTTTTGGGAGCCTAGCCGCGTACGGGACCCCGAAAACCAAGCCCTGCCTTCAGGCTTTGTAAGAGCGTAAAATGGTGATTTCACTTCCTCACTACCTATCACTCTTTCGGAGGCCATGAAATGACAAGATAGCACAACCCCCCCCCCCCCCACATGACCCCATTTTGGAAAGGAGACTCTTCAAGCTATTTGCTGAGAGGCATGTTGAGTCCATGGAATATTTCAATATTTTATATTTTGCCACAAGTTTCGGGAAAATTACAATTTATTTATTTATTTTTTTTACACAATGTTGTCACTAAATGATATATTGTTCAAACATGGCATAGGTATATGTGGAATTACACCCCAAAATACATTCTGCTGCTCCTCCTGAGTATGGGGATACCACATGTGTGGCAGTCTAACCGTGTACAGGACCCCGAAAACCGATCACCGCCTTCAGGCTTTCTAAGTGCGTACATTTTTGATTTCACTCCTCACTGCCTATCACAGTTTCGGAGGACATGAAATGCCCAGATAGCACAAAAAAAACCCAAATGACCCAATTTTGGAAAGTAGACACCCAAGCTATTTGCTGAGAGGCAATGTTGAGTATTTTGCAGATCTTGCTTTTTGTCACAAAGTTTTGAAAATTGAAAAAAGAAAACAAAAAATGTTTTTCTTTTCTTTCTTCATTTTCAAAAATAAATGAGATCTGCAAAATACTCACCATGCCTCTTACCAATGCCTTGGGGTGTCTACTTTCCAAAATGGGGTCATTTGGGGGGGGGGGTTGTGCTATCTGGACATTTCAAGGCTCTGTAACTGTGATAGGTAGTGAGGAGTAAAATCACAATTTTACGCCTTTAGAAAGCCCGAAGGCGGTGCTTGGTTTTTGGGGTCCTGTACGCAGCTAGGCTCCCAAAAAGTCTCACACATGAGGTATCCCCGTATTCAGGAGAAGCAGCAGAATGTATTTTGAGGTGTAATTCCACATATAACCACACCATGTTTGAACAATATATCATTTAGTGACAACTTTGTGCAAAAAAAAAAGTGTAATTTCCCCCGAAACTTGTGGCAAAATATAAAATATTCCATGGACTGAACATGCCTATCAGCAAATAGCTTGGGGTGTCTACTTTCCAAAAAGGGGCCATTTGGGGGGGGGGGTTGAACTGTCCTGGCATTTTATGCACAACATTTAGAAACTTATGTCACACATCACCCACTCTTCTAACCACTTGAAGACAAAGCCCTTTCTGACACTTTTTGCTTACATGAAAAAATATGATTTTTTTGCAAGAAAATTACTTTAACCACTTCAAAACCAGCCTCGTTTTGGATTTTAGGTGTTTAAGAGTTTAAAACAGGTTATTTTGCTAGAAAATTACTTAGAACCCCCAAACATTATATATTGGTTTTTTTCTAACACCCTAGAGAATAAAATAGCGGTCATTGCAATACTTTTTTTTGCACCGTATTTGCGCAGCGGTCTTCTAAGCGCACTTTTTTTGGAAAAAATTCACTTTTTTGAAAAAAAAAATAAGACAACAGTAAAGTTAGCCCAACTTTTTTTATATTGTGAAATATAATGTTACGCCAAGTAAATTGATACCCATCATGTCACGCTTTAAAATTGCGCCCGCTCGTGGAATGGCGTCAAACTTTTACCCTTAAAAATCTCCATAGGCGACGTTTAAAAAATTCTACAGATTGCATGTTTTGCGTTACGGAGGAGGTCTAGTGCTAGAATTTTTGCTCTCACTCTACCGGTCGCGGCGATACCTCACATGTGTGGTTTGACCACCGTTTTCATATGCGGGCGCTACTCACATATGCGTTCGCTTCTGCGCGCGAGCTCGTCGGGACAGGGCGCTTTAAAAAATTTTTTTTTTTTTTTATTTATTTTACTTTATTTTATTTATTTTTTCACTGTTTTAAAAAAAAAAAAAATTTGGATCACTTTTATTCCTATTACAAGGAATGTAAACATCCCTTGTAATAGAAAAAAGCATGACAGGTCCTCTTAAATATGAGATCTGGGGTCAAAAAGTCCTCAGATCTCATATTTAGACTAAAATGAAAAAAAAAAAAAAAAAAAGTCGTTTAAAAAAATGACACAAAATAATTGTGCCTTTAAGAGAAGTGGGCGGAGCCGTCGTAATGACGTCGCTCCGGCCGTCACATGGTATAGAGACGGGTGGGGGCCATCTTGGCCTCACTCATCTCCATACAGAGGAAGTGAGAGGACCCGATCGCCTCCGCCGCTACCGACGGCTCCGGTAAGCGGCGGAAGGTGCGGGAGGGCGGCGGGAGGGGGGGTGGCACCTCTCCCACCGCCGATAACGGTGATCTCGCGGCAAACCCGCCGCAGAGACCACCATTATCGTGTGCAGAATCGCCGGCCCTAAAGATGGATACCTCGGTTGTGGCAGCAGCTGCTGCCGTTACCGAGATATCCATCTTTAAAAAACAGGACGTCAATATACAGTGGGCGGTCGGGAGGTGGTTAAACCCCCAAACATTATATATTTTTTTAAAGCAAAGGCCCTACAGATTAACCACCGCCGCCATATAGCAAAATGACGGCGGCTAAGTGGTTTCAATATCCTGACCATACGTCATATGGCGTCTTCAGGATATTAAGCCCCGGGGGCGCGCATCGCGGCGATCGTTGTTGCAACTCTGATCTAGGTAAAGAGTCTCTGACGGAGACTCTTTACCATGTGATCAGCCATGTCCAATCACGGCTGATCATGATGTAAACAGGAAGAGCCGGTGATCGGCTTTTCCTCACTCGCGTCAGACAGACGCGAGTAGAGGAGAGCCAATCGCTGCTCCTCTGACAGGGGAGGCCTGTGCTGATCGATTATCAGCGCAGCCCCCCCCCCCTGAGGATGCCCACACTGGACCATCAGGGATGCCACTAGGACCACCAGGGATGTCAGCACTAGGTATGCCACCTTTGGCCACCAGGGATACCAATCAGTGCCCACAATGGATGCCAATCATTACTGGCAGGCATTACTGTTTGGCACTGATTGGCATCCATCATTACCATACGTTACAGTACATCAGTACATCAGTACAGTACATCTCTACATCAGAGATCTTCGGTGAAAAACAGCAAATAAAAATCAAGTGACGTAAAATCAACTGTTTCCACCTGAATTCCGGGTTGGCCAGTGAATAGGGGAAGTACGAGTGCTGCAGAAATGGTGGGCTCCCAATTAGGACTGGCGAATGCAGCAGGAAGGGCACTATGGGCTTGACGGGCCTGTCTTTGTCTTCTTTATGGTGGCAGTGGGACACTACTCGTGCTAGCCACCTCGCCAGCTTGAACTGCACTTATGGGACTCACCATGTCACCATGTGATACTGCAGTGCTGGATGTACGACCAGGATGTACTAGCTGCTGGTGCTTGCCAGTTCACCAGAAGGATGAGCGGCATTAGTACTGGCTCTCTGCTCCATACGAGAGCTCTGCGGTTCTTGCACCTCAAGGACAGCAGAAGAACGTGGTCTGGTACGCCTGACCTTGGCAGATACCACAACTCCGTCGTCAGAGCTATCTGTCAGGGTGCCGCTGCTGTCTACAGGTTCGTATTCTGAACCTGAATCTGACAGATGAGTGTACCTTCGATTTGACATTTTGGTCTCTAAATTTACTGGTACACTAGAGAAACTCACAAGAAAAAAAGCACCTGACTGTCAGCGACTGATTCAAACCAAAAAAACTGTTAGTATTTGCAGGGATCAGGCCTGACTCTGCGAACGCTGCAGTTATGTGTGTTGTGTTTTTGTAAGTGACAGTGATCGATTGATACTGCACTTGGATAGGCTGGGCTGGGCTGGGCAGAGGGGCTAAACACGGTGCTAGCAGGTATCTGAGCTGATCCCGCTAACACTGCGTTTTTGAGAACCCTAAACTGCTGGGGACGCTAATATAGTTCTGATCAGATATTGATCCGTTCAGACACTATACTACTAAGGGAGGTGTATGGTGCTTGCGTGGGTGTTAGCGCTACTGGCACTAATCTGACGCTGCCTGGGGCGACGCAGACCCTGACTGACTCTAAAAGCTAACTGATCTCACCCGTCGGGTGATCAGGGGGTTAAACTTTTATTGGGTAATATACGGCGGGTGCCCTGACGCTATAAAAAGAAATCTAGCTAACCAGCGTCACTCATGACACTTATACAGTGATCACTGGTGACAGGAGGTGATCAAGGGGTTAAACCTTTATTAGGGGGAGTTAGGGGGGGTCCCTAGACCTATCTGGGCCTAATACTAATTACCCTAACGCTGATTTTTGTCATTAATGACACCAGTACAGCAATAAAAAAAAATCTGAATTCTGCACTGGGTGACACAGTGACAGGGGGTGAAGAGGTTAACTGAGGGGGTGATCGGGGGGTGGCAAGTGTACCTACGTGGACTGGTGTCAGTGTAGTATTGGTGCACTTACTATGAGATGTTCTCTCTCCTCGGACTGGAACGGAAAAGAGGAGAGGAGAGATGACATCACTTCCCCTGCTTTGTTTACACTTACATATGCAGGGGAAGGATCTCATTCACCAGGAGCGATCACCAGGTCCAGGCCAGATTTCATGGGCCCGGGCCTGGGGATTGATTGATTCTGGATCGAATCCGATCATCGTGGCCGCCGAGGGGGCCACGCGCCCGACGTAACATGACGGCGATTCGCCTGCCCGTGCCATTCTGCCACAGTACAACTGCGGCGGCTGGTCGAGAACAGGTTAAAAGCTGACCAGTTTTAAGCACCCCTGCCAGTGTTAAATGGTCTGTCTCATCACTGTAACAGCAAGAGCTTTTCTGTTGAAAAAAGAAAGAAGATAGAAGAAAGAAAGACAAGAAAAGAAAATAAATGCAGCCATCAAATCTAAGAATTCGTAAGTTGCAATATAATAAATGTTTGCTTTTGGGTTTATATATTTTCTCTTATTATTATTATTATTATTATTATTATGAACTTAAAAGAAGCAATAAGTTACACAAAACTTTGACTTACAATTATAAAGCATTTAGCATACAGCTTCTATTAACCGTAACCTAGCTTTTGGGTTTAATACTGCTATAAAGTGTATGCAGGGCATTTACATCATGACCATAATAATAATATCTCACTAAATGTCATTATTACCATTACTTAAGACATATTTCCACTTTTGCAGTCCAATTCGAATAACACCTATTTTATATTTTTTACATGTTGCCATTCTTATAATATAAATTAACACAAATTAAACTTTGCAGCCTATCTTTTTTAGATGATCTTTTTCTTGGCCCTCCAGCAAAGGAAAATGCTAGGTAGTTGTTTTGTTTATGAGGGGACTGGGCAGCTGTTTTTGCAATAATTAATCCTGTCTGTATAGAGCAGGCAGAACTTCATTATCACTTGTAACTAGATTTGAACACTGTCTGTTCTAACAAAGGATTCAGTGCAGAAGCTGTGCTTTTTGCATTGTATGTTAATGAGGAAAGACTTGGGACAGGCTCGCTCTAACATTGTTCAAAAAACCTTGCAGTCAGCCATGACACCTTCTCCTGAGAAACGGATAATCGATAAGAAATATATATTAAAAAAAAATGTAGGCATGCTATGATAATCGGAAATCACATAACAGGGGGTTTTCTCAAATATGACTGCAAAAGTGAAAATACACTTTAAGGTGATATTAAAGTCTTGTTTAAAAAAAAAAAATAACATGGTTTTGCACAGAGCAGCCCGGATCCTCCCCTTCTGAGGTCCCCTGCCGGTACTCCTTGCCTCCTGCCAAGTACCCCAGAGCAAGCAGCTTGCTCTGGTAGCACCCAAGCAGGCTCGCTCCCGAGCTGAGGCTCTGCTTGTCCATTCACACACAGAGCCGTGGCTCGGCCCCACCCCCTCTCTCTCCTCATTTGCTCACTGGTTGTGATTGACAGCAGCAAGAGCAAGTGGCAAGCCAATAAGGAGTGAGAGTCCCCGGAGAGCCGAGGTTCTCGTGCACATCGGTGATTCAAGATGAGGCTCAGGTGGGTATTAGGGGGGGCTGTTGCACACAGAAGATTTTTTCCCTTTATGCATAGAACCTTGAGACTTTACAACCACTTTAAGATCTTAACCATAATCCCTTACTATCAGCATTCATAGTTTTTACACAGAATTCCTTTTGCTGATGGTTTATCCACTGCATAGGCTGTAAAGATAGCCATAGATGTGCACAAAAATGAAAATTCAAACAGAAATCAAAACATTATTCAATCTAACATTCAATGACCCATTCATTGTATTGGAAATTTCTTAGTGAGTGCCAACATTTTTTCAATCAATTTATACTACTACCTCTACTGCTCATATGTATTTTAATTAAAATCTTTTTTTTTTTCAAATGATTGACCTACAAATGATTGAAAAAATGAAAAAAAAAATTTCCGACCCAACTTGATTCATTTGCAGTAACCATACGAAAATCTAATGATCTGTCTACTGACTTGATTTTTCGTTCAATTTTCTATCCATCTATGGCTAGTTTAAGTTTTGCAGTAATCTCCTTCACCAATTAATAATAATATTCCATTGTCCATGGTAGAAATTTACATCTTTTTACCTAATATACATGTGTGCCTATAAAGTCCATGTTTCTACTCTAATTCTTTCCAAACTATATTGGGACATTGGCAGTGCACACTGCTACTTGTGTATCCACAGTATCACCATGTGTTTATACACGTAGTTCACGCTTTTTTGTCTAGGTAGAAATTCCTCTGTTCACATTTCTAGCTGAAATGCCTCAGGCAGCATCCTCTCTCCAGTCAGATGAAAGCACTGTTTAGGTATTCTGACAGCCAACGCTGGCAGCTATCAGAATACACTAGTCGCAGCAGAAGATTCATCAATCCATGCTTGCAGGCTGAACAAAAAAAAAAGTCTAAAGTGACACTAAACTCTGGTTAAAGAAAATTATATTTAAGTTTATATCTTTAACTCATAAAGTACCTTCTGTTGTTCTCAGCCTCCCCCTTCCCAAATTCATATATCTCTATGAGTTCCCGCTAGCTGGGTAAGAAACCCTGATTGGAGATATGTGATTTTAATAAAAGGGGGGAATTGACACGGAACCGAGCCACGTGACCTTATATACACAGGAGCTACTGTATTTCACCCAGGCTAGAAGCAAAGAATATTAGGCAAGTATACCTATGTTCTAATAGTTTAACTGCAACTGTCCATAGCATCTTGATTGTGTATCTGAATGCCTGTGACAGAATCCCTGTGACAGACATAGCTCTGTCCTATTGTTATTATCTCACATGCACTGTGTCAGATAGCTAGGTCTGTTCTACTATAAGTGTGTAGTGGTCACCTTCTAGTATATTAGTAGGTGAACCTATTTATTGCAATAGAGTTTATATATAGCTCCTGTTATTTAAGTTAACCCTGTTCCCTCTAGTCTGAGATTCAATAGTTAGAGCTTAGGGCTCAAAAAGCAGTATAGGCTAGAGCCAGGTTAGGCACCCAATGGCCACTTCTGGTCAGAGCCGGTACAATGGGGGGGAAGGGGCAGATGCCCTGGGCAGGACCATTTACTGGAGGAAGAGGGGCGCAATAGAAGCGCCAGTGAACTGGCTGCGCTAAATAGATAATTCACAACATGTGCCGAGTGCGCTAATGCACCCGGCACAAGCCCAAGACCAGCCACGCCTCTCACCTCCCTATCAGGAGGAATTTCTGTCCTGCATTGGAGGTCCGCGGCGATCTACCTGTCAATCGCCGACAGCTGGCGCCTTACGGGTAGATCGAGATGCATGCAGAGAAGCGCAGGAAGCGTCTGTGATAAGTTCGCTCTCATGTCATGCTGCTCCCCAGCGGCCCCTCCTCTTTTCTCGTCCATCCCTTTTTGCTTGTGACATCACCTGGGATGGACGAGAAGAGAGAAGGGGCCACCGGGGAGCAGCATGACATGAGAGCGAACTTATCACAGATGCTGCCTGCGCTTCTCTGCATGCAGGCTAGTAAACACCGTGCCCCATAATGTGCTATGTGCCCTGATGTGCCCTGATGTGCTCCATGATGTGCCTTGATGTGTCCCATAATCTGCCCTGATGCGCCCCATGATGTGTCCCATAATGTGCCCTGATGTGCCCCATAATGTGCCCTGATGTGCCCCATAATGTGGCCTGATGTGCCCCATAATGTGCCATGTGCCCCGTGTGCCATTATGTGCCCTGATGTGCCCCATGCCCTGATGTGCCCCAATGTGGTATGTGCCCTGATGTGCTCTAATGTGCCATATGCCCCCGTGCCCTGATGTGTTCCGTGCCCTGAGGTGCTATGAGCCCTGATGTGCCCTAATGTGCCATATGACCCCGTGCCCTGATGTGCTCCGTGCCCTGATGTGCTCCGTGCCCTGATGTTCCATGTGCCCTGATGTGCCCCATGCCTTGATGTGCTATGTGCCCTGATGTGCTATGTGCCCTGATGTGCCCCGTGCCCATATGTGTCATGTGCCCTGATGTTCTCTGTGCCCTGATGTGCTATGTGCCCTGATGTGCCATGTGCCCTGATGTGCTATGTGCCCTGATGTGCCCCATGCCCTGATGTGCTATGTGCCCTGATGTGCCCTGTACCCTGATGTGCTGTGCCCTGTACCCTGATGTGTTGTGCCCTAATGTGCCCTTTCATATAGTATGTTATTTTGTTTTGTTTTTTTGCTCTTATTACCAGAACATCCATCTCCTGAATAAGCACATCTGTGAAATGTGTTGAGAAACTGTAACTCCTCCACAGTTTATGTCTTTTATCGCAATGTAACATTTTATGTATGTAGCAATAACTCTCGGTGGAGCTGCTGGTTTAAGCGGGTCTGTTACCTTCACTCTGCTTCCCTCTGTTTCACCGGCACTGGGTCTAAAGTTCCATTGAGTTTACCTCTGGACAACTCACGCACCAACACTGGAGTACGTTTTCAATGCTTTATTAAACACTTGACTTAGGAAATAGCAGGAAAGAGGCGGAAAGGAAACTGCAGAAGAAACTCAAACATCTTCTCGTAGGGTTCTTTTAACAAATGTTCGGGTAGAATTCAGATATTGTATGTCCCCTCGTGGGATACACTCCTTGCTCATCTGGATAGGCCTCTCTCACCAGCCTAGCAGCCAGTACGCAGCACGAATAAAAGTCTCTGCCACAGACTTGCTTGGGAACAAAATCCGTACGATCCTCTGCCACAGGATGTATCAGATTTTCTGTAATGAATGTCAGTCACAGTGCCTGAACCTTTAAGCCAACCCGGCAACACTATGCTGTATAGTTACTTTCGGATACGTCCTCCAACCGAGTCACCAGGCCCCTCTATAGACCAGCACGCTGCGTGATCCCTCCAAGACGGGTCCTCCCCGGGATCTCCTCGGTTGTCCAGCTTCGTCACACAGGACCGACAGCTCAGGACCATTTCTCGGCTGCGGTGGTAGGCCCCAGACAAGCCTCGGGACCCACCCCTGCGCCGCAGTATCGTGGGCCTCCTTAATGCATACCTGTCAGCCAGGAGGGCCAGCAGGTGGCTGTAAAACGAACCCCAAAATATGGCATCTGTCCCATAAATACCCTCGCCCAGAATGCAACTCAGAGGACCACCTCCACCAAGTTGTCTCCGGGACAGAAGAGCATCCATACGCTTCAACACGTTGCCTTTCCAACACTAACCAGTGATAACAGCGACACCCACCAGTCAGCACGGAAACACACACAACGTCAGCCAAGCTGGAACAGAGGCAAACTTAACCTTCATAACGAACAAGTTACTAAATTTACCTAACATGCGGTAAATTGCAAATCTACCAGCGCTACATACTCCCCCCACTACAATAGACGTTGTCCCCAACGTCTGTCCAAAAAAAACAGTGACAATGACTCCCAAGCCTGAGAGTAAGCATTTGAGTTTCTTATAACTTTGGATAGACAGAGAGAGAGAAAGGGACAGTGAAAGACACTATAAGACTTATATCTATAAAACATTATGTTTACATCCGCAAACAAAACCACACTATGATTGTACATAACCTCACTATCTAACTAGCTGAAAAGCCTCCCAGCTTAATATAAGATCCGATGATCCCTGAAAAGGAAACATAGTTAAACACACATATGTATATCCTACACAACATTAGGAGCAAAGCCTCATTTAAAAATGAGACTCTCTTCCTATAACCTATACCAAAAAAATATTCTTTAGGACTCCATCCCTATATAAAATTCTTCTTCTCTTTTTTTTTTTTCCATGAAACAAAATCCAGCTAGCAAAAGGAAGTCCTTGGATTTAAACACTGAAGAGAATATGTAGATCTTGACCATGCAGATCTCTTTTACCCTGACGCTAACTAGCTAAAGAACTTCAAAGTTCTTTTTTCCATAGTTACCAGTAAAACCGGGGATCTGGCAAGGTCAGTGTCTTTCCCTCTTTATCCACTGTGGTAATAAGATACACAACATTGTCCTTTCCCAGCCTGAAAATTACCACTTTGTCAGCATAGATGTGCCGACCGAAATTCCAATGTTCAAAGCATCCGTTAAAACGTTCATTCATCTTAACAGAACATACAATCTTTCTGAAGGGCTTAGGTACAGACAAATAGTCCCAAACGGCTTCACTGTACCAAAGTTCCCAATTATTTTCAATCTCCTGCATGATATCCCGGGGCACATAGGGGAACTCCAAACCATACTCTGCCGCCACACGCTTGTTCAATTTCCTCTGTAAGCGAGCACGTTTTGGCAAAGATCTGTCTCTCCCTATACCAGGCGGTATACAGGAATCCAATGATTTGCTCACCATAGACCCAGCCGGTGTCTGCAGTGAGCTAGTAACTTTTGGCAAAGTCCCATCAATAGTACTGTGTGGCTCCACACAGGATGATGTCTTCCCAGAACTCAGGGCTGTCCATTCAGGGAAAGTCATAGCGGAGGCAACATCCTCACTCTGTGACCAGAATAACTCTTGTGACATAGTCTCAAATAGGTCATCATCACCAGAAAGATCCGACATGGATTCTATTTCCGAATCTCCCAACTCTTCTGCTGGCAAATATTTATTTACAGTCCTGGACACATTCTCCAACAGTGGCTTACCCGTTCCTGACATGGACTCTGGTAGATCCGGTCCAGGTAACCTCTGGGGTAGGCCTCGACCACGGCAGCGGGAAGCCTTTACATAGCCCACCTTCCTTTGAATAGGCACAACAGGAGTAGGTGTAGTGGACGCAGAAACCAAAGTAATGTCCCCTGATGAGACAACAGCAGCAGTGTCTCCTTCTGGAACATTGTCAGTAACAACAGGCAAAGTGGCGGCCTGTCGCTCTCTCTCTGTAGCGATAGCAGCTTCTACTGTGGCGATACCTGTTGCCCAATCCATCCGATAAGCACGGGGCGACGTGGTAGGTTGCTCCACCACAAACAAGTACTCTCCACATTGCGGACATCAGCCAAATGGACGTAGATGCACGGCCAATCCTTCGCATCGATGGCAGATCATGCCCAATCCCTCAACATCTCCTGAGGTATACAGGACAAACCTCCCCTGCGGCTTCAAACGAACTCCAGCATCCGTAAGCAGTTCCAGATAGCACAGTATTCATCACGGTGCTTGTAGGGAACACTCTCGGTCCCACAACTGGCTGCATCGCTGGAAAAGACATGGCCACACTTTGATCCTCTTAGCACGATCACGAGGCTTCTCTTTTCCTCTGACGCCAAACACATACCCGCGTCCCACGCGGTAGCAAGTAGGGCAACTCCTCCCACTTGTTCTTCTAGTCACGTAGCTCTCGGGCCTTTTACTAGCGCCCGCCGTCTACGCACTCAGAAATAAAGTCCTGCAGTTTTACCTTTTCTCTTCCTGAAAGATTCTCTTTTTTTTCATTTTTTTTTTTTTTTAGAAAAAGTCCAGCTCTCTCCGTAAACTCCCATTAAAACACTCCACTGGGTTGCGAGAATTGACGGTCAACAAATCCCGGACGACGCACATGTAGCAATAACTATCGGTGGAGCTGCTGGTTTAAGCGGGTCTGTTACCTTCACTCTGCTTCCCTCTGTTTCACCGGCACCGGGTCTAGGGTTCCGTTGGGTTTACCTCTGGATGACACACGCACCAACACTGGAGTACGTTTTCAATGCTTTATTAAACGTTTGACTTAGGAAATAGCAGGAAATAGGGGGAAAGGAAACTGCAGAAGAAACTCAAACATCTTCTTGTAGGGTTCTTTTAACAAATGTTCGGGTAGAATTCAGATATTGTATGGAATGCGCTCCCCTCGTGGGACACACTCCTTGCTCGTCTGGATAGGCCTCTCTCACCAGCCTAGCAGCCAGTACGCAGCACGAATCAAAGTCTCTGCCAGAGACTTGCTTGGGAACAAAATCCGTACGATCCTCTGCCACAGGATGTATCAGATTTATAGACCAGCACGCTGCGTGATCCCTCCAAGATGGAGGTAGCTACTTAATGCATACCTGTCGGGCAGGAGGGCCAGCAGGTGACTGTAAAACGAACCCCAAAATATGGCGTCTGTCCCATAAATACCCTCGCCCAGAATGCAACTCGGAGGACCACCTCCACCGAGTTGTCTCCGGGACAGAAGAGCATCCATACGCTTCAACACGTTGCCTTTCCAACACTAACCAGTGATAACAGCAACACCCACCGGTCAGCACGGAAACACACACAACGTCAGCCAAGCTGGAACAGAGGCAAACTTAACCTTCCTAATGAACAAGTTACTAAATTTACCTAACATGCGGTAGATTGCAAATCTACCAGCGCTACATGTACTATACTCAGCCCTCAAAAATTCCACTCGCCTGCTCGCATTTTGTGAGTGGATTTTGAGGACTGGCGAGCTATGGCTGCCTGGGAGCAGGGGGGGGGGTCGAGGACCACCAGCAGGCGGGTTGTATGGGAGCCGTTCTCCCAGTGATCGGAAGATGAAGCCGCGCGCCGTCACATACAGCCCCTCCTCTTTGTCCGGGCACTTTGATAGACAGATCATCTGTCCAATCCTGGGACAGGTGATCTGTCTATCAAAGTTCCCCGGACACGGGGGAGGTGCTGTATTTGACGGCGCGTGTCGGGTAGCACACAGCTATTGAAATGAAAGCTGTTATGTTCCAGGTGCTCTGATCATCTGGGCGGCGGCTCTCCTCTTTCTTCCCCTGCACAGGTAGTCTGCATTGGTGACACAGGCTGCATTGGTGACACAGGCTACGTTGGTGACACAGGCTGCATTGATGACACAGGCTACATTGGGGACACAGGCTGCATTGGTGGCACAGGCTGCATTGGTGCATTGGTGGCACATGCTGCATTGGTGGCACAGGCTGCATTAGGACACAGGCTGCATTGGTGGCACATGCAGAATTGGGACATAGGCTGCATTGGTGGCACAGGCTGCATTGGGGACACAGGCTGCATTGGTGCATTGGTGGCACAGGCTGCATTGGGACACCGGCTGCATTGGTAGCACAGGCTGCATTGGGGGCACAGGCTGCATTGGGGACACAGGCTGCATTGGCTGGCACAGGCTGCATTGGCGGGCACAGACTGCATGGGTGGCACAGGCTGCATTGGCAGGGACATTGGCAGACGCAGGCTGCATTGGCGGTGCAAGCTGCATTGGCGGGCACAGGCTGCATTGGTGGACATGGGCAGGCTGCATTTTGTGGATACGGGCAGGCTGCATTGTTGGGCATGGATAAAGTTGTTGTTAATATTTATTTTTATAACTTATTTCTGCATAAAACATTTAAGTGTCATTTCATGAGATAATTTATGAGGGCATGTTTAGGGGCGTATTTAGGGGCAAGGCAGAGTAGGGTTTGGGCACGGCAACTGGTGGAGAATAACCCTTGAGGCCTGGCTAGTAGCTCAGGACTTGACATTTTGAGCCCTGCGATTGGCTATACATCTGGTGGGCTGGCTTTAGTGGTTGTTTCTGGAGTATATATATATATATATACACTTATACACTGCGGATGGTGTTATGGATATAATGGGCGTGGTTCATTACAATATTCTATAGATTCGATTTTTTTTTTTTTGTAATCTTTATTTTTCAAATTTTTTCCATAACAACAAAGATAAAAGCAGAGACATGAGATCAATGCAGACAATAACCAAGTCCAGTCATGTAACAGTCATTGAAGTATTTGAATTTAGTCAAGTAAGGGGTGCTGAGACATAGGAAACATCATAACTGTGTTACTGCTGCTGAACACTTACACTATTTGAAGTCTCACAACCACCTACATACATTGGAGCTCATGGGGACTATGTATCTAACACCAGGTCATAGGTCCAGAATGATACATTCAAAAGAAAAAGTAAAGTAGAATAGGGTAAAGGAGTAAGGGCAGGAAAAAAGAGGAGGGACAGGTGAGAGCAAGTATAGAGAGCAAAGCAGCACTCGACTACATAATGTGATATAACATAACATAGCAGGTTTGACTCGTAATAAAGAAAAATTAGGGCTTAGGGGTCATTATGCACAAAACTGGTAGTGTTCTGGGAGAATCAAAGGTCTCTGGGAATCCCAGCCAGACCTGACGCAGGAGTCATAAGAGGTTGAGCTCTTTGAGAGCTCACCACAGTGTTATTAATATAGTGTATCCAAGTATCCCAAATACCATAAAATTATAATAGCGGTCCCTACATGTTGCTATTCATTCCTTTGCCACCATAATGTAATTTACTAGGCGGATCCAGTCTGCTCGGCTAGGAATCTGAGGTTTCTTCCAGAACACCAGAATCAACCTCCTTGCTGCATTTAAAAGATGGGGCAGCACAGATTTGCTATAGTGCCAGAAAGGAAAATAAAAAATATATGAGATTTAATATAGATTAATATAGATTAAATGCAGCAAAGTGCATGAAGAGGACGCCCCTGTGGACTTTGTAGGGCAGGAAAAAAGTATGGAAAGTAGTTATAAGTAAAAGGCAAACATATGCCAACTTATTAGTTTACAAAAATGAAAAATATCTAAAATATACAAGTACAATAGACTGGGTGAACAGTATAGAAATGAGTTGATATAAGACATACAAAGCATGAATAGTAAATATCACCCAAAGCCAGCAAGCCCAAGAAACCAGCCCAACGTGGTTGGGTATGGTTGGGGTTGGTGGCTAATGTGTATATCCCCACATGTTTCGGAAAAAAACATGATATATTTCTTCTTCAGGGGGGTTTACACAGCGGGGGAGAAATATTTCTTGTTTATAATCAGACTCATGTGAAGGATAAAAAACATATACAAATAGTGAATCACATGCTGGCTGCAGGGGTCCACATATGGCAAGGGAGGTCCGTGTGTCGGTGTGCAAATTCGCCAAAGCGCATTCACAAGGGACGCCCGATAGTAGCAGAAAGGAATGGACGAGACATGAAGGAGGAGCTCCAAAGGGGAGACTGGTAATTCAATATATAGAATTTCTATGAATTAGGACCTGATGTCCTCCCAGTAGGGCTGCTGCCTGGGGCACTCCCACCAAATGTGTAGATGTGTAGGAATGTACCCCGTTGTCCACAACCCCTCCAGCAGGCATTTGACACAGCTGAATAGATCTGAGCCAATTTCATAGGGACTCTATCATAACTCCCAACTTTTTGAGATGGGAATGAGGGACACCTATCAGCAAAAGTATGCAGGCATAGGACACACCCCCTACCACGCTCCCTTAAAGGAGAATTGTACAAAAAAACAAGTGCTTTTTTACCACTGCTATTCCCTTAAATTGGCTTTTGGAATTTACAAATCCAGCAATTTAGAAATCGGATGAAAGGTTTAGCTCTGGAAAACACTTTTTTGATAAAAAATGCATTTTATATACATCTATAGAGATCAGACCAAAATGAGGGACAAATGAGGAAGAAAGAGGGACAGAGGGACATTGCTCCAAATCAGGGACAGTCCCTCGAAATCAGGGACAGTTGGGAGCTAAGCTCTATACCAACGGGTAAGAATCTTATAGCCATTCTCCTGCATTTTCGTATCCACAGAGCTGGAGTGGGTAGGGCGGTATAGATGGTCGATTAGGGCCTCAGTGAATACATGCTGCAGGTCTCTCTCCCATTCCCTGATATAGGCAGGCTTTACCCTATTTTCCAATGACTGCAACATCCCATACAGCACCAAGATGGAATAGGGAATTACAGAAGATGACATACATAGTTTTTCGAATGGGGTCGCTGAGGTGGGAGATCGCACGGCTTTGGGGCAGACTCCGAAGGAGATGTTGGATCTGCCTGTAGCACCAGTCATCCATTGGAAAACTGCCATATTGTGCCATGGTCTTGTACAAATCTGCCCCAGCGCATCTCTCCATCAGCCACCCAGGATCGGAAAAAGGTGAGGTCTTCCCCTGGAGCGAACCAGGGGAAGCCTCCAAGGTGAGTGAGAGGAGAGAATTGAGGGGCAATCCATTCCTGGCCATGGAGAACATCCAATCTCTTCAATGCATGGATAGTGGTGGGGGAGGTGAGCTCAGATAGGCCTCTGCCTTCCCTGGGGAGCCAGGGGGCATGGGAGAGATTGCGGCCTGCTAAAATTTTTTCAAGGGTGACCCATATTTTTGTGGATACACTATGATACCAATCCAAAATGCTCTGAAGGGCGATTGCCTCATAGTATTTACAGTGATCGGGAACATCCATAACACCCGCCCTTTTGGGGTGCTGCAGGATGCGAAAAGCTAAATAGGGGCTCTTCCCATTCCAGATATATTTTATGAACAGGCTGTTGAGGGTAGAGAAGAAAGACCTGGGTAAAGAGATAGGCACCATTTGCAAGTGGAAAAGGATACGGGGCAGCACATTCATTTTCAAAATACTGACTCGGCCCATTCAAGAAAAGGTTGTGCGATCCCAACACTGTAAATCCACTCTAATGGTAGAGAAAAGTGTGGCGTGATTACATGTGTGCAACTGGTTGCAATAAGCTGGAAGTTGGATACCTAGGTACTTTAAGGAGGTGCGTCACCAGGTAAAGGAAAACGAGGCTTTCAGTTCCCTGCGTACGGTCAAGGGCATAATCAAAGGCAACATTATTATAATTAATCTTAAAGTTTGAAAGTGAGTTAAATACCCGTAATTCTGCTATAATATTAGGAAGGGAAATCAAGGGGTCAGACACGTAAAACAAAACATCATTTGCATATGCGGACAATTTATACTCCGTTGGTCCCACCGTGAACCCCTTAATATCTGGATTCATGTGTATTTTATAAAGGAAGGGTTCAAGGGTGAGAGCAAATATGAGAAGGGACAGGTTGCACCCCTGTCTCGTCCCATTATGGATAGGGAACAGATCTGAAAGGATGCCATTTACCTTAACCCTAGCTTCCAGGGAGCTATAAAGTGAAGCTATCCAAGAAAGCATATTGGAACCTAAGCCCAGCTTGACTGTCCGAGACTGTCCAAAGGTAAGTCCAATCCACCCTGTCAAATGCCTTTTCGGCATCAGTGGAAAGCAGGAGACAGTCAGATGGTCAGTCTGTAGTTCAGCTCAATGAATCAGTTGGATCGCCCGATTAGAGTTGTCTCTCACTTCAATTCCAGCAATAAACCCTGTTTCATCGGGTGTGCTATTGTTGGTAAGATGGGTTTGAGACGGTTAGCCAAATCCGTGCAAATATTTTAATTTATTATAGGTACACATCTGGCTTGATAAGAGTGAAACTTACAATAGTAAGCATTTTTAAAACTAACCGGCCCTGGACTCTTCCATTTTGGAAGGTCTTTAATGACCACTGTGAGTTCTGTCAGGGAAATGGGGGCATCCAATTGATTTCTGGTTTGAGTGGAGAGCTGAGGGAGCCTAGCATCCTCTAGGTATTGCGTTATTTGCTCAATACTCTGACTCTCTGCGGAGCCGGGTAGAGTATAAGGGAGGTGGTAGAGCCTGGTGTAAAGGTCCCGAAAGGCATCCGCTATTTTCGATGAGTGTACCATTAGGTGTCCCGTCATGGTATGAAGCGAATGGACATCACTGGAGGCACGTTGTCGTCGAAGAGCTCTAACTAGCTAGCAGTCTCCCGCACTTATTGCCAAATTCATAAAATTTATGAGAGACATGGAGTAAGTGGACCCGAATTTGCGTGTCAAGTAAGCTAGCTAATTCCTGACGGAGAGACCGAAGTTCCTCCGTCAACTCTGGGGTAATGTGTCGTTTATACAAGTTCTTTCAAGCGAATCTTCAACAGAAGCGATTGCATCTCTCCCTCCCGGGCCTACTTCAGTCTAGAACCCTGGGAGATAAGCTCCCCTAGAACCACCGCCTTGTATCCTTCCCATATAGAGGCCACCCTCACATTGTCCGTCGAGTTCTCTGCAAAGTATAGAGAGATAGTGTCAGAAATCTACTTTTGTGCCACTGCATAGTCTAAGATGTTCTCATTCAGGCGCCAACTCCAGAAAGTGTTTTAGAAAGGCAAATGAGTGAGTAGAGCAGTCTGCAGAAGTGTCTAGATATGGATCAGGGCTCACATTAAAATCACCCTCCAGTATCAATTATGCCTCTCTAAAGGATACGAGGGAGTCTAGAATCGAGTCCAGAAAGGTGAGCTGCTTTGTGTTTGGGGAATACACCGCCGCAAAGGTAAACTTTCGTCCCAAGATAGTGCCCTTAAGGAACACATATCTACTATTTGGGTCAACCAAATGATCCATGAGGACAAAGGGACATTGTTTATGGATCGCTATTGCCTCAAGCCACAACTTACTGCATTTGAAGGGTGAGCCCAGACCGCAGACATTGTAGGAGATGATCTTCAGGGAAGCCATGAGGAGAAGGGAGTTGAGGAGTTACCCTGGCCCTTGTTGACAAGGTAGAGAAACCCACAGCATGTCGAACCAGAGATCAAGAAGTGCTAAAAAAACATAACACCAAGATAAGAAAACAGTCATAACACATAAACAAATTAATGCTTGAGGGGCATTAAGTGTCTAAGTACAAAAACACCAGCCAGTTGGTAGGCCCAGCTCCATCCCCTGAGCAATGAAAGAGCGGGGTCCAGGGAGCAGTGAGAGGTCCCAATCAGGGGACATAATGAAGAGTTTGCTCACTGGAGGTAGCAGAACTCGAATCAATCCTTTAGGATGGTCCTCTTGGAGAGGATGGCTGTGGAGCTGCCTGGGAGGAACTCCCACGGTTTCTGTTCCGACCTCTGCGACGTGCAGGTCGCCAGGGCTGGGGTCAATTGGGCGCAGATCGACGATCCCGAATATCAAGGGAGGGCAAATCCAGGTCTTTCAGGAAATGAGGCAGGTCATCTTTAGGGATAAGCTGAACACCCCTGGTTCGGTTCCCAGTAGAACATGTGAACAGGCAAAACATTTATGCGAACATGTGAATACTGTTAAAGTCTATGGGACACGTGCTCATTTTAAAAGCTTATATGCAAGTTATTGCCATAAAAAGTGTTTGGAGACCCGGTCCTGCCCCAGGGGACATGTATCATTGCAAAAAAAAGTCTTAAAAACTGATGTTTTTTCAGGAGCAGTGATTTTAATAATGCTTAAAGTGAAACAATAAAAATGAAATATTCCTTTAAATATCGTGCCTGGGGCGTCTCTTTAGTCTGCCTGTAAAGTAACATATCTTTCCCATGTTTATAACAGTACAACAGCAAAATTACATTTCTAAAGGAAAAAATGTAATTTAAAACTGCTTGCGGCTGTAACGTATTCCGGGTCCTGGCAATATAGATAAAAATCTTTGAAAAAATGGTGTGCCCCCCCCCTTGAGTCTGTTATGAATATTAAGGGGAAAGCCCGTGCAAAAATAAAAAAAATGGCATGGGGTCCCTCCAAAATCCATACCAGGCCCTTCAGGTCTGGTATGGATTTTAAGGGGAACCCCGTGCCAAAATGTAAAAAAAATGGCGTGGGGGTCCCCCCCAAAATCCATACCAGACCCTTATCCGAGCAGGAATCCTGGCAGGCTGCAGGAAAAGGGGGGGTGAGAGAGCGACCACCCCCTTCTGAACCATACCAGGCCACATGCCCTCAACATGGGTAGGGTGCTCTGGGCCCCCCAAAACACCTTTTCCCAATGTTGATGGGGACAAGGGCCTCTTCCCCACAACCCTTGCTCAGTGGTTGTGGGGGTCTTACATGCAGGATTTTTTTTGCATGTATTTTAAGCCATATATCTGGATGCAGATTGTGAACCAGGTTTTTGGATAACTCTGTTTAATCTTGTAAAATTTATAAAAGTTGCAACTGTCTCAAGAAGTTTATTTTAAGTTTTTTTTTTTCCTTTTTTTGTAGCTCCTCCGTAGCTTTACCTTTCGTGCACTCAGATATAAGCATACCACCACGAAATAGCATAGTGGGTCTTACTGGCAATGTTCAAACAACCCTGAAGCATTTATCCAGTAATCATTGTGACTGCTCAGGAAGCCTTTGTTGGGGGTTTTATGATTTTCATCTGCCCCTAACACAAACACAACTGTCTGCATTTCAGATGACGTGTGTTAAATTTATATTAAAGTTGCATAGATATCAATTTTATTATTTCAACATCTGACTGTCCCTGGCCCAACCCTCTCATTCATTGGATCTTTGTTATTGGAGGTCATGGAGGCTCAACAACACATGTGGTTGTTACCTAGGATGGTCTCCATACAAAATCTTGGAACACCCATTACCGCAGACCAAGCCCCACCACCAAGGAACCACCAAGGCATTTTATTTATTTGCAGACCTACCCCCAAGAGACAAATACTTGTTGCATCAGGTTTGTGGGCTCTTGGGAAGGGTACCAAGGCAGGGTGCTGTGATGTTTTTACAAAGTTATAAACAGCACCTTGTTGGTCTCTCCCATGAGCCTTGACATGCCTGCATTGCATAGCACAGAAAATTAGAATTGGCATCACTTGGTCTAAAATAAGGTATATCTTGAAAACAGAGAGAGAAGAAGAAAAAAAAATCACATTAGCATGTTAATATGGAAAATGGGAGGATAAAATATATATGCAGGTAAACGTTTAAATGCAGTATTTAAAATTTGAAAAACTCAACAATGCAATTGAAAGCAACATTCACATTTCCACATTCTAAAAACAGCAACGTAAAAAAAAAAATGCTCATCTTTGTAGCAAATGATTCTGTTTGCTAACGCAACCATAATCATGGGATTACTACCAAATACAGGGCAGATGGGCTAATTCAGTAATAGAGTATTAAAGTCTGTCTGGGGACAGTAGCCTTAAGTATGTAATCAGTTCTAGTAAGGTATGTTACTGAAGAGGTGTAAGGTGAGGTGGATCATTATTTATTGCTTTGTAACAGGATAAAAAGAAATCCCAGAAAATGTTACATAAATAAAATGTACACCCTCGATAGTTGATTGCAGTAAAACTCACAGAAATATGTTATCAAAGGAAGCATTGGTTTTTGTCAAAGAATGTTATTTTTCTTGAAACTTTAATTTTAAATATAAAGAAATTAAAGTGTTCTCCATGGCTTATTTGATTGTAAGTTAAAAATTAAAATTATAGTTAACAGAGGTAACAATAATAGCAATGACTTGCAATATTGCTTTGCACTTTTATACCTTTTACACCAGCTTTCTAGGTGTCCTTTGTCTCAAGCTAGTGATGATAACCACGGTACAGCTTTATTGATTCTGAATGATCACACATTTGTCCAAGTCATGTAATCCTTTGATAATGTATAATAAGATTTTGTCTGAGCTTTAGCATTAAGGCAATTGTATTAGCCTGCCCTCAGAAGGCAGAAAAATTTGAGAAGATAAAATAGAGTTCCTATCAACAATTTGAAATGTCCAGGGATTAAATAAATTCATTAAATAGAACAAAACTTAATTCCATAAAGATTTTAATTATAGTAAGAAACTGTCATTATCAGTGGCATAACAATAGCCTTAGCAGCAAACATGGCTGCTATGTGGACTGGGGTAGGAGGGGTCCCCATTAGGGAGAACACTAAACTTGTAACAGCTCTTTCCTGGTCTCTGTCCTGACAAGAAGTGCCTTATGAGGTCACAAATAAGTGTTTGGCTTCTACAGCGTGTTCATATAGAGCAGTCTATAGTAGACATGTGCAATTCGTTTCGTTGCAAATTATTTTTTTAACGAATTTCGACAAATTCATTAATTCAGAAATATCCGAATTAACGAAAACCCATTTAACAAATTTTTCCGAATATTCGTAAATTCAAAAATTCGAAAATTCGTACATTCGTACATTCGTAAATTCGTAAATTAGTAAATTCGGAAATTCGGTAATCTGAAATAATAATTAACTAATAATAACTTAAGTATTACTAACTATTAAATTATAGGTATTGTAATTTCCTTTCAAATTTGGCTGTTAGTGAATGTAACACATACAAATTTTTCCGAAGTTACGTATTATCCGAAATAACAAATGCCGTATCCAAACGAATGAAATGTAATGAAATAATAAGTAACAATAATAATAATAAAAACGTTTTATTATTATTATTAATTTGTTCCGTTCCATTTGCTTAGATGCAGCATTCGTTATTTCGGATAATTCGTAACTTCGGATAAATTCGTATTTGTTACGTTCACTAACAGCCAAATTTGAAAGGAAATTACAATACCTATAATTTAATAGTTAGTTACTATTTCAGATTTTCAAATTTTCGGGTTTTTGGATTTTCAAATTTTGAATTTACAAATTTCCGAATTTTCTAATTTGCAAATGTACGAATTTACGAATACACAAATTTTCTAATTTACGAATTTATGAATATACGAATGTGCGAATGTACGAATTTACGAATGTACGAATTTGCAAATGTGCGAATTTACGAATGTACGAATGTGCGAATGTATGAATGTACGAATTTACGAATGTACGAATTGCGATCATAACGAATGACCCAAAAAACGGGAAAAAAATAAACAAATGAAACTAAAACAAACACATTTTTTAGCAGTGCACATGTCTAATTTAAACCCATATTTGCTGATTGTGACACAGTAGTGCGGCAATTAGAGGTTTAAATCAGGTGTGAGGAGGTGACAGTGTGCCCGGTGATCTTTGACTTCTCCCATGTTGTTCAGGTAGATCTCCACCTCTTTAGGGTTGCCTACCCCTGCTTTAGGGCATATGACATGACATAAGAAGGACAGATACCTCCAGTTTTCTTTCCCAGCCTGTTATACAATAACCTCCAAACCCCCCAATTACCCGATAAATGATGTGACAAGGTTTTGGAGTAAAATGGCCTTACGGCCTTTTATTTAGCGATTAACGTAACTTAAATAAATAACGTATAAAATAACCATCAACTGAATCTCTATACCTTGGTGGTCTTTGAGGGCAACGACACACAACTTGGTCACTGCGACAAACTTCTTTTAAAACTTAGGCCTCCAGTCGCAAGACACCGACTCGGAGACGGTACTCGACATCCGCAGTAACCTGCATTCTTACCCCTTCCTGGTTAAACCCCTCGTTAACCGGAAGATACCCGAGAACCCCATACCACAGATGGGTCCCAACCATGCTATATACCAATGACTGATCAAAATCCCAAAACTATACCTCTCACACGTGTACAGATAGAGATAGCGGCGCTAATATAAATTGTGTAAAATAATGGGTCAGAGCAGTATAATGCCTACGACCCTCTACTTATGCATAAAAATAATAATAATAGTGTCATGAAAAATATTAATTTTATCATGAAAAGAAATTTCCTTAACACCCAGTGAAAAGTGTCACTATAAATAATAAATTATAAGAAATGAATGATCAAGTTCAACAGTTGTTTTTCAATCTTCTTGTGAAAAATCTTCTTCTACTCTTCCACCACACCACCGTGATAGTGACACCACTCCCTCTGAAGAGCGCACTCACCAGATTGTATAGCCTCCCACTCTCGTGTTTGGCAAAACAGCAATTGAACCACACCTGGGTTGCATGTGATGAACCGTGACTCCAATAAAGCCAGCTCCATATGTGAAAAAATGAATAAAGTGCTCCACATAGCGTGATACCATTTTGACAGATTTATTAAAATCACTTCAAACACACTTCAATGGTTACACTCACTTTTAAACTGAAACATAAAGGCCTTTAAAAAGAAATCCACAGCAAGCACAGCAAGCAACAGGATCAGTGATCCAACGGTGCACCGCGGTCACAGCGGACCTGAAGTGTAAACTGGTGTATCTCTCACCCAACCTTCTAAGGCCCAGCCATCCGATCGGTGTAGTCCTCCTCAGACAGCGGCATCTAATGTCAGTGCGATGGAATGCCGTGTAACCATGCCCAAGACATATATACCAGCCTTCTTCTCTTCCTCCAAAGACCCACCACTGCCGGGCTGTCATGACAGCCTCACTGTAATACTCACCAAAACATCGGGAGGGTGGGTTGGAATCTTCTCACCTCTCCGCTCTCGACTGACGTCACAACTTCCTCCTTCTAACTAAATTTCCCCAGGATCCCTCCTGGCTCTTAACCACCCCCCTTTCCTTAAAGGGGCCACATTCCTAAACTACCCCTGCCTGTCCTGCTGTCCGCCTATATCATGCAGTCCCTCCGCCCATTCTTTTTATTCCTTTATTCCGGGACTCCCTTTAAAAGGAATTGGATAAAAAATAATTTCAAATTGCCTGGTTTTGTTTCTTTTTTTTTTAATACACTTTACTGCCTTCTGTAGGTTTCCTTTAAAGGCAAGCTATCATGATCGTTACTAAACTTGTCATTTCTGACTTCTTTTTAAAGACACAAGGGCCAGGGATTTCATCCTTGTCTTGATTTTTTTCTCAAGTATGGATCATGGTAACTGTGGTGATTGGCGTGGAGTCAATAGTCCTAAAGTAAGATTTCCGGTCAAATACTAACTATACCTAAATCTGCTCCCACCTAAATTCGAAGCCTATCCTATCCACCCTGAAAAGAAAAGATGGCTTTACCTACCTGTTCTGATGATGCTCCGGTTCGGTCACATGGTCAGGTCCCAGCGGCGGCTTCAGTGTAGAGGAGGAACTGCTGACAACGGATGCCCCATATTTTGCCTTTGAGTGACGTCATCTCCTTGGCTGTGCAGCCGTTGTCTGCGATCTCTTCTCCGCTGGGGAGATCATGTGACCGGACCAAAGTGACTTCAGAATAGGTAAGTATAGACATCTCTTCTGTTACAGGGTAGATAGAATGGGGGGTGGGAGTAGGTTAGTATTTGACTGGAATTCTACTTTAACCACTTCCCGCCCGCGATATAGCAATATGACCGAAGTGGTTTAATTATCCTGACTGGACATCATATGACGTCCAGCAGGATAAGCCGCGATTGCATGCCCATGGGGGCGCGCAGCCTGGCGATCAGTGGTGTGTCAGTCTGACACACCGCATCTCTGATCTCAGTAAAGAGCCTCTGACGTGGGCTCTTTACGATGTGATCAGCTGTGTCCAATCACAACTGATCAGAGTGTAAACAGGAAGAAATGTTTATCGGCTTTTCCTCCACTCGCACTGACCGAGGCAAGTAGAGGAGAGCCGATCGGCTGCTCTTTTAACAGGGGGGTCTGCGCTGATAATCATCACATTAATTATCAGTGCAGACCCACCAAGGATGCTCACTAGAGCCCACCAGGGCTGCCAACCCATGCCCACCAGGGATGCCCACCCATGACCACCAGGTATACCCACCAATGATTACCACGGATGCCAATCAGTGCCCATTAGAGGTGCCAATAAGTGCCCATTATAGATGTCAATCGGTGACATTCAGTAATGCCTGCCAGTGCCTCCTAATTAGTGCCACCTATAAGAGCCCATCAGTGCCGCCTATCAGTGCCCATCAGTGCCGCCTTTCATTGCCCATCAGTGCCGCCTTTCATTGCCTATCAGTGCTGCCTATCAGTGCCCATCAGTGCTGCATATTAGTGCCTCATCAGTGTCGCCTTTTCAGTGCCCATCAGTGAAGGAGAAAACGTACTTATTTACAAAATTTTATAACTGAAACAAAGAAAATTGTTTTATTTTTTCAAAATGTTCAGTCTTTTTTTTATTTATTTAGCAAAAATTAAAAACCCCAGAGGTGATCAAATACCACCAAAAGAAAGCTCTATTTGTGGGAACAAAATGATAAAAATTGTGTTTGGGTACAGTGTTGCATGACTTAGCAATTGTCATTCAAACTGTGACAGCGCTGAAAGCTGAAAATTGGCCTGGGCAGGAAGGGGGGAAGTGCCCAGTATTGAAGTGGTTAAAGTGGTTGTAAATCTTGGACATGATGAACAAAGCATACAGTAAATGCTTTAATGGTGTATGGATTGCCTGATGAAAGTGTAGGTTAGAGTAGAACTAAAGTCAAAACTAGTTTTTTATTTTTTTTTATTTTGTATAGGGTAAAGGTGGGTAATAACCCCTATCAGTGTTTTTACCATTTGTGTCCTATTGGGGAGATTTCTCTTTACTTCCTGTCCCATAGCCAAAACAGGAAGTGACAGGAAGTCCCTGGTTGTCACCAGAACTAATGTCCCCAATTGCAAAATTTCTACTCTATTCCTGTTCTGGCGACAACCCAAAATTTGGGATTTTCTTTCAATCTTGGTGATAATGGTAAACATGACAGAGGGTGAATTTCCCTAATGGGGGGCACAAACAGTAAAATTGTGACGGGTTCTAATCTCTCTCCACTCTATCCAAAACTAAGTAAGGTTTTTGCCTTTAGTTATTCTTTAACACTGAATGATTCCATTGGATTAGATGAACTGTGAATGCAAATGACAAACGTGCCTTTCAACAACATTAAAGTGATTGTAAACCTTCAGTTTTTTTTAAAATAACAAACATACCATACTTACCTCCTCTGTGCAGTTCGTTTTGCACAGTGTGGCCCCGAACCTTGTCTTCTGGGGTCCCCCGGCAGCGCTTGCGGCTCCTCCACGCATCGGTAAACCCCCTGGGAGAAGCGCTCTCCCGTGGGGTTTCTTGCGGGCGTGCTCCCGAGTCCAGTATTTGTGTCCATAGACACAGAATGCCAGACTCAGCCCCACCCCTGGCACCTGCGTCACTGGATTTGATTGACAGCAGCGGGAGCCAATGGCTGCACTGCTATCAATCTATCCAATCAAGAGCCAAGAACCCTGAGAAGGGCTCAGGTGAGTAAAACGGGTCAGGGGGCTGGGGGGCCAGTCAGTGTGAGAAGCTTTTTCAAAAAACAGGTCAAAAAACACAAGGATTTACAACCCCTTTAATGATGTCTCAATCCAATGACCTACTTTATGGCTCTAAGTATCTATTAACCACTTGCTGCCCGCCCGCCGTCATATGACGGCGGGGCGGTGCAGCTGTTATCCTGGGCCGTCGTCATATGACGGCGCAGTCTTCCAGGCAGCCCAGGGGGCGCGCGCACGCCGCATCGCTCTGGTCCCGGTGCGCGTGCCCGGCGGCCGCGATGTCCGCCGGGCACCCGCGATTTCCCGGTAACCGAGCAGGACCGTGGATCTGTGTGTGTAAACACACAGATCTACGTCCTGTCAGATGGGAGGAGACCGATGGTGTGTTCCTTGTACAGAGGAACACCGATCGGTCTCCTCCCCTTGTGAATCCCCTCCCCACACAGTTAGAATCACTCCCTAGCAACACATTAACCCCTACAGTGCCCCCTCCTGGTTAACCCCTTCATTGCCAGTCACATTTATACAGTAATCAATGCATTTTTTTAGCACGGATCGCTGTATAAATGTGAATGGTCCCAAAAATGTGTCAAAATTGTCCGATGTGTCCGCCGCAATATCGCAGTCACAATAAAAATCGCAGATCGCCGCCATTACTAGTAAAAAAAATAATAATAATAAAAATGCTATAAATCTATCCCCTTATTTTGTAGACGTTATAACTTTTGCGCAAACCAATAAATATACGCTTATTGCGATATTTTTTACCAAAAATATGTAGAAGAATACGTATCGGCCTAAAATGAGGAAAAAATTTGTTTTTAAAAAAAAAAAATTTGGATATTTATTATAGCAAAAAGTAAAAAATATTGTTTTTTTTCAAACTTGTCACTCTTTTTTTGTTTATAGCACAAGAAATAAAAACCGCAGGGGTGATCAAATACCACCAAAAGAAAGCTCTATTAGTGGGGAAAAAATGATAAAAATTTCATTTGGGTACAGTGTAGTATGACCGCCCAATTGTTATTCAAAGTGCGACAACGCTGAAAGCTGAAAATTGGCTTGGGCAGGAAGGGGGTGAAAATGCCCTGTATGGAAGTAGTTAAAGCTTATCTAAATGCAGCACCCAGTATGCTGTGCTGTATGTTACCCATTCCCTACCTCTGTACCCTATGTGTTATGTTGTTCAATATATACTCCTGATTCTGAATGAATCCTCAGCACACTGTTATACACCCTTTCTAGCAAGCATACGAACAGGAATTTGTATTTCACATACATTGCAATACATGTTTAAGCTGGCCAACTGCGTCAAAGTAATCCCTTTCTGGCCAGTCCCTACTCTACTTTGCAAAATATTTAATTGCTTTCAGCATACTTCAGTGGATATATTGCCAATATGGGGCAAATAGACACAAGATGTAGGCAAGCTACAGGTTCAAGTCTGGTCACACTAAAGCCACGTACACACGAGCGGACTTTTCAACCGGACTGGTCCGACGGACAATTTGACCCTGTGTGGGCTTCATCGGACCTGCAGCGGACTTTTTCGATCGAAAATCTGACGGACTTTAGATTTGGAACATGCTTCAATCTTTCCGACAGACTCGATTCGGGTCAAAAAATCAGCTCGTCTGTATTTTAGTCTGACAGACAAAAAACGACGCTAGGGCAGCTATTGGCTACTGGCTATCAACTTCCTTATTTTAGTCCGGTCGTACGTCATCACGTACGAATCCGTCAGACTTTGGTGTGATCGTGTGTAGGCAAGTCCGGTCATTAGAAAGTCAGTCGAAAGTCCGTTGTAACTCCGTCGAAAGTCCGTCAGAAAGACCGTTGGACCTTTGTTGTCAAAAAGTCCAACCATGTGTACGCGGCATAAAAGTTCTGAATGAACCCTCTGCACACTGCTATACATCCTTTTTAGCAAGCTTTACATAAAAACAGGAAATTTTAGTTCACATGTATTGCAATCCATATTTAAGCCGGCCAAATATGTCAAAGTAATCCCTCTCTGGGCAGTCCCTACTCTGCTTTGCAAAATGCAGAATATTTTCAGCTCAGTGTGAAAACTGATATGATGGAACCATCTTCTTGAATCATTCTACCGAAGAACGGGAGTCGTGGCTCTATAGAGACAATGGACTGGTCCGGTTGTTGGAAGGTTGTTTCTTTCCTGCAGGAGAGAAGAGCATATAAAAATTACTATATATTTTCTGTTATCTGTATGTAGTAATCGATATAATTATTAATATTATATCTGCGTATTAATTTGTCTAGTCCCTATCATTAGTTGGTCTAAAACTCTGAGCACATGCTATTGTTAATATCACAATAATACCAGGTTAGCTATGAAACCAAACACACGGTGCTGCTAGTAAACAATATCTTATTTTTATTTCCCAAGGAGTTAGGAAACTATCATAAAAGTACTAAAAGAGTATTACAATGTTACATAGCTTACAATTAGAACACACTATACTAACAGCACATCTCTACGACATATAACAACAATGAAATATCAAAGATACTTATCACACATGGTTTCCTCTGCGGGTTCTGGATGTAAAAGGGGTCTGGGCTTCATGGAGTATAGGCCCAAGCCCTCGGTCAGAGCAAGGTCCCAAGATAGCAAAAGGGATGACCTTACCGCAGGCTTCTCAGCAGCCAAAAGAGGAAGATCAAAAGCCTATGTGTTCCTTTCATTCAAACATACATGCCCACTCGTAGCCACCCCCATTTGCCTTTATCCAATACACATTGCCGAGGATTTATCCCTCCCAGATGTCTGCCCATTCTCCAGGAAGCATGCTAAATTGTCCAGCAGGGCCAGCATCTCTTTGAAACTTGTATTCCCACATGTCACAGCTGGTGGGATTGAGCCAAGGCATTGTTCTTCTGATCACAGAGCTTTGATGTGTTTCATTCCTACCTGGCTGTGTCAAACAGGAAGTGAAATACCAGAAGTATGATATTACACCATGTTGCTATCCAACATATGCCGCTTTGCGCCTAAAGGGCGCATACCACCCTTCTTCAGACACGGCTCCTATTGAACAGTCCATAACTGTTTCCTCCCCAACATGTGTTTCCAAGCCAGTACCTATAGAACAGTCTTTAACTGTCTTAACGTGTTGTGTTTTCAACATGTGCAGAAACAGTCCCTATGGAACAGTCCATAAATGTCTTAACGCATGTTGCGCCTCTCAACATAGGCCTCAGAACCAGCTCCTGTGGAACAGTCCATAACGGTCCCAACGTGCTGTGTTTTCCAACACGTGCCGCTTTGCTACTGGGTGACGCACCAACATCATTCTTCCGTGACAGCTCCCATGTCACCATTCTGTATCTTCTTCTTTCTAACATCTTCATGAAGGGGTATAAAACAGGCAAGGGGTGTCCATACACTCATCATTCACCAGCACACATCCAGAACAGCATCTTAACCAGCTTTCAGATATAGAGTCTCGAGGAGGGCCTTTTGCCCATATTACTAGCTTAAAATATACCTTTATCACACTATACCATGACATAAATCAATCCATTACCATAATATATACATATCTACCTATGACCCATCAGATTTTGGGCATGTCAGCGGTATTGCAGGGCTCTGACTTGGCAGCAAAGTCTCTAACTTGTACGCAGAGACCCTACCGTCACTTCGTTCCCCAGCTTGCATAGATAACTTTGTGACCCTTCTATATAAATATCAAGTTTAACAACACATATAAATCTGTAACAATGACAAAACCCACACAATTTCATCCCTGTGCCTGGGTTTCAAAGACCATGCCCAGGGTATACCATGCACCCCTACCTATTGTTAGGTTCAAAGAACCATCTAGTTCCATGACTAACGTTACATCGGCATTCTTTAGGACAAGGAAACAAACTCGTCTATGTCCCAAATAATACCCAGGTGCTTCCTTCCCAGCAATGATGCTTCCATCCCGAATACAGAATGAAATATCTTCCCAACATTTTTTTTGTTCACCACCATGTATTGACCTGGCATACAAAGGACATCATGGTCATGCTTCTGACCAAGGGAAGTATCAACCTGCCTCCATCTTCCAGCTTCTTTGGTCATATGTGGGAAATTTGCCTCAAACGCAAGAAGATAGAATCCCCAGTCAGTAAGCCCATTAATGCCACCAAATATACAGACCGAGTCTGCACTTCTGTACTTGAGATCATACAGCATAACACCTTTCACAATCCAAATTGGTATGGCCCATCCAGGCATTCGACCACCACTTTGGATCAGTGTAAGCGACGTGTTTGGCAAAGTCTTACTGAGCAGTGATGCTAACTCATAAGGCCTCTGTCCCTCATATGGAGACTGTACAATCAGCTCAATGCTGGTTGACACTTCCACCTGCCACTTCATGCACGCAAGAGCCAATGACAGATTCCCGTCCCATACCATCACATTCTCTACCAACCTCTCAACATGGTTGACAAAATCTTGAGCCACTGTAACCTGGGTATATATGTGTGCCTTTGTTGAATGTTATTAAGGATGCCACCAATCTCTGAGTAACAAAGCCCCGCTTATTCTCTGAAGCTATGGCTGCGAGTTTGTTCCTCAGGAGGCCGATGTCCACCCCATTAACAACACCCATCCCAGCTCCTATTCCCCCAATATAGTGCTGAATACATCCCTCCTCTTTCGGGTTACTCCTCAGAAACACGCGCCCTGCATCCTTCTGTGTCCGCACATCTCTGGGAGCAATCACTGGTATACTGACCGCACTTGATTCAGTGTATATTCAGCACATATAGGGTAATGGAATTTTACCAACCATTGCGAGACATTGAAGTGCCATGTGGTGAAGGCATACTGTACCCTGGTAGCCAGCGTTTTGCTCCCTGTATCTAACGGAGCATGCTCCTGTGCGTATTCACTGGCCTTCCCTGTGCCGGGTTTCAACCTCTCAGGTGAGACATCAGCCAGGCGTATCTCTCCATACCAGGAAATTTTCACCCCATTGATGTGTCACCTGGCCAACCTCTAGTCTGGCCAACCGACACCTTATTATGTATAAGCGCCAGTCTCCTGGGTACCTGCACCATATTACTTTCGTTACGTCAATACATGTCATACATTAAAAACCTTTTCTTCTTTCAATTCCTTCCTTCAACAAAAAAAACATATTTTACATTTCAGGTTCTGACAGATTGGATGTGTATATTCCTTCCCCAACCTCCAACCCATCGTACATTAATAGCACGTTTGTATTTATCAGGAGTGAATCCGGCAAAAATGTCTCACAAGTGTCGTTGATAGGCACAGTCCTTCAGATTCAGGACTAGGATTAAATTGTCCATAAGCAAAAACAAGTATTAAACTGAATCTTTTTGTTTGTCCCTTCTCTCCTGATGTTTATCAGAACAAATTTGCAGTGTTATGCGGCACAGTCAAACTGCCAACCAGATGAACATCTGTCATTCCTGTTCCAGAGACCTCCAATCCCCTCCAATCACGCTTCACCAGGACTCTGGAAGTGAAAAAAACAAGAGCAGAATCAAATTCTTATCCATAATATCTGCTCGCTTACTATGTTTACTTATAGTTCCTTCCTTGGAACCAGGAACTTAGTATTCCTGGTTTCTGCAACCCTGACCAACCTATCAAAACAACCATGACCTCTTTAGGCTGAACCCACTCTAAAATGGATCCCCCTGGTATGATCAAAAAATTTTAAAAACCATGAACTTGAACGTTGCTTCCCAAAATTCAAAATTTTAAGCATTAAAAAGACAATGCATTATCTGCACTTTCAGACCTATGCACTAACCCCCCTTTCAGGTGGACTAAACAATAATTTCTTCACCTGAACAAACAAAAATAAAATGGATGACTAAACTCCTACCAAAAATATTAAAAAAATTAAAAAAACTTAATAACAAAAGAAATTAAAATTCTGGCCATTATCACACAAAAACAACATGACAAGTCAACCACCATAAGACAATGACAAACACTCAACTTTTAACTAAAGACATCCATGGATTTTCCTCCTGAGAAGTGTAAGTGCTCATTTCCATCTGAAAGACAATTAGTTAATGGGAAAAACAAAAAAACAAAACATCTGTACCTCATCACAACATTTGTAACTTCACTTGTAACACTTGAAACCCTTAATGCCTGACTATTGTTTATCTTATTTTTTTCATTGTTTGCAAACAATTACTAATTAATGAGCTCATGGTACCATTTGATAATCGATTATGCCTTTACCATAACCTAACCCCTGTTTTGCTAAATGTGCCCACTGTTGTTCTCTCTTTGAAGAACCTGCAAACAAACACAGACATTAGTATCCAAACCAGTTTTATCTTCTTCCAAGGTCTCTGAAAAAGGAACACAAAGACAGTGATTACACACAATTATCATGACAATTGACTTTTTGAGTCCCCCAAGCCTTTTCCCATTAATTGCAATGTAGGGGAACATTTGCTATGTATAAGGTTTAGATGTGAGGGTCGTATATAAATAAAATATGGCAAGGAGCATCCATGCAGCTCACTAAGTGCTGCTAACATTGTTTTCCCCAGTGCTACATTTGAATAACCATGCAGCTACCTCCATTTTGACTCTACGTAACTGTTCCCCATATTGGCGATCTTCAGTCTGCAGTCTCCGCATTTGGGTCTTTAAAGGGAAATGGGTGTGATTACTACCGCCTCCATGCTTTGGGCTGCTACCCCATCGGGCAGAATACACTTCATAATGCCTTGGGGTCGTTTTGGGGTACTGCGATCTTCTTTTGATACCATTATTCGCAGCCCAACAATTTTTAGCGATGTGACCCCCCCTTTTACACAAAAAACATTTGAGGGCTGGTCTCTCTGTATAGGCCCTTCTTTGAGCATACGGCAGTGGAAACTCACACTGCTGGACATTATTACTATGATTACTATGCTTGGAATAAGCAAAATTTACACTTTCATCGTCTGAGGAGTCAGCAGAAGTTTCAACTCCTGAATCACTTTCAAGCACAGTTATAGCACTTTTATTTACATCTCCACCATTGATTTCTGTCATAGCAACATCACTTGCAGCAATAAGAGCGTCTGGTTTTTCTGCATGCTTGACTCATATCTTTGCTGAGCACTGTGCATGTGCGGAGGGTACCTCCACCATTGCACATTCGGCTATTGCATGTTTGGAGGATAACTCCGTTATGGCTGCCTGTGCACCCTGTAATTCTGGAGTTTCCTGCTCCATGCTAGCAATGTTAAGGTCTTTACAATATCTATGTCCATGCCTATTCCATTTAGAACGTCTGAACTCCCTCTGCCTTCCTGTACCTCTGCTTATTACGGATACACCTGCCTTTGACCCATATTCCCTACCACTGGACTCTTGACAGAAGTCTCGCAGGATATTGACAAAATTTTGGTAGGATCTAGCATTCCTCAGAGCCATTCTAATGGGATAGCTTACATAACACTTATTGGCCATTGAGTATATGAAACTTGTATCATCCTCCAATAAGTCAGGACAGTTGAACACTTTCGTATACAATGCGAGATACTCACTGCAGAACAAAATTGGGTCATCTCCTCTCCTAAATCTCATTCGTTGTAAATCACTCATACCATTATCACGACTGTCCACAATACGCTGCAACTCTTTCCTCCGCACCTCTGCATCTGCTAAGTTATCATTAACCTGTGCAAATAACTGGCCTGCCAAAGGTCCTGGTAGCCATGCTCTCAGAAGAGAACATGCATCCTCATTACTCAAATGAAATTTAAGGACTAGAGCCTCAAATTTATTGGACAGACTCACTGGTGATTCCAGGGCATTAAATTCACCCAGAATCTGGCACAAAGTAAGTCTCTCTTGGATTGTAATCAAACTGTTATCCTGCTTCGAAGCTATGGGTGCAATAGCAGAATGTTTCATCACAGCCCTTCTCCTCATTGACTGTGCAGATATTGGCCAATTGGCACGTTCCTTTGTGCTCATTGAGCGATACTGTACATTGCTCTTTAGTAAGAAGCTGGGAGTGTGCATTTGCTAACTTTCTTTCTAAAGACATAACCAACTCTTCCATCTCTGACAACTTTACTCGCAATGACTCTAAAAGTTTGCTCTTCATATCACAGTCCATGCTGCACCTCTGCAGCTGTTTTTGTAGCTCACTGTTTCTTTCTGACAAATTGCGTGCTGTAGTCTGCAATTCATCCATCTCACTACTGGAGGCTGTTGCAATCTTTATAAGGTTTTCACTGATTTTCTCTATGTCCTCCCCGAGACGTCTCCTCTCTGCTTCCCACTTCCCCTCCATTTGCTCAGATATAAATTTAATTCTGAGCAACACTGCAATTTCATTTGCCAACCTTTCTTTTTTAACTTTCTTTTTTAGCTGTTTACCCAATCTGCTATTATGTTGTTGACACTGTGACAATAGAACGTTACACTGGCTTTTAAGAGGTTCATCTGCACATGAATGATAATTGGCAGAAGCGTACTTTTTAACATATGTATACACCAGTTCCATTTCACAACCATACAATGCACACAATACACAATTCTATATGTACTAACGTTCCAACAGTGCACTGAGTAACTAAACCAAACTCAATTATTGTTAGCTCTTACAACTCACGGAAAAAAAAAAAACTGAACCGCTCTTTTATCATTCAATATTCTTCATTCATTACCACTTTTACCTGATATCCTTCAAAACCATTAAACTTTTACATATCCATAGAAAAGACCCACCACACTTATTGTGGCATTATCGGCTGCCTTGTATATAAGCACTTCTGTCCTGTAGGTTATATGTGGCTTTTAGGATTACCACATGCTTACTGGGGAATATCCATTGATATGCTAATTAGCCTACCCCCCACTGAAACTCGTTTTACCTGCTTTTACCAGAGTTGCTTACCATGCAAAGATAAACAAAAAAAAAAACTGCTACAAAGCCATTTAAACCTAACAGTGACTTGTAGTTCTACAGCCTACCAGACGCAAGGCACATTCTAAGACACAAGGCATACTGTCAATCAATGCCTCCCCGTTAGGTTGCAGGCCACATTGATCTCCTATTGGAACAAAGCTATTTCACTCTCACGTGGGTAAAAAAAAAAAAAATGTAAAAAAATTAAAAATTTCAAATAACAATCTATATTTCTCCCACTTTTTCCTCAAAGATGTATAGTAATTCCTGTCAATCTCTAACCAAGGGTGATCAGCCCTTTTACTCGCCAGCACCTTTGGCTGGTTACAGGCCTAAAGCATATTAATGATACAAACGTTTAACATATACTTTCAGAATTCGCAAGCCAGCGCCAATCTTGTACAGGGACTCGAGACAAAAATACATTAGGTTTTTGTGGATTCTGTGTAAAAATAAAACTCATCTGGGGTGCCAATTGTAGTAATCGATATAATTATTAATATTATATCTGCGTATTAATTTGTCTAGTCCCTATCATTAGTTGGTCTAAAACTCTGAGCACATGCTATTGTTAATATCACAATAATACCAGGTTAGCTATGAAACCAAACACACGGTGCTGCTAGTAAACAATATCTTATTTTTATTTCCCAAGGAGTTAGGAAACTATCATAAAAGTACTAAAAGAGTATTACAATGTTACATAGCTTACAATCAGAACACACTATACTAACAGCACATCTCTACGACATATAACAACAATGAAATATCAAAGATACTTATCACACATGGTTTCCTCTGCGGGTTCTGGATGTAAAAGGGGTCTGGGCTTCATGGAGTATAGGCCCAAGCCCTCGGTCAGAGCAAGGTCCCAAGATAGCAAAAGGGATGACCTTACCGCAGGCTTCTCAGCAGCCAAAAGAGGAAGATCAAAAGCCTATGTGTTCCTTTCATTCAAACATACATGCCCACTCGTAGCCACCCCCATTTTCCTTTATCCAATACACATTGCCGAGGAGGTATCCCTCCCAGATGTCTGCCCATTCTCCAGGAAGCATGCTAAATTGTCCAGCAGGGCCAGCGTCTCTTTGAAACTTGTATTCCCACATGTCACAGCTGGTGGGATTGAGCCAAGGCATTGTTCTTCTGATCACAGAGCTTTGATGTGTTTCATTCCTACCTGGCTGTGTCAAACAGGAAGTGAAATACCAGAAGTATGATATTACACCATGTTGCTATCCAACACTGTACATAACAAATATCAGCATTGGTATATTAAAATTCTTCAAACCAACACAATTTACATTTTTGTTGGCC
Organism: Lithobates septentrionalis; assembly: GCA_037952835.1. Taxonomy (NCBI): domain Eukaryota; kingdom Metazoa; phylum Chordata; class Amphibia; order Anura; family Ranidae; genus Lithobates; species Lithobates septentrionalis. Next base: position 3,288,483 of record JBBDGP010001237.1, read on the forward strand.
TGAAATATCTACTTACATTTCTTGCACAAATCGCTTTCTTCCACTATGCCACCTAGCCCAGCATTAATCCATTGGTACAGGATAGATATTGGCCAGCTGCAGAACAGTAATGTACTGGTAAACCCCCTAAAGGCTAGCAGGGAGCTGTTATTGCAGCAATGATGGGATTGTTCCTGGCTATCACTGAGCTGCTGGTCCAATTCTGTTGTAGAGGTGAAGTGATGGCACAGCTTAGTGTGAAAACTGATATGATAGAAAGATCTTCTTGAATCATTTTACCGAAGAACAGGAGTCGTGGCTCTTCCGGTTGTTGGAAAGTTGTTTCTTTGCTGCAGGAGAGAAGAGCATATAAAAATTACTATATATTTGCTGTTATCTGTACATAACAGATATCAGCAGTGTTATAATAAAATTCTTCAAACCAAAACAATTTAGATTTTTGTTGGCCTGAAATATCTACTTACATTTCTCCCACAAATCGCTTTCTTCCACTACGCCACTTGGCCCAGCATTTATCCATTGGTACAGGACAGATACTGGCCAGCTGCGGGACAGTAATGTACTGGTAAACCCCCTAAAGGCTAGCAAGGAGCTGTTATTGCAGCAATGGTGGGATAGTCCCTGGCTATCACTTAGCTGCTGGTCCAATTCTGTTGTAGAGGTGAAGTGATGGCACAGCTCAGTGTGAAAACTGATATGATGGAACCATCTTCTTGAATCATTCTACCGAATACCGGAGTCGTGGCTCTATAGAGACAATAGACTTGTCCGGTTGTTGGAAGGTTGTTTCTTTCCTGCAGGAGAGAAGAGCATATACAAATTACTATCTATTTTCTGGTATTTGTACATAATAAATATCAGCATTTTTTATATTAAAATTCTTCAAACCAAAAAAATAAACATTTTTGTTGGCCTGAAATATCTACTTACATTTCTCCCACAAATTGCTTTCTTCCACTACGCTGCTTGGCCCAGCATTAATCCATTGGTACAGGATAGATATTGGCCAGCTGTAGAACAGTAATGTACTGGTAAACCCTCTAAAGGCTAGCAGGGAGCTGTTATGATGGGATTGTCTCTGGCTATCACTGAGCTGCTGGTCCAATTCTGTTGTAGAGGTGAAGTGATGGCACAGCTCAGTGTGAAAACTGATATGATGGAACCATCTTCTTGAATCATTCTACCGAAGAACAGCTGTTGGAAGGTTGTTTCTTTCCTTTTTTGTTGGCCTGAAATATCTACTTACATTTCTCTACCGAATAACAGGAGTCGTGGCTCTTTTGGCTCTTCCGGTTGTTGGAAGGTTGTTTCTTTCCTGCAGGAGAGAAGAGCATATAAAAATTACTATCTATTTTCTGGTATTTGTACATAATAAATATCAGCATTTTTATATTAAAATTCTTCAAACCAAAAAAATAAACATTTTTGTTGGCCTGAAATATCTACTTACATTTCTCGCACAAATCACTTTCTTCCACTACGCCCAGCATTAATCCATTGGTACAGGATAGATATTGACCAGCTGCTTCTCCTTTTCCTCTGGACTGATGAAAGACACAAAAAGCAGGAGAGATACCTTAATGAGAATCGAGTTGCGTTGCTGGCCCCGAGGGAAGTGGAACCAAACTTCTAGCATACTGACGAGTCCATTATCTGTATAGATCCACAACTCATGTTCATCAGTAAAATTATTCAAGAAGATCATTCCATCACATCAGTTTTCACACTGAGCTTAGGGGGTTTGCAGCTTGTCAACTGGGGGAGTTAACCATTACACTACACTGACCACTACACTACACACTGGGTGGTCAGTACTATTGTAGGAAGGGAAGGGACTCAGGGCGTGCCAAAAGTCCGCAGGTTAGGGGGCCAAAGTACTTGCCTTGCCCTGGGTGCTGACAACCCATGCTACGCCACTGACCACCACATCCCTCCCCCTTTAAAGTGATAGGCTGTAACCCCCTCCCCCTTCAAGGTGACAGGCTGCAACCACCACCCCCCTCTCCGAGGTGTCAGGTTGCAACTACCACCCCCCCAGGTGATAAGCTGCATTCCCCCCCTCGAGGTGACAGGCTGCAACCACCACACCAACAACCCCCCCCCCCCCCCCCGTTGACAAGCTGCAAAACCCCCTCAGCTCAGTGTGAAAACTGATGTGATGGAACGATCTTCTTGAATCATTTTACTGATGAACATGAGTTGTGGCTCTATAGAGACAATGGACTTGTCCCGTTGTTGGAAGGATGTTGTTTTTCCTGCAGAAGACAAGAGAAAGAATGTTCAAAACTGGAACTTCATGGGCCTATCTGTAAAGATATTGACTTATTATACTGTGTACTAATTTTTTATTGTGAGTAATGTACCCCCTGCTTTAAAATACAAGAATACTAGAAGTCGCACTCAGGTGATTATAAAACACAAGGCTAGATGTATGTTACAGAACTCTGACAATATTTTCCTATCAGAGTAAACTGATCCATTATTCCTCATAATACACAAGACTCCATTTGGAACAATGCTGGTTGTTATACATTGTCATTGCTTGATCCAGGGAATATCTGATTGCCTCTTTGGGGATCAGGAAGGGCTTTTTTCCCTGCTGGAGCAAACTAGATCATGCTTTGCTGTTTTTTTTCCTTCTCCTGGATTGTAAACTTTTTTTGCTTTGTTTTGTTTTTCCCGTTTTATTGGTTGAAATAGATGGACTTTTTTCAAGCAAACAAACTATGTAACTAACTATGTAACAATGCTTCATTGATGGAAACCTGTGCTGAGACAGTTACGTAGGTTGTCATTGCTGACCTCTCCTTTTATGCTAATTGATGGACTGTAATACTTGCCCTATGACATGAACAGCAAGCCATCAGCATTGCCAGGAGGAGGTCAGCAATGATATTATCACAGTTCACATTTTTCATCCTTGCAGGCAGAGGTACAATTGTAATAATACAATTTCCACAGCAGGGAGAGTGGCGCTCTCCTCCTGGAAGGCTGGGTAGATGGCAGCTTGATGGTATGGAGCTGCTGCCTCCCAAGGTGAAGGCCAAATTTCCACAGCAGGGAGAGTGGCGCTCTCCTCCTGGAAAACTGGGTAGTCGGCAGCTTGATGGTATGGAGCTGCTGCTTCCCAAGGTGAAGGCCAAATTTCCACAGCAGGGAGAGTGGCGCTCTCCTCCTGGAAGACTGGGTAGACGGCAGCTTGATGGTATGGAGCTGCTGTTTCCCAAGGTGAAGGCCAAATTTCCACAGCAGGAAGAGTCACGCTTTCCTCAATGACTTGATGTTGTGGAGCCCCTGTTTCAGAAAGTGATGGCACATTTACAACAGCGGAAAGAATGGCACTGTCCTCCTGGAAAATTGGGTGATCAATGGCTTTATTTTGTGGAGCCGCTGTTTCAGAAAGCGATGGTACATTTACAACAGTGGAAAGAATGGTGCTGTCCTCCTGTAAAGTTGGGTGGTCAATGATTTGATGTTGTGGAGCCGCTGTTTCAGAAAGTTATGGTACATTTACAACAGCGGAAAGAATGGCGCTGTTCTCCTGAAGTATTAAATGGACAGCAGCTTCATGCTGTGGAGCTGTTGTTTCGGACATCGATGGTACATTTACAACAGCGGAAAGAATGGCAATGTCCTCCTGGAAAATTGGGTGGCCAATGGCTTTATGTTGTGGAGCTGCTGTTTCAGAAAGCGATGGTAAATTTACAACAGTGGAAAGAATGGTGCTGTCCTCCTGTAAAGTTGGGTGGTCAATGATTTGATGTTGTGGAGCCGCTGTTTCAGAAAGTTATGGTACATTTACAACAGCGGAAAGAATGGCGCTGTCCTCCTGGAGTATTAAATGGACAGCGGCTTCATGTTGTGGAGCTGTTGTTTCGGGTAGCGATGGTACATTTACAACAGCGGAAAGAATGGCTCTGTCCTCCTGGAAAATTGGGTGCTCAATGGCTTGATATTGTGGAGCTGCTGTTTCAGAAAGTGATGGTACATTTACAACAGCAGAAAGAATGGCGCTGTCCTCCTGGAGTATTAAATGGACAGCAGCTTCATGTTGTGGAGCTGTTGTTTCGGACTAAATTTTAAAGCACTTTTTTGTCATCACTGGACAGTTTTTTTTTTTTTCATTTTTTTTTTTTCATTTTTCAACTTTTTTTAAAGCGAACGCACACTTCATTAGACTCTGAGGGATTCAAAGTATGTTTCTAGCATAAAGATAAAAAATACTGATAATGGGAAATTATCAAAATTGCTCTGGATAGCAAGTGGTTAATACGGGAATAAGGAGTTTGTTTTTTCTTTAGCCAGCTGACAGTTAGTTATTTTTTTTTAATCTCATGACAGCCAACCGATTCTAACTGTCACTTTTCAGTCTCCTTCTGCTGTCTGTCTATGGAGCAGCCGTTATGTTATAATTTCCCCCCATGTTTCTGTACTAATATCCCGGCTTATACTAAAGTCTTTTATAACAATGAGCTTTGCTCTGCCTGCACCTTCTTATACCACCTTCCTGGGCATCACCATGGCAACCTAACTGCACATGAGCTCTTACTATTTGCATCGTTATTGACACTCCATTCGAATCTATGCACGAAAGCAGGTTGCAATACACTTGTATGGTGTAAACAATAACTGTTTTTTTTTTATGTGTCCTTGCATTTAGGGCCAGTTCACACCACATGCAGTTCAGTGCGTTTCTTTTCTGCATCAAAAACGCATGGAAAGTAGGTTATATTGTTTTCAATGGCATAGTTCACACCAGTGCTTTCAGTTCCACGGCTGTCCAGTTCCAGAAAAAGAAGTAGAACATGCTGCATTTTTCCTGCACTGGACTGTACTGGAACGCTGTAAAACGCATAAAAAATGCACTGGAACTCACATGTTCTTATTTAAGGTTAATAAAAAAAGAGGGAGGGGAGGAATGCACTGGACTACATCAAAAACACACCAAAAACGCACTGGAATGCATCAAAAATGCGCATGCAGAAAAGCATCTGGAAAGCATTCCGGACTGCGTTTCTATGGTGTGAACCAGCCCTTAGTCTGTGTTGATCACCTGGTGTGAATCAGCCCTGATCTCTCCATAAAGAGGACCTGTCATGCTTTAATGCTATCACAAGGGATGTTTACATTTCTTATGACAGCAATAAAAGTGATGAAAAAAATAAAGGGATAGTGTAAAACTAAAACAATTTTAATAAAATAAATAATAATTTTTAAAAAATGTTAAAGCGTCCCCATCCCCCAGTGCTTGCGCACAGAGACGAACATAGAAACATAAAAAAACTGACGACAGAAAAAAGACTGAATAGTCTATTGAGTCTGCCCATTTTTTGTATTCTGTTTTTTTTTTTTATACGTTTGATCCCCCGCTGATTTTGTATGTTTGTCCACTGACAAAGAAATGATAGTTACATAGTTACATAGTAGGTGAGGTTGAAAAAAGACACAAGTCCATCAAGTCCAACCTATGTGTGTGATTATGTGATCAGTCTGTAATTTTAATGGTCGGTTTATTTTACCAGTGAGAGGCAAAATAACAAAAATATCCAAAAAAAACACATTTCAAACAAGTTATAAATGGATTTGCATTTTAATGAGTGAAATAAGTATTTGACCCCTTCGCAAAAGATGACTTAGTACTTGGTGGCAAAACCCTTTTTTGGTTCAATCACAGAGGTCAGATGTTTCTTGTAGTTGTCCACCAGGTTTGCACACATCTCAGGAGGGATTTTGTCCTCTTTGCAGATCCTCTCCAAGTCATTAAGGTTTCGAGGCTGATGTTTGGTAACTCGAACCTTCAGCTCCCTCAACATATTTTCTATGGAATTAAGGTGTGGAGACTGTCTAGGCCACTCCAGGACCTTGATGTGCTTCTTCTTGAGCCACTCCTTTGTTGGCTTGGCCATGTGTTTTGGGTTATTGTCATGCTGGAATACCCATCCATGACCCGTTTTCAATGTCCTGGCTGAGGGAATGAAGGTCTCACCCAAGATTTCATAGTACATGGCCCCGTCCATCGTCCCTTTGATGAGGTGACATTGTCCTGTCCCCTTAGCAGAAAAATGCCCCCAAAGCATAATATGTCCACCTCCATGTTTGATGGTGGGGATGGTGTTCTTGGGGTCATAGGCAGCATTCCTCCTCCTCCAAACACAGCGAGTTGAGTTGATGCCAAAGAGCTTGATTTTGGTCTCATCTGACCACAACACTTTCACCCAGTTCTCCTCTGAATCCTTCAGATGTTCATTAGCAAACTTCAGACGGGCCTGTACATGCACTTTTTTGAGCAGGGGGACCTTGCCGGCACTGCAGGATTTCAGTCCTTCACGTGTAATTAGTGTGTTACCAATTGTTTTCTTGGTGACTATGGTCCCAGCTGCCTTGAGATCATTGACAAGATTCTCCCATGTAGTTCTGGGCTGATTCTTCACTGTTCTCATGATCATTGAAACTCCATAAGGAGAGATCTTGCATGGAGCCCCAGACGGAGGGAGATTGACAATTATTTTTCCTTCCATTTGCGAATAATCGCACCAACTGTGGTCACCCTGTCACCAAGGTGCTTGGCGATGGTCTTGTAGCCCATTCCAGCCTTCTGTAGGTCTACAATCTTGTCCCTGACATCCTTGGACAGCTCTTTGGCCAGATACTCTAGTTGAGTGCAAGAACAAGCCCTGCTGAGAAATATTACAGCAAAACTTATAATTATAAGCCCCTGTTAAACAGAGGCAGAAAAATTGAGCCTTAGGCACTGGTGGTGGTGCCCTGAAACAAAAAGGTTCTTAGAAGCTATCAACATGAACATTGAGGAGGAATAGGATAGTCACTCAGCATAACAGGATAGTCACTCAGCATAGGCAGTCTTCAAGGGATCTCACATTCATAGAAAAATGAATTGGTTACATCAGCATCAGGTGCTTGGTAGCTGGTGATCCAAGACTGATTCATTTTTATGAAGGTGAGCCGGTCAACTGAGTCTGTGGACAGGCGCACTCTGTGATCGGTTACAAAGCCTCCAGCAGCACTGAATGTGCATTCAGAAAGAACGCTGGATGCAGGACAGGCCAGTAGCTCAATTGCATATTGTGCAATCTCTAGCCAGTGATCCATCCTCAAGACCCAGTAACCCAGTGGATTTTCAGTTGGAAAGGTCTCCAAGTCTGATCTTGCCCCTAGGTATTCCTGGACCATGTAAATCAGAAGCTGGCAATGGTTGCTGGAACCGATCAGACCTTGGGGCTGTGGACTTAAGAATTGTCTGAACGCATCGGTCAGACAGCCACCTTCTCCACCGCTCCTTCTGTGACTGACCAAAGCCTCAGCAACACGTTGTCCAGGAGGACTGGGAAATTGTAACCTCCCAGGCACTGGAAACGCATTGCACAAACTTTTCTGCAAGGCCTCCCGAAGATGTTTCATCCTCTGCTCCCTCTGCGAAGGCTGGATAAATTCCGCAACCTTACCCTTGTAACGTAGATCAAGAAGGGTTGCCAGCCAGTAATGATCCCTCTCCTTGATACCACAAATCCGAGGGTCCTTTCGCAGGCTTTTCAGGATCAGGGAGGCCATGCAGCAAAGGTTAGCTGAGGCATTCGATCTGGAGTCCTCTGGGTCACTAAGGATGACATGATCCACAGCCACCCCCTCCCAGCCACGTACAAGTCCATGGGTTTCTGGGGACTGAAAACAATCCCTTGAAGACTACTGCTGATGCTGAGTGCTAGGCTCCACCTCCATGCTGAAACAATCCTCCTCCTCTTCCTGTGTGATTGGCGGGCCCGCAGGAATACTGTCTGGATAAAGGGGGCCTTGAGAGGTAAGAAAGTCCTCTTCTTCCTCCCTGTGCCCTGTCCATTATTCCACGAAGCGTGTGCTCCAACAGCAAGACAAGAGGGACAGTATCACTGATGCATGCACTGTCACTGCTCACCATCCTCGTGGCCTACTCAAATGGTGAAAGGACAGTGCATGCATCCTCGATCAGTAGCCACTGCCGTGGCAAAAAAAAGCCAAGCTCCCCTGACCCTGTCCTTGTGCCATACTCACACAGGTACTCATTATTGGCCCTCTCCTGCGTGTGCAGCTGCTGCAGCATTGCCAACATTGAGTTCCACCTGGTGGGCATGTCACAAATGAGGCAGTTCTTTTTTTGCATACCTTTTGAAGGTCAGCCAGCCGAGCACTGGCATTATATAACTGTCGGAAATGCTCACAGACTTTCCTGGCCTGCCTCAGTAGATCCTGTAAGCCCAGGTACCTGCGCAAGAACTGCTGCACCACCAAATTAAGGACGTGAGCCAAACAGGGAACATGGGTCAAGTGTCCCTGTCGGAGGGCGGAGAGAAAGTGTCATTGTCGCAAACCACCATTCCTGGCTGAAGCTGGCGTGGCTTCAACCACCTCTGAGTCTGCCCCTGCAGAGCTGACAGAATCTCTGCCCCAGTGTTGCTCCTGTCCCCTAAGCAGACCAACTCAAGCACCGCATGGCATCTTTTTGCCTGAGTGCTTGCGTAGCCCCTTGAACTTAAGTGTGTAAGAGAAACCGCTGCGCTTAGGACAGAGTATAAGGTATGCAGCCCCCCTAAAGAAGCTTCCCTAAGGAGACTCTGCAAAGTGTTTAAATTGTATACTGGGTTATGGCGCTCCCTTTAGGATAATGGGGTAGTGTGGTAGGGGATTTTATTGTATAGTTCCTTGTACCTAGAACCAGTTTTAAACTCCAATTGTACCCCTAGTGGTGGTACAGAATATCATCAACCCTATAAAGTGCAGAAAACATAATGTGCAGCAGTGCAATCTTCAGTGAAACAATACATAACTCATACATGTGACCACATTAGAAAAAATATAAAAAACAAAACTAAACATTTCCAATATTCATAAATCATACATGTGACCACCCTGGAAATAGGGGGGGGTTTATATGCTGAACCCCTAATTATATGATAGATCTTCACCAACAAGCCAGCATAAAGAATAGTGACTTATTCGCAAAAGCCATACATACACCTTAAACCAAATTAAATTAATTAATAGTATAACCAGTGATCATAGTCCTAAGTGTGCTAAATCATTGATTTCCAGCAGACCTCTATATCACATGAACTTCCAGGTGCACCTTTACTCAAATTAGTGCAAGTGTGTGCAAAGCAATTAATAATAAATGGTAAATAATTATAGTCCATATAGTAATCAAAGTCTTCAAATCCAATGTTCAAAATAATTTCCAAAGAAACTGTGACTGGGGTGCTCTCAGATGATATTGGTGACTTATTGTGCTCCCCCTCACGGGTCCCCACTCACCGAATCCCGCAACCCCAAAAGGGGCAAACAGCATAGGGTATCACGGCCACAAACTCCTCTCCACCACGATCATCTGAGGTATCCGAATTGGTCTCCGCTCACCGTGTTGTATTTAAAGTATGTTCTCGATGGCTCCCTCGTGGAAAAAGGAATAGAATGCTCCCATAGTGTAGTAAAGTAAAAAGCTTTATTCCACAACTCTCCAAATGATTACACCATAAGGATGATTAAAATGACTGAAAAAACAGCAGCCAAAAACTAAAAACTAAAAACGAAATAATAAAGTAAAATAATCCAGTGCTAGTAAGTCAAAGTACCATCCCGGGTGCATATACTAAATGGAACGTGCCTGAATTCAGGCTGATGTGGATGCGACAGCGTAGGCTGATAGCGAGGTGTTTGCGCTCCACCTGCATTCCAGACGTTTTAAACTCAAAGGGATTGAAGCTAATATTATTGAAATTAAAGATCAGCTATTACCCTTCACCAACCAGACCGAATATAAAAACAAGGAAAAGGAGCTTCAAGAAAAAATCAAAAAATATGATATCCAAATTCAAGCTCAAAAACAGAAGAAATACAAAAGGGACCTGAGTGATTATCAGGGCATGAATGTCTATAAATGGCAAACCACCAATGGAGATCCTTGTCCACTAGAGGAGGAACTGGGAGAGGATGATAGCCCTGACACCTCCATTAAGATGGAGATGGAGGGACCAATTAATAACACACCGCAACGGACAGGAATAGTGAATGTGAGGCTCCCATACAGGTCACAACAAAATACACCATATGGACACACAATAAGATCCAGAATTCGAAGTGCCAACTATCAAGACAGACAGGAATATAGAGCCCCCCAAACACCAAGATACAATGTACCTACGAGAAATAGATATTCCCCATTAAGGAAAAACGCGAGGGCCCAATACAGAAATAACTATGAAGACAACCCGGGCCCCAGATACAGAGGAGATCGAGGACCCCCGAGGGATTTTCCCAGGCGCTGGGCCAGAGACAGACCACCAGGGAGATGGAGAGCCAGGCCCCCTTACAGGAATCCCGAATGTAGAGGACCATACATAGACAGAGAAGATCCTCGAGGAGAACAACACAGAATAATGGAAGAGAACCAGCCACACAGGGAACAGGAAAACCTCAGGAGGTATGGAGGAGACACAAGATACACACAGGGACCCGAAGAAAGAAGAAGACGTCCAGAGGAAACAGAGGAGGGAAGAAGAAAGCAAAGGCGAGCACATTAGGGAAGGGTATTTTCAATCTTAGTGATGTCCAATTCTCTGAAGACGAGATGAAAATTCTGGATTTGGGACTCAAGTTTGCCCCTGAAAAACATTTGGATAAATTCGAAACATATATTGATTTAAAAAAGTTCATGAGGAAACTCAACCTCAAAAAACACTTTTTAACTAATACAGATACAAGAACAAAGAGAGAAACAATATATGAGCAGACAAGGTAAGCATTGTATTATTCCTTGTATGCTGTCATTCTGTATCTCTATTGTGTATTATGACTTTTATTTACAATAAACAACAAGTTGGAAAACATAAAAAACAACTCCACCTTTAACCCTAAAACATCCGGGAACCAATGCATGGGAGCCTTCCAAAAAATGGTGGAAGATGATCTAAGAAAGCTAGATAAACGGAGTAACCATAAAACAAAAAATGTCTGGAAAACAATAAAATCTCTGAGTAAAAGAAAGGAGGTGGTCATAAGACCTGCAGATAAAGGGGGAGGATTAGTAATATTGAATAAAAAAGATTACGAAGAGGAAATGGGGAACCTACTTCAGGTAGAGAACACCTACAACAAGCTGAATAAGAACCCCAAGCGTACATATGAGAAAAAACTAAAAGCTTATGTGAAAAAGTGAAAAGAGATGGGGATCTTAAACACTAAAGAAGCAGAATACCTGGTCTCCTGTTCTACCAAAACCCCGGTGATTTATTATACACCTAAAATTCACAAAAGATTACACAAGCCACCCGGGAGACCTATAATTAGTGGCATCAATTCTGTGTTCTTTAGGTTGGGAGAATACCTTGATATATTTCTTAAACCACTAGTCAAGATGGGAAAATCATATTTACGAGATAGCGCCCAACTTCTAGAGGAACTACAGCAAGTAAGTGGAGCACAAGATTATCTACTAGCCACTATCGATGTAAACTCGCTATATACTAGCATTGTGCAACAAGATGGGCTGTTGGGTGTGGAAAAAGCCCTTCACGAGCTCACCAGCATGAGACAAGAACAGATCGACTTCATACTTGAAGGATTAGAGCTAGCGATGTCATGTAATTATTTTTGGCACGATCATAATTACTATGTCCAGATTAAAGGAGTCACTATGGGCACACGGTATGCACCAAGCGTGGCCAACCTACTGATGAACATGTGGGAGGAAGAATACATTTATGCTAGAAATATACCACAAGTGAAACTGTACCAGAGGTACATAGACGACCTAATTGTATTCTGGGAAGGAACACCCGAGACCTTTGAAAGTTTTCTACAAGAATTAAATAACAACAGATATGGGCTAACCTTTACGGGGAAATGGGATCCCCAAAAAATTGAATACCGTGACCTAGAAATTTTTAAGAAGAACGATGGCCTGTATACAAAAACCTTCTTCAAGGCAACAGACAGAAACAGGTATATCCCTATTACCAGCTGTCATCATCCTCAGTGGAAGGGGAATATCCCCAAAGGTCAGCTCATGAGACTGCGGAGGAACTGCATTACCACCGAAGACTATTCAGAACAAGCAGATATCCTAATAGAGCGGTTCCATGAAAAAGGATATAACCTAGACATGCTGAATAAGCTGAAGAGGGACATAGCAAGCCTGGATCGGAATAATTTGCTAAAAAAATCCAAAAGAAAGAAGAAGAATGAAGAACTGGTGTTCATTACAGGGTTCAACTCCCAATATAAAGAGTTTGAGCAGATACTGAAAAAGTATTGGCCTATCCTAAAAGAGGATAGAACACTAGCAAGTGTATTACCTAAGAAACCTAGGATTGTATACCGAAAATCACCCACCCTACGACATTTGCTGGTGCACAATGTTATAAATCCCCCCAAGACAACTAGGATTTTCCCAGACATGAAAGGGTTCTACAAATGCCAAAAATGCCTACCATGTAGGGTCAGCAAAAAGCAGCCCCGGAAAAGGGAAACTTTTAAATCAAGAACAGATCATAAACAATACCGTATTAGATAACTCATCACTTGTCAGAGTACACATGTGACCTATGTTATCGAGTGCCCATGCCAATTGCAATACGTGGGCAGAACCACCCAGCCTTTATATGTGAGAATACGTGAACATATAAAAAACATCAGAAAAGGGTTCGCAAAACATCATCTTTCTCGCCACTTTGGCGCATTACATAAACGGGACCCTTCGGGACTGATCTTTTATGGGATCGACTGCGTCAGGGATCACTGGCGAGGGGGTAACAAAACCACACTTATCTCACAGAACGAAACTGCCTGGATATACAGGTTGGGGTCCCTTGCCCCAAGGGGCCTCAACCTGGATATTGATATAAATTGTTTTCTAGCCAATCCCTGAGGCACACTAGCAATACACATATTGGGGCTTAGGCATAGGGGTACTTCCTCATGTGATGTTAAGCCCTTGATGCATGTCCATATTTGGACATGTATGGCCAATCATACATTCAATCCCTCCTCTTTTCCTTATTTCTTTTCCCCCCTTCGGTTACCTATGCATGATAACGCATACATTTAGGATATGGATTCCTACCCGCCTTTATTTAGAGACCCATACAAGCCACTAGAGGGGTATGGATGGGATCAATATGGCCCCTATTACATATGTGGCCCTGTGAATGCCTCGATATAGGGGCCTTTGTTCTCCCCTTGTTTCTTCTGTTTTTTCTCTTCTTGTCCCTCCTGGTATAGAGATCATATTTTTATTTATGTGTATTTAGAATGATTTTAAAATATTGTTCTAATATTATCATATATTCCCATAGTAAAAGGTAAATTTATCCCCCAGTATAAGCACCCTAACCGTACCATAGTAGTGCTTAAAACTCCTCATACTGTATAATTTAAGTTTTTTACATGATTTGATATAATAGGTACGACAAGCATTAAAGATGGTAAAGCATTGTATATGCTAGACATAACATGGGAATGTATATGAAGCTCTATGATGGCCTTATATGGCTAGCTTCTATTTCTCAAACTGGGACGTAAAATATCCTGTAAACAAAATTAACTTGTGGAGGAAATACAATGAATCCAAGGTCAAAGAATTATTACTTGTGCGTTAGGAATGTAATACAGTTTTATGGTGTTTTTAGGGGAAGACCGTCATTGTTCCACCTTTGCTGACACCATATTTTCGGTGAGGATGCCTACTCCGCCCTACCGTGGTGTGATTGGACATCCTATACAAAAGGGGTGTGTTTCAGATGGCGGCCCTGTACAAAGGGACGTAGCGCGTGGCGTGCTGGCACCGTCACTGAGGACGTCAATGACGAAACGCGCACAACGGCGCCACGCACGCTACGTCATTTCCGGGTGCGGACTTTGTCTGGAACGCAGGTGGAGCGCAAACACCTCGCTATCAGCCTACGCTGTCTCATCCACATTAGCCTGAATTCAGGCACGTTCCATTTAGTATATGCACCCGGGATGGTACTTTGACTTACTAGCACTGGATTATTTTACTTTATTATTTCGTTTTTAGTTTTTGGCTGCTGTTTTTTCAGTCATTTTAATCATCCTTATGGTGTAATCATTTGGAGAGTTGTGGAATAAAACTTTTTACTTTACTACACTATGGGAGCATTCTATTCCTTTTTCCACGAGGGAGCCATCGAGAACATACTTTAAATACAACACGGTGAGCGGAGACCAATTCGGATACCTCAGATGATCAAGGTGGAGAGGAGTTTGTGGCCGTGATACCCTATGCTGTTTGCCCCTTTTGGGGTTGCGGGATTCGGTGAGTGGGGACCCGTGAGGGGGAGCACAATAAGTCACCAATATCATCTGAGAGCACCCCAGTCACAGTTTCTTTGGAAATAATTTTGAACATTGGATTTGAAGACTTTGATTACTATATGGACTATAATTATTTACCATTTATTATTAATTGCTTTGCACACACTTGCACTAATTTGAGTAAAGGTGCACCTGGAAGTTCATGTGATATAGAGGTCTGCTGGAAATCAATGATTTAGCACACTTAGGACTATGATCACTGGTTATACTATTAATTAATTTAATTTGGTTTAAGGTGTATGTATGGTTTTTGCGAATAAGTCACTATTCTTTATGCTGGCTTGTTGGTGAAGATCTATCATATAATTAGGGGTTCAGCATATAACCCCCCCCCCTATTTCTAGGGTGGTCACATGTATGATTTATGAATATTGGAAATGTTTAGTTTTGTTTTTTATATTTTTTCTAATGTGGTCACATGTATGAGTTATGTATTGTTTCACTGAAGATTGCACTGCTGCACATTATGTTTTCTGCACTTTATAGGGTTGATGGTATTCTGTACCACCACTAGGGGTACAATTGGAGTTTAAAACTGGTTCTAGGTACAAGGAACTATACAATAAAATCCCCTACCACACTACCCCATTATCCTAAAGGGAGCGCCATACCCCAGTAGCCCCTTGAACGCCTACGGAGCACCGCTGGTTTCCGAGGACAAATCTGCAGAGGAAGAGGCCATAGAGGAAGAAGAAGAGGAGGGTGTGGAGGAGAGAGGCGTGGCAGAATCACCACTACTAGCATTTTGGGGGCATGGTGGCGGATCAAGCTCCAACAATACTGCACCCTGTCCTGCATCCTTCCCAGCTGCCAACAGAGTTACCCAGTGTGCCGTGAAAGAAAGTTAACGTCCCTGTCCATGCCTGCTGGACCATGAGTCAGCGGTATGCAGCCTACCGCTGACCGCCCTGTCCAATGAGGCCAAGACATTGCCTTCCACATGCCTGTAGAAAGGCGGATGGCATTCCATGAAAAGAAATGGCGTTTGGGAACCTGCCACTGAGGTACCGCACATTCCACAAATTCACGAAAGGGGGCTGAAAAGGCAGTAGTTGGAGTGCTAGCAATTTAGCCAAGCTAGCATTCAGCCACTGAGCATGTAGATGGCTGGGACCGAATTTCTTTCGAAGGTTTAGCAACTGGGGTAGGGAAATTTGCCTGCTACAATCGGATGTTGGTGTTGTGAAAGCAGATTGTCTGCAAGTACTTGGCACACCTTATTCTACACTTTCATTCCTCTCAGTGCAGGTTTCTGAGAGGACTGAAGGTATAGTGGGGTTGGAGATCCCAGCTGATGAGGAGCAAGGAGAGGTCCGCCTTGTTCTTTGGTGTGGATCTTTTAACTACTGTTGCCAACGGACTGCATGGGAGGTCGACATATGTCTGGTCAAGTATGTGGTGCCCAAGTGGCTGCTGTTTTGGCCACGCTTGATACGCTTCAGACATATGTTGCAAACAGCAACGGTGCGATCTGTTGCACAAGGCCCACACCAAAGAACTTTTCAAAATATGCGGGGAGTCAGCAGCGCCCTGCACATGCGGAGCTCTGCGGTGTGATGCAGTCGGGTGACCTCATCATCCCCTCCCTCCTGGTCACTGGAGCAAACCTGGCAGTATGCTGCAGCTGGGGGAACATGTCTGCCAGTTTCTTGTCCTTCTTGGGCACCCCCTATCTCTGGGCTTACGTTACTGCCTTCCTCAACCTGGGCACCATCATTGGAGCCTTCAAAACGATGCGCATCCTCCTGCAGCATGTACCCGATACTGTGGTCGAACAGTTCGGGGGACTCCTCCATGCATGATGGTGGGGCTAGGGAAGAAGTGACTGATGACATTGAGCCGATGGAATAGGTTGCTTTGGCAGCTGCATTGGCAGGCAAACTACTCTGAGCCTGGGTGACAGAGGATGAGGAGGATGAGGACGGCTTATGGTTATCCACTCTACCAACTCTTCTGCATGTAAAATTTTATTAGCAAAACACCGCCTGAAGTTTCGTAGAAAAAATACACCAGGAATGGCCTGCAGTCATAGGCTTGGCTAGACTAGAATGCAGTGGATCAGTAGGAGACTGTATATATATTTAATGCACTGCAGATCACTGAATCACCTGCCTGCCTGCCTTGAAAGTATATTTGAAAACGTACACCAGGAATAGCCTGCAGTCAGATATAGGCTTGGCTAGACTGGAATGCAGTGGATATATATAAATGTAGGAAACCGTATATATATTTAATGCATTGCAGATCACTGAATCACCTGCCTGCCTGCCTGCCTGAAAGTGTATTTGAAAATGTACACCAGGAATGGCCTACAGTCAGATATAGGCTTGGCTAGACTGGAATGCAGTGGTTATATATATGTAGGAGACTGTATATGTATTTAATGCACTGCAGATCACTGAATCACCTGCCTGCCTGCCTGAAAGTGTATTTGAAAACGTACACCAGGAATGGCCTGCAGTCAGATATAGGCTTGGCTAGACTAGAATGCAGTGGATATTTATGTAGGAGACTGTATATATATTTTATGCACTGCAGATCACTGAATCACCTGCCTGCCTGAAAGTGTATTTGAAAATGTACACCAGGAATGGCCTGCAGTCAGATATAGGCTTGGCTAGACTGGAATGCAGTGGATATATATATATATATATATATATATATATATATATGTAGGAAACTGTATATATATTTAATGCACTGCAGAACACTGAATCACCTGCCTGCCTGCCTGCCTGAAAGTGTATTTGAAAACGTACACCAGGAATGGCCTGCAGTCAGATATAGGCTTGGCTAGACTAGAATGCAGTGGATATATATATGTAGGAGACTGTATATATATTTTATGCACTGCAGATCACTGAATCACCTGCCTGCCTGCCTGAAAGTATATTTGAAAACGTACACCAGGAATGGCCTGAAGTCAGATATAGGCTTGGCTAGACTGGAATGCAGTGGATATATATATATGTAGGAGACTGTGTATATATTTAATGCACTGCATATCACTGAATCACCTCCCTGCCTGCCTATAAGTGTATTTGAAAACGTACACCAGAAATGGCCTGCAGCAGAAGCTGACCCCACCAGAAGACCATGATTAACGCTAGCAGCTATAGCAGCCGCCAGCAATAATCGCAAGAGAATCCAGCAGGCTGGTTGTACCCAAGCCAATCAATTGATCAACTTGGTACTTTCAGCCTGCCCATTAACGGATCGAATCTCAGCCAGTTCTGCTGAACTGGCTGAGATTTGAACTGTGTATGGCCAGCCTAAGGCCAAACCCACTCCAACCCCAACTCCAGGACCACTTCATCCACCTTGTTTAAGAAAAGACCTTCACACCTACCCACTCTAACGCCACTCCGGTCTGGTCACAGACAATGGCTGCAAATGCCTGCACGGTGACGTCACCCACAGGCCAACTATGTGGCAGCCATTGTCAGCTGCCCCTCCTCTACACTGAAGCCGGTGGTGGAACCTGATCATGTGACCTGACCGGAGCAGCCCCAGAATAGGCATATACTGCTCACTGCCCCCACACTGCATACTGCCCGCTGCCATCCCCATATACTGCTCAATGCCCTCCCCCCACTGTATACTGCCCACTGCCATCCCCATATACTGCTCAATGCTCCCCCCACTGTATACTGCCCACTGCCATCCCCATATACTGCTCACTGCCCCCCCCACTATATACTGCCCACTGCCATCCCCATATACTGCTCACTCCCCTCCCCACTATATACTGCCCACTGCCATCCCCATATACTGCTCACTGCTCCCCCCCACTGTATACTGCCCACTGCCAACCCCATATAATGCTCACTGTTCTCCTCTGTATACTGCTATACTGCTCTGCCCCACTGTATACTGATTCCATTTAATTTGATCATCTTCTAGTGTTAAATTGGGGGGTGGGGGGGTGACATGCAGTGCATGGAGCGCCACCTCCCTGAAATGAGTTTTTGCAGGTTGGGATGTCTGAATTTGGTGCAAGTCAATGTATCCAGCTCTTATAAATCATAAAGATAATAAAGTGCAAATGTGCAATACATTGAAAAACTAAAAATCTCCAAAGGTTTGTAACTCTTATGAATCAATGTGCAAAACCAAATAATTTGTGCAAAGAAAAACAAATGTATAAAAAGTTCATATTTCATTAATCAGTAAATAAATAAAACAGTCTCTCAAAAATCCATCAATATATTCTGTGAATAAGTGAATAAAGTTCAATCTTTGCTGACATGCGTTAACAATTCCGTGTCTCTTCTCTCGCTCTCACATGTCCTCCAACCCACTCAGGTGCACACTCACCATTCATCGATCACCCCTTAGTTATAAGAAGGTCGTTATGTGTTTATACTGTTCAGGATTCCTTCAATCCACAGATCTCTTGTCTCCCTCTCTTTAGATACGTTCCATACAGTGATGGGGGTGGTGGGGGTGGATTGGAAGAGTTCTCTTCTGATGTATTCTGTCCAACTACACCGGAGGGGAGGTGGTGAACCCTTTTTTGGGGGCTTGGGCTCCTGCCGTACCCTTTAAGACATTCCTGCGTATACTAGTAGAGGTAGAAAGAGAAGGGAGCGTCCGATATCCAATGGAGTGAAAGTTGAGAGGTGATTTGGTAGTTGTTTATTGAACGTAGCAACATGTGATCAAGCCAATGTGTTTTGGGGAAAAGGACTCCCCCTTCATCATGGCTTCATCAGGGTTTGTTGGGGGTAAAGCCAGAAGGATCCCAAACTGTGGTGTCTGTGGCACCAGGATCGGTAGGATCCGTGTTCGCTGTGTTTGCAGCGGCAGCATAGCCCCTACCAAATCACCTCTTGACTTGCACTCCATTGGATATCGGGCGCTCCCTCTCTTTCTTCCCCTACTGTTTATACCTGAGATCACTTGAAAGTTGTGAATTTCAGTTTATTGGCTCAGGTAGTTTAATCGGTTATTAAAGACATGCCCAGGTAAGAGCCTCATCTTGCCATGTTTATTGGCACTGCCAGTCAGCATCCATTTAGTGGACCTGCTGCAGCCTTTGCGGCTTTCCAAAGCAGTATTTAATGGCTGCCTTTAGGGTGGGGGGTCAGCAACCTGTAGATCGCAGGCAGGTGACTGGTAGAATGTGGTCTGGGCTTGCTGACCCACCATCCCAGAGCCTCAAACAGAGTGCAATTCAGAGAGATTACTTGTAAAGTTGGAGGTGTAGTAGGGAGCAAGAGCCACATAAGCCGATGCCTCCTCTGTAGTGCCGGCTCCTGTCCCATGGGGAGGGGTACCAACTGCACTCCATCTCTTATCCCGGCTAGTGGTCTCCAGAGTGGTGCCAGCAGCAGGAAAGAAGAGATCTTCAGGTCAGTGTCAAGCAATACACCAATAACCTTATGCAGTACAGCACAGAAGGGGTTAAAGCTGGCAGCGTTGTGTTGCTTTCTCACCACCTGCCTTAACCCCTTGGACCCCGCAGAAGCATGCAGTTGTGGGGCACTTGCAGAATGGCCCCAATCAGGGCCGCTGATAGGGCAGTACAACTGGGGGCTTGGGCAACCTGAACACAGAACTAATTAATGTAAAAAAATCCTCCAAACATTGTCCGTCCGAGTCATCAGCCGACACCACATACCCGCCCCTCCCGCCCCCCCCCCCCCCCCCATTGCTTTTTGCGTTTTCTTTTTTTGTTAGCTCAATATCTGCAGGTGGCGAAAGGGAGGGACTATTTTTTCTATTTTGTGCGCGGAAGAGACCTCATGCTGGCTCAAGTCCCAGTCAGCACGTCCTTCCCTGGCACCGCGGAGTGATTCCTCTCCCTCTGCTCTGTTCTTCACTCGGCTTGAGAGAAGAAGCAGTGAGGCGAGCGGCGGCGTTGGGGGCAGAAGAATAGAAAGAAGCAGCTGGCATCTGACTGGAATAGTTCGTGGACACTCGCACTCCAGTCCAGGCATCAGCAGGATCAGGGAGGAAGTGACTCCTGGGGCCCGGCTAACACACGTGCGTGCTTGTTTGGGGGGGATTCAAGATCTACTACTACTGCAGCAGCATCTATACACCATGGCATTGGCGGCATGGGTGGCATTGTCTCTGTAGGTAGCACATGCGTTATGGGCCATAACGCATGTGCTGCCTGCAGACAGTGCCACCCATGCCGCCAATGCTGTAATGTGCTGCAGACAGTGCCACCCATGATGCCAATGCCATAACGTATGTGCTGCCTGCAGAGACAATGCCACCCATGCCGCCAATGCCATAATGTGCTGCAGAGACAGTGCCACCCATACCGCCAATGCCGTAATGTGCTGCAGACAGTGCCACCCATGCCGCCAATGCCGTAATGTGCTGCAGACAGTGCCACCCGTGCCGCCAATGCCGTAATGTGCTGCAGACAGTGCCACCCATGCCGCCAATGCATAATGGCATTATGCAATTGGCGGCATGGGTGGCACTGTCTGCAGCACAATATGGCATTGGCGGCATGGCATGGGTGGCACTGTCTGCAGCACATTATGGCATTGGCATCATGGGTGGCACTGTCTCTGCAGTACATTATGGCATTGGCATGTCCCGCTGTCAAGTCGCTGATCACCACCATTACTAATAAAAATAAATAAAAAATACATAAATACATCACATAGTTTGTAGATGCTATAACTTTTGTGCAAACCAATCAATAAACGCTTTTTGGGATTTTTTTTTTTTTTTTTACAAAAAATATGTTGCAGAATACATATTGGCCTAAACTATTGAAGAAATTTGATTTTGAATTTTGTTACATTTTTTATTGGATGTGTTTTATTGCAGAAAGTAAAAAATATTTTTTTTTTTTCAAAATTGTTTTTATTTTTTTGTTTAGAAACGCAAAAAGTAAAAACCGCAGAGGTGAGCAAATACCACCAAAAGAAAATAAATATCACTTGTAAACGAAACCTGCACTTTGTTTTAATGCAGAGTCTGGGGAGGGGCCAAGGGCGGAGCCAGGGGTGGGACTGAAGGAGGGGCCAGGGGCGGGACCAGGGGTGGAGCTGAAGGGGGCCCCGTCAGGTAGGCTGTACGGGGCCCCATGATTTCTATCAGGGGCCCTGGCCCCAATTACTTGAATGGGTTGCGATTGGCAGGCGGTAGCACCCACCAAAAGCAACAAGGGGCTTAATTCCTACTGCGGCATGTGTACACACCTTTGGCTGCTGCCTCAACAGCTAAAGGGGGTAGGGACTGGCCCTGCTGCACCTCTGAAAAGTGATCTGAATGTATTTTACAGGTGGTGAGGAGGCGATATGTTACCTCCTTACCACCTGATTTAAACTAGACATGTGCAATTTGTTTCATTCCGAATTCATCTTTTAACGAATTTTGACAAATTCGTTAATTCGGAAATATCCAAATTAACGAAAACTTGTTTAACGAATATTTCCGAATATTCGTAAATTCGAAAATTTGTAAATTTGTACAATCGCACATTCGTAAATTAGTACATTCGTACATTCGTACATTTGTATATTCGTAAATTCGTACATTCGTAAATTCGTAAATTAGTAAATTAGTGAATTCATAAATTTGTAAATTCTGAAATAATAATTAACTAATAATAACTTAACTATTACTAACTTTTAAATTATAGGTATTGTAATTTCCTTTCAAATCTGGCTGTTAGTGAACGTAACACATACGAATTTATCCGAAGTTACGAATTATCCGAAATAACGAATGCCGTATCCAAACGAATGGAACGTAATGAATTAATAATGATAAATAACAATAATAATAATAAAAAACTTTTTATTATTATTTTTTATTATTCATTTGTTCTGTTCCATTTGTTTAGATGCTGCATTCGTTATTTCGGATAATTTGTAACTTCGGATAAATTCGTATGTGTTACGTTCACTAACATCCAAATTTGAAAGGAAATTACAATACCTATAATTTAATAGTTAGTTACTATTTCAGATTTTCGAATTTTTGGGTTTTTGGATTTTCAAATTTCGAATTTACAAATTTCTGAATTTTCTAATTTTACAAATGTACGAATTTACGAATATACAAATTTTCTAATTTACGAATTTGCGAATGTACGAATTTACAAATATACGAATGTACGAATTTACAAATGTACGAATGTGCAAATGTACAAATTTCCGAATGTATGAATGTACGAATGTACGAATTTACGAATGTACGAATTTACGAATGTACGAATGTGCAAATGTACAAGTTTACGAATGTATGAATGTGCGAATGTACAAATGTACGAATTTACGAATGTACGAATATATGAATTTACGAATTGCGATCATAACGAATGACCCGAAAAACGAAAAAAAATAAACGAATGAAACAAAAACGAACACATTTTTTGGCAGTGCACATGTCTAGTCTATAGATTAATCAGAAGCCCAGGAGCTGATAGTTTCAGCACTTGGGCTTAGTGCTGACAGCCCGTGTTACTAGCTCCAGTGTCACCAGGAGCCTGATGAGCAGCTGAGACTGACCAACATTTTAAAACAGCTCTTGCACAACAGGCATTATCCAAGCACTGTCTTAAAATGGTGGCTTGGTCAGCATCCTTCATCCGGAATATTTTCAATATCTTCTGCTTTTTGAAATGGTTCCTCGCTACTTTCTATGTTGCCAATACAACATATGACTTTTGAAATATACACATTCTGTTAACCTGTTAAGTGATATAAATTTTGGCAGATGCTAGCTTATCTCTTCATTTCCAATATTGATAGCTCTCTGGCTAGGGCATACTCATTGTGTGTCGTTGCTGTGGATCCACTACAGGATTCTTTAAGTAGCATATTAAATTTGACTTTAAAGGGGTAGTGACCAATCAGAAGCTGTTTAGCCCGTACTGTCAGCACTGTGAGGAGAGCAGAGAAAGCTGCCGGGATTTTGAATCCCCTAACCAGTGAAGTGGCTTATCGGTGTCTGACAGCGGGGGTTTGTGGCAATCTGGTACAGTGGGACTGAGTAGGATGGGGAGGGGGTCCAGTATAAGGTCAACTCACAGATTTTCTGTAAAGGTGAACTTACACTTTAAAGTTGAATTCCAGGTATTGGGTTTATAGCATAGTTTCATTGGTCAAGCTTGTGCCAATGTAAGTATGTATGTGCCATACCTGTGGGATCCCCCTGGAAGCTGGAAATCACTGTAGTAGGCACCACAAGATTCCGGGTCTCATGCCGAGCAGCATTGAGGTGGTCACCTGTTTGGCACAGGTGCAATTCAGAGAACACTTTGTATTTACTCAAAAAAGGCAAATAATTCTCTATTTGGAGGAGGTGGAGAGGCAGAGCAGTGAAGTCACAATCAGAGAACGCATTGCGTTTGTGAGGAAGATGAAAAGTGTTCCCTGAATGGCATGCGTGATGAGAGAGCGACCACCTGTGTTCAGTAACAGAAGGGCAGCTGCTCAGCATGGGACCCAGCAGACAGCGACAGCCACTGTTTGATCAGTGACTACTGCAAAGATCTCACAACTATGGCACATACATATATACATCGATCCAAGCTGGAAAAGTAAAACTTGCAATACCTCAAATTTAGCTTTTATGCTTTACCACCCTGTTTTGATGATGAAAACTCCAAAAATATAAAGGGATTGTCATGCAGATCAATGCATGCAAATATTAATACTATACATCTCAGTTCCAAAAAAAAAAAATAATAACTTTTTTTTTTTATTTTACAAAATTTTATTCCAATGGAAAAAATGTATAAAAGCCCATCATGCTCCCTTACATTTAAAACATGACATCTATACAACATCAATTATTACCCTACACGAGTTTACATTGGTCTGCAGCATATACTAATTTCATTAGATAAGCCAGATGTCTATACATTTTGCAGGTCCTGCCTGCTTCTTCAAGACATGAGAATCCCATTTTTTGGAAGATTATCCTCATCATTTTTACATTTAGGATGCTTATTTGTAGAAAAATTGGCTAATGATTCTACCACAAAGCTCTCAAAGCTCTCAATTTAAAGTATGCATGTATTATTATTATTATTATTATTATTTCAATATGGGAGCTTCCTCTACCCTACCCATGCAGTAAAAAGCTCCCGTTCCCCATTTAGCCATTCAATCCCCATGTGATCACTCCCCTGGACATTATTTCCGGTTCCGTGATCAAACTGTTTCTAGCCCAGTATGATGTGCACACATCATTGTGTCTTACATTTATTTGTCATAGCGTATGTCCTAGGTAACACAGACACTTTGATGGTAGCAGCGACTCCTTACATCCATGCTCTCCACCTGGGAACACAAACTTGGATGGAGGAGTCAAGTTGATAAATCCCCCAAACCTAACCACCTGGCTTCGATCTTATGGCCGGAAGTCCACCACAGGTCTGGTCTGGTATACACCAGGAACATAAGCGGCACGTGCACATAATTATACAGTAATTAAAATTTAAAAAAATGTATATGCATTTTACAATGTTCATAAACATTCACCGTATATACAGTATGTTTTCTCTTTGCCAAACTATGCACACAGCTTTTTTTCTCTTCTTTTAAAGTAGAACTATAGGCAAAACTTTAGATAGAGTAAGGGAGGGTTAAAACCCCTGTCTGTTTTTTTTTTTTCACTATCTGTGTTCCATTGCAGATATTTCCCTTCACTTCCTGTCACATAGCCAAACAGGAAGTGAGAAGAAATCCCTGCAAATTACGGTAATTCCTTGAGAACTCCCATGCCACCAGAACTAGTGTCCTCATTGGAAGGTTTCCCCTCTATTACTTATTTACTTTCCCTTTCAATAATAATGGTAAACAAGACTATAGACAAATAGAGAGGGTGAATCTCCTTAAAGCGTTTGTAAACCCCACTTTCTTATTTTTACCTGCAGGTAAGCCTACGATAAGGCTTACCTGTAGGTAAAATGAATATCTCCTAAGCTTGCACTGTTTAAGAGATATTCACCCTGCATGCAGCCGCTGATGAAGTACCATGCCAGAACTTCAGAGCTTCTTGCCGGAAACCAAGCTCTCCTGCGCGCATGCGCAGGATTGATGTCATCGCGCAGTGGAGGTGCGTCCATAAGGGCGCACGGGCACTGCCCCCTCTCTCCAGCCACCCCCTCTAGCACCAATAGATAGATTCATGTATTGCATGAATCTATCTATGGCCACCACTGCCATCCCCTATTCAGCGCCTGGCCCCTTTTCGGGCGTCTGTATTACAGCGGCAGGATTTTTTTTTTTTTTGAAGCACCCGATTAGAGGCATTTTCTCTAACAGGCGTCAAAAAAGGTGACCTGCGAGTGCCATGCTGGGCACTCACAGGTAACCCAGCTGTGTTAGAAAAGCGAATGAATATTTGCTTTCCTAACACTAAACCACCTCTCCACCAATCAGGTGCTCAGATCTGTTAACCGTCACCTGATTGGCTGAAATGACAGGCGCTGTGATTGGACACCTATCAGGCTTCCAATCATAGCAGAGGATGGGAAGAGAAGATGGGAGAAGACATCGAGGAGCTGTCCCACTACCCCTGAGACACTGGCAGCATTTGATATGGCACACTGGCTGCGTTTGATGGGGCACAGTGGGAGCATTTGATGGGGCACAGTGAGGCTGCATTTGATGGAGCACAGTGAGGCTGCATTTGATGGGCACAGTGGCTGCATTTGATTGGCACAGTGGCTGCATATGATGTCACAGTGGCTGCATATGATGGGCACAGTGGCTGAATTCAATGCCGCACTGTGGCTGCATAAGATGGGCACAGTGGCTGCATAAGATGGGCACAGTAGCTGTATTTGATGGGGCACAGTGGCAACATTTGATGGCACAGTGGCAGAATTTGATGGCACAGTGGGAGCATTTGATATGGTACAGTGGCTGCATTTGATGGGCACAGTGGCTGTGTTTGATGGGCACAGTGGCTGCGTTTGATGGGCACAGTGGCTGCATTTGATGGTCACAGTGGCGGAAATTGATGGGCACAGCAGCTGCATTTGATGGCACAGTGCCTGCGTTTGATGGTACAGTGGCTGCGTTTGATGGTACAGTGGCGTCAATTGATGGGCACACTGGCTGCGTTTGATGGTACAGTGGCTGCGATTGATGGTACCGTGAGACTGCAATTGATGGGGATTTTTTGAGCACCAGCCGCCACTGTCATTGCGTCTCCGGCCCCTCACAGCGCTGGAGCCGGCGATCCTGAAAGGAAAAATGGGAGAAGATGTGAGTGCTCTCAGCGGCGATTGGGTGCCACTGAGAGGGCTTTGTTCTAAGGTGAGTATTTCATAATGTGCTAGTATGCGATGCATACTAGCACAATATGCCTTTGTCTTTGCCTTTATGCCTTTATCTCAGGGTTTGTTTGTTTTTTTCAGCTTTAATGGGGCATAGACCGCAATAAAAACGGATAGGAGTTCTAATCCATCTCCACTCTGTCCAAAGCGAAAAATGTGCTTTTCCCACAATTATTGAGTAAAGATTATCAAACATTTTAAATCAGTATTACTGCATCATTTAGACATCGGCAATCTTCATTTCTTGTCAAGGTATTTCAAGGCCATGCACATACAGTATGTGTGCCAAAATAATGTGGGCAGCCTGCATTCCAGTCATGTGCCAAGCATTCTTTAATTCATGAGAACCGCATTGAGTCATATGGCTCAATACAGATAGACACCCAGCATCACTGTATACTTTAATTGCCTCTCTGGGCATTTATAATGGAGACATACCGGTAATTATTTTTCCAATAGTGCTAGAAAGACCATTTCTGTCAAGAGGCAGAGTAATAATTTATCTTTTATGGATGGAATGAGATTCTCACCTTGCCTGTTAGCTCTCCTTCTAGCATTCACAAAATCTGCATTCCTATACGGCTTCTCTAGGTTTCCATGCTAGTGAAACCATTGCAGTCTGGATAATTCAGAGCTTATCGCCAACACTCAGTGCCATCAAGGAGTGCTAGCTATAAGAACAACCTTAAGATCACTTGTATGTGCTTAGCTTTTTGTTATAAACATTTTCAGTCCTATAAGCTGAAATAGATGAAAGTGCATGGTATTCAAGGGTGTAAATATAATATATGGAAAGATTTATATATCATTTTCAGTAAATCAAACCTGTCACTCATCTACATTTAGTCTCCATTCACACCTCAGCGTTTTGGAGCTTGAAGCTCCAAAACGCTGGAGGAGAAAAAAAAAAATCAATTATTCTCGATGGAGTTGGTTTAACATCTCCACTCCAAGTCGCCTGAAGCTCAAAAAAGTTCTGGAGCTTTTTTTGTAGCTCGAATCGGGCAGATTTGAGCGTTTTTGACGTGTTTTTATTCCCATAGAAATGAGTAGAAATGCGCCATTCGTGCGTTTTTGTGCGCATCCGTGCGCTTTGACGCACGTGTACACGTGATTTTGTGCTTAAACTAAAAGTTGTAAAACATAAAATACCAAAAATATACGAATAAATAAATGTAAACTAAATTCACAAATAACAAAAAAATCATCATAAATAAATTAATAATATGTAATAATACATAAATAAATTATAATTAACCCCTAACCTTAAAAAATATGAAATAAATTATTAGGAATAATAATAATAAATAAACACCCAAACCTGAAAACATTATTAAGATTAATAATTTAATTTATTTATTATGTGTTAAGGTGTTTAGTTAGTTATTATTATCATTATTTTTTTTAAGGGTTAGGGTTTAATTGTTTATTTACTATTACTTAGTATTCATTTATTGAATTTATTTGTGTATTTATTTTACATTTATTTAATTATGAATTATTATTATTATTAGTGGTAGTAGTATTAACACCTTAACCCTAACAAATATAAAAAAAAAAATAACCCTATGTCAAGAAGCTAGTTCAGCTAATACTAATTCTCATACAGGTAATGCAAAATTCTCTGCAGTTGCAAATGCTAATTCTTCTGCAGCTACTGCTCATGAGAATTTGTTTTAGCAAATGAGCATTAGGGAGTAGCTGCAGAAGACTTTGCATTAGCTGTATGAGAATAGTATTAGCTGAACTAGGTTCTTGACACAGGGTTATTTATTTATTTTATTTTTGTTAGGGTTAAGGTGTTAATACTACTACCACTAATAATAATAATAATAATACTAACAATTAATGAATAAATAAATATAAAATGAATACACAAATAAAAATAATCATAAATAAACAATAAATAAATTCAATAAATGAATACCAAGTAATAGTAAATAAATATATAACCCCTGATCCTAACCCTAACTCCAACTCCTAATCCTAACCCTAACCTAACCTTAACTCTAACCCCTTACCCTAACAAAAAAAATATTAATAAATGATAAATACTAATTAAAAAAAGAAATAAAAGCTAACAGAAAAGCTAAAAAAGCTGAAATACTTAGCAACACATGATGCAACAGATGATAGTTTTCTCTATTGACTAATAAAAAATGCCAAAGCTCAAAAACATGTCGTGTAAGCCAAAAACTTGCATAAAACGGCATGAAAAAAGGCCTGAAAATTGCTCAAAGATGCTACGCTCAGGTGTGAATGCAGCCTAAAAGTCTCAGATGTACAGTATGTTTGTAACCATTATGAAGATATACTGTGGCAAGTCGGCACTGCTGACTTTGTAGGCACCAAAGACCATGACAATATATACAAAATGCTATATTTTTGAAAGGTTTTTTTACAAATTTTTCTCATTTATGATTTATATAGATGGTGGAATACATCCCCTAAGTCTTATTTTTTATTTGGGACCTGGTGACCTCTTTGTTCTCCCATATTTTTATCTCCCTTTGGGCAGATTTCTGGTAAATATATATTGTCTTAAAGAGGAAGTAAACCCTGACGAGTTTACTTCCTCTTTTTTTCCCTGCAAAGGTAAAGCATAATGGGCTACTATGCATCGCATAGTAGCCCATTATGTGTCACTTACCTGACAAGGGAGCCTGCGATGTCACCGCTGTCCCTTCTCCTACGAAGCGTCCATCTTTTTTCCAGGTATCGCGGCTCCGGCGCTGTGATTGGCCGGAGCCGCGATGACGTCACTCCCACGCATGCGCGCTGGTGCCGCCACTAACGGCATGATCGCCGTTAAAGACAGCCCGCTCAGTGTGCCTGCGCGCCAATCTCTATGGCGCATGCGCCATAGACATCGGTGCCTGTCTTTTGGAAATATCTCCTAAACTATGTTGGTTTAGGAGATATTTCTTGCACCTACAGGTAAGCCTTAATTTAGGCTTACCTGTAGGTAAAAGTGGTCTGTAAGGGTTTACAACCACTTTAATTAATTTTTTATATGAGCTGTTACCCCTGGGGTTGTATTATTCCTTGTGTTATAAACCCCTGGTGCTTCATTATTTTTTATGTTATAAACCTCATTCTATGGTTGATATGGGTCTCCCTGTATCTTAATCTCCCTTTCATTTTGGGAATTTTTTATTTTTTTCCCTTGTATATACATGCTTTGGCCATATGACACCTAGGATACAGCCGTATACTATATTTGCCTTTTGCCAAGTTGTGTACAACAACAGTGACTCAAACCTTTGGATCTTCCTTGCTTTTTAGTTTTTAATCTTGTGAGGACCGGTGCTGTTTCAATTTATATGTGGTGTGCCTGCATTTGTGGCTGCATTTTTTGATTTGTACTGATTTTCATATTATTAGGCTCCTATCCCTTGAGTTATTTATTAGTGCATGAGCACCTGGATGCCTCCTGGGGGGTTATTAGATGCTCAATCTCTTGTTGATACTTGTAAGTTATCACTATGAAGTCTATACAAACTATGTGTAACCATTTATGTTTATTCCTTGTATGAATATATTTTGTATTTATTATATGTAGTTATTTTTTCGTTATAGAACCCCCTGAAGAAGACTCTATGAGTTGAAATGCGTAGGAGTCATCACTGGGCTTTGTCGCCCTTGTGGCAGATTTAGAGCATTATATGTCAGGTTCTTTTCTGTTACTGAATGTGTTTTTACCACTTCTCATGTTTTAACCTATGCTTAAATAAAATTTTGCATTTTTTATATATTGTCATGTTCTTTGATGCCTACAAAGTCCCCTCCATAGTGCTGTCCTCTTGTATTCTGTTATTCGAGATTGGCACCCAGACCTGTGAGCCCTATTAGGCACAGGTGGTATATTCTTACTAAACAATCAATATCCGCGTTTAACCACTTGCCGACTGGCTCACGCCGATATACGTCGGCAGAATGGCTCTCCTACGCAAACTGACGTACCCGTAGAAACAGGATAGCGGACGCGCATGCGCCGGCACGGGAGCATGCCCGCGGGTCACGGGAGCATGCCAACGGCTCACGATCGCGGCGAGGAGAGGCAGAACGGGGAACTGACTATGTAAACAAGGCATTTCCCCGTTCTGCCTAGTGACATGACAGGGACCTACTGCTCCCAGTGATCTGGAGCAGTGATCTCTGTCATGTTTCAGTAAGCCCATCCCCCTACAGTTAGAACACGCTGAGGGAACACACTTAACCCCTTGACCACCCCCTAGTGTTAACCCCTTCCCTGCCAGTGTCATTTTTACATTGATTAGTGCATTTTTATAGCACTGATCAATGTAATAATGTCACTGGTCCCCAAAAAAGTGTAATTTGGGGTCAGATTTGCCTGCCGCAATGTTGCAGTCCCACTAAAAATCGCAGATCACCACCATTACCAGTAAAAACAATAAAAAATAAATAAAAGTCCCTAAATCGATCCCATAGTTTGTAGACGCGATAACTTTTGCGCAAACTAATCAATATACACCTATTGCGATTTTTTTTTACCAAAAAATATGTAGAAGAATATATATTGGCCTAAACTGATGAATAAATTTGTTTTTTATATATATTTTTTGGGGAATGTATTGTAGCAGAAAGTAAAAAAAAATGTTGTTTTTTTTTCAAAATTGTTGCATTTTTTTGTTTATATCGCAAAATATAAAAACCGCAGTATCACCTATAGAAAGCTATATTTGTGGGGAAAAAAGGAGGTCAATTTTGTTTGGGTACAGCGTCGCACGAAAGCGCAATTGTCAGTTAAAGCGACGCAGTGCCGTATCGCAAAAAATTCTCTGGTCATTAAGGGGGTAAAACCTTTCGGGGCTGAAGTAGTTAAGGATTTTTTTTTTATCAAAAATATGTAGCAGAATACATATTGACCTAAAGTGATGAAGAAATGTGCTGTTTTACATTTTTTTATTAGATATATTTAATAGCAGAAAGTAAAAAATATAGTTTTTTTTTAAATTGTTGGTCTCTGTTTATAGGGCAAAAAATAAAATCTGCAATGGTAATCAAATACCACCAAAAGAAAGCTCTATTTGTGGGGGAAAAAAACGACATCGATTTTGTTTGGGTACAACATTGCACTACAGCGCAGTAGTCAATTAAAGTAATGCAGTGCCGTATTGCAAAAGAATGGTCATTAAGGAGGGGGTAAATCTTCCAGCGGAAGTGGTAAAGAAGACTAACCCTGTAAATAAAAATGTCAAAGTCAGCAACTATAAATACTGTAGGTGCTGACTTTAAAAAAAACACACACTTACCTTTCCCAGGATCCAGCAATGTCCCCATCAGATCCAGCTTTGCTGGTCTTCAGGTCCAGGCACTGGCATCTTAAATATGAGCAGCCGACTGTCACTCCTTGTGGCTTCAGATCCGGTTGCCCACTGCTCATGAGCAAGTTGCGCAAGCACTGTGAATGGTTCCGCAGTCTCCTGGGACCTGTGATATGTCCCAAGAAGCTGCAGGGGAAGGAGGGGAATGGAACTTCCGCTAGGATTGCCACGGTGATCCAACCAGAAGTGGGAGCGGGTACTTGTCAAAATCAGGTACCCGGTCTCTCCAAAATAATCATTCTAAATAGTGGAGAAGAGAGGGGAGAAGGAGGAAAAGCAGAACTTCTCCTTTTGGGTGAAGTTCTGATTTAAAGTCGTGATCCCTTCAGAGCCTGGACCGGCTTAGTGACATCAGCCGTCAGCGGGCTTTTGCTAGCCTTTGGCTGAATATGGGTCACAGGCGTGCAGAACGAAGTGCATTCCTGTGACCCACAGAAGTAGGGCCAAAGCTCTTTTTCTCCTTCTCCAGGTAGAGCCAAATCATTTACAAGGTAACCTAGGTAGGAGCCTATGGCCCAGGGGATGTCCAAGGAGCCCAGCTACAACCTTCATTCCCCTGCCATTAATAGACATGTGCAGAATGCAAAAATGAATTTGTTTTGTTTCGGATAGATATATATTACTAATTTTGTTTCGTTGATTCGTTTCAAAATTAGTTTTGTTTCATTTTATTCAGTTTTGTTTGTTAATACTCTAATGAATTCCAAATTTTCTGAACAATTCGAATTCAAATTCTTTGTCAAGAATATCTGGTTGTTAAGGAGCGGGCCAGGAAACCGGCCGCCACGTCCTTAACAAACGGTGACTTATCTAAGAGCTGAAATGTAAACAAAAGAATGCCAGGTCTGGTATAGATTCTAAGGCCCCTTTCACACTTATACGACTTCAAAGTCGAGCAATTTTACCGCGATTTCGCGGCCGCGATTTTACCGCGATTTGCCTCGATTTTACCGCGATTTGGGAGCAGTACTACTTTGAACGACTTTGCCACATTTTTGGCATTAACAAATGAAAACATACAGTAGTTGGTATGAATCATAAGGGGGAACTCCACGCCAAGCTTTAAATAAAAAAACTGGCGTGGGTTCCCCCCCAGGGGCATACCAGGCCCTTAGGTCTGGTATGGATTGTAAGGGGAACCCCCTACGCCGAAAAATCGGCGTGGGGGTCCCCCCAAAATCCATACCAGACCCTTATCCGAGCACGCAGCCCGGCCGGTCAGGAATGGGGGTGGGGACGAGCGAGCGGCCCCCTCCTCCTGGACCGTACCAGGCCGCATGCCCTCAACATGGGGGGTGGGTGCTTTGGTGCATGGGTGCTCTGCGGGCCCCCCCATCCCAAAGCACCTTGTCCCCATGTTGATGAGGACAAGGGCCTCTTCCCGACAACCCTGGCCGTTGGTTGTCGGGGTCTGCGGGCCGGGGGCTTATCGGAATCCGGGAGCCCCCTTTATTAAGAGGGGCCCCCCAGATCCCAGCCCCCCACCCTATGTGAATGAGTATGGAGTACATCGTACCCCTACCCATTCACCTAGGGAAAAAAGTGTCAATAAAAAACACACTACGCAGGTTTTTAAAGTAATTTATCAGGCAGCTCCGGGGTCTTCTTCTGACTTCGGGGGTCCTCTTCCGACTTCGGGGGTCTCTCCGGCGTCTTCTTCCGGTGTCCGCATCTTCTGCCGGCTCCACCGCTATCTTCTGCCGCTCTTTTGCCAGCGGTGGCCTGGACTTGTGGATCGCCTTCTTCCCTCTTCTCTTCCAGAGATGTTGACACAACGCTCTCTCCAGCTGCAATGGTCTCTGAGCTCTCCGCAACTGACTTATATAGGCGGTGACCCCGCCCCCTTATGCCGTCACAGTCCCTGGGCATGCTGGGACTGTGACATTTTAGGGGCGTGGTCACCGGGTGATGACCACGCCCCCTTATGACGGCACAGTCCCAGCATGCCCCGGGATAATGACCTCATAAGGGGGCGGGGTCACCGCCTATATAAGTCCATTGTGGAGAGCTCAGAGACCATTGCAGCTGGAGAGAGCGTCGTGTCAACATTGGAAGAAAAGAAGAAGGCAGAAGTCCGGGCCACCGCTACCCTGTTTCCCCGAAAATAGGACCTAGCGTGATTGTCGGTGATGGCTGCAATATAAGCCCTACCCCCCATATAAGCCCTAGTTAAAGTCCTTGTAGGTCTTCTTTTCAGGGTAGGGCTTATTTTCGGAGAAACAGGGTAGGCCTTATTTGGGGGGTAGGGCTTATATTGCAGCCATCACCGACAATCACGCTAGGTCTTATTTTCGGGGAAACAGGGTAGCAATTATGCTGCAGAAGATAGCGGAGGAGCTGGCAGAAGATCAGGACACCGGGAGGAGAAGCCGGAGAGACCCCCGAAGTCGGAAGAGGACCCCCGAAGTCGGAAGAAGACCCCCGAAGTCGGAAGAAGACCCCCGAAGTCGGAAGAGGACCCCCGAAGTCGGAAGAGGACCCCGGAGATGCCTAATAAATTACTTTAAAAACCTGTGTAGTTTGTTTTTTATTGATACTTTTTTCCCTAGGTGAATGGGTAGGGGTACGATGTACCCCATACTCATTCACATAGGCTGGGGGGCCGGGATCTGGGGGCCCCCTTATTAAAGGGGGCTCCCGGATTCCGATAAGCCCCCTGCCCATAGACCCCGACAACCAACGGCCAGGGTTGTCGGGAAGAGGCCATTGTCCTCATCAACATGGGGACAAGGTGCTTTGGGGTGCCCCAAAGCACCCACCCCCCCATGTTAAGGGCATGCGGCCTGGTACGGTCCAGGAGGGGGGGGGCGCTCACTCGTCCCCACCCCCATTCCTGACCGGCCGGGCTGCGTGCTCGGATAAGGGTCTGGTATGGATTTTGGGGGGACCCCACGCCGATTTTTCGGCGTAGGGGGTTCCCCTTAGATCCATACCAGACCCAAGGGCCTGGTATGCCCCTGGGGGGGGGGAACCCACGCCAGTTTTTTTATTTAAAACTTGGCGCGGCGTTCCCCCTCAGGATTCATACCAGACAGCTGTCAGCACTGCCTGTCGCTTAAAGTTTTCCTTTCCCGATCAGCGAGCCAGGCTTGTGCTTACAAAGTCGTACTGAAATCGTGTCTATATTATTCAGGCACTTGCATGCTACTTGAGGGTTTAACATTGAGGTCTATGGAGTACAACTCGCATAGAAGTTGGACCAAAGTAGTGCAGGGACTACTTTCAAGTTGGCACGACTTAAAGTCGTGCCAATATGAATGGTAGTCATTGAAAATCATGGAGAATGACTTGTCATACGATTTTGCAGTACAAAATCGTGGGACAAGTCGTATAAGTGTGAAAGGGACCTAAAGGGGAACCCCACACCAAAATTTAAGAATAAACAGCGTGGGGTTCCCCCAAAATCCATACCAGACCCTCATCCAAGCATGCAGCCTGGCAGGCCAGGAAAGGGGGAGGTGAGCGAGGGCATATGCCCCCCCCACCCCAAAGCACCTTTCCCCATGTTGATTGGGACAAGGGCCTCTTCCCCACAACCCTGGGCTGTAGTTGTGGGGATCTTCAGGCGGGGGGCTTATCGGAATCTGCAAGCCCCCTTTAACAAGAGGGCCCCCAGATCCTGTCCCCCCTATGTGAATGAGTATGGGGTACATAGTGCCCCTATCCATTAACCAAAAAAGTGTAAAAAGTGAATAAAAACAGTACATGAGTTATTAACAATTCCTTTTTTAAAAATGAAAAATAAAAAACAATGCATGCCGCTTGCCGCACCACCGGACCCAAAGAGCCATTGACGGCCTCAACGAAGGCTCCCCGCCAACTGCCTGCTCCTCTGACATTTTTTAAAGCGGAGTTCCATCCAAATGTGGAACGTCCACTCATTTGTCTCCTCTCCCCCTCTGGTACCTTTTGGGGGGGAGTGGGAACAGGATACCTGTCTTTGACAGGTATCCTGTTCCCACTTCCGGGAGTCCGGGCCCTGGCCCGTGACATCACCGCGGGGCTCCCTCCTCCTTTCCCTGTTGTCGGGCCAGTAGGAGAGAGGAGCAGGGCCTCGCGCATGCGCAGTAGGGTTCCCAGCGTGAAGCCGTAAGGCTACACTGCCAGGTACCCTTACCCGCAATGGCTGCGGCAGCACCCGACAGCTGATGGACACATCAGCTGCGGTGCCAACATGGCGGGACTCCAGGACAGGTAAGTGTCCTATTGTTAACCACTTCAAAACCAGCCTCGTTTTGGATTTTAGGTGTTTAAGAGTTTAAAACAGGTTTTTTTGCTAGAAAATTACTTAGAACCCCCAAACATTATATATTGTTTTTTTTCTAACACCCTAGAGAATAAAATGGCGGTCATTGCAATACTTTTTTTTGCACCGTATTTGCGCAGCGGTCTTCTAAGCGCACTTTTTTTGGAAAAAATTCACTTTTTTGAAAAAAAAAATAAGACAACAGTAAAGTTAGCCCAATTTTTTTTTATATTGTGAAATATAATGTTACGCCAAGTAAATTGATACCCATCATGTCACGCTTTAAAATTGCGCCCGCTCGTGGAATGGCGTCAAACTTTTACCCTTAAAAATCTCCATAGGCGACGTTTAAAAAATTCTACAGATTGCATGTTTTGCGTTACAGAGGAGGTCTAGGGCTAGAATTATTGCTCTCACTCTACCGGTCGCGGCGATACCTCACATGTGTGGTTTGACCACCGTTTTCATATGCGGGCGCTACTCACGTATGCGTTCGCTTCTGCGCGCGAGCTCGTCGGGACAGGGCGCTTTAAAAAATTTTTTTTTTTTTTTTAATTATTTATTTTACTTTATTTTATTTATTTTTTCACTGTTTTTTAAAAAAAAAAAATTTGGATCACTTTTATTCCTATTACAAGGAATGTAAACATCCCTTGTAATAGAAAAAAGCATGACAGGTCCTCTTAAATATGAGATCTGGGGTCAAAAAGTCCTCAGATCTCATATTTAGACTATAATGCAAAAAAAAAAAAAAAAAAAAAAAAAAAGTCGTTTAAAAAATGACACAAAATAAATTGTGCCTTTAAGAGAAGTGGGCGGAGCCGTCGTAATGACGTCGCTCCGGCCGTCACATGGTATAGAGACGGGTGGGGGCCATCTTGGCCTCACTCGTCTCAGTACCGAGGAAGTGAAAGGACCCGATCGCCTCCGCCGTTACCGACGGCTCCGGTAAGCGGCGGAGGGTGCGGGAGAGCGGCGGGAGGGGGGGTGGCACCTCTCCCGCCGCCGATAACGGTGATCTCGCGGCGAACCCGCCGCATAGACCACCATTATCGTGTGTAGAATCGCCGGCCCTAAAGATGGATACCTCGGTTGTGGCAGCAGCTGCTGCCGTTACCGAGATATCCATCTTTAAAACACAGGACGTCAATATACAGTGGGCGGTCGGGAAGCGGTTAAAGGCCAGCCGCTGCAATATGTGTAGCTGCTGGCTTTCAATTTATTTTTTTTTTGGGCGGAACACCGCTTTAAATAGGTAAGGGGCAGAGTCACCTGATGACAACAGCACCTCAAAGCGGCCCCCCCCCCCATATTGAGAGCATGTGGCCTGGTATGGTTTAGGAGGTCAGAAGGGGGAGCGCTCGTTCGCCCCCCCTTTCCTGGCCTGCATGCTTGGATAAGGGTCTGGTATGGATTTTGGGGGGACCCCACGCAGTTCTTTTTTTAAATTTTGGCATGGGGTTCCTCATAGAATCCATGCCAGATCCAAAGGGTCTAGTATGGATTGGGGGGACCCCAAGGTGTTC
Organism: Lithobates septentrionalis; assembly: GCA_037952835.1. NCBI lineage: Eukaryota > Metazoa > Chordata > Amphibia > Anura > Ranidae > Lithobates > Lithobates septentrionalis. Next base: position 3,326,250 of record JBBDGP010001237.1, read on the forward strand.
TTTTTTAGAATTTTCTATTGCCGGCATTCTTTTGTTTACATTTCAGCTCTCAGCTGATAAGTCATTGTTAAGGATGCAGCAGCCGGCTTCTCGGCTCGCTCCTTAACAACCAGCTATTCTTCACACAGAATTCAAATTGGTCTATAATTTTTCGACCAATCCGAATGGGAAGCGTTCTGAAAATTTGGATTTCATTCGAAAACAAACCCAATGAATTTTGACGAAATTCGTTACTATTTCATTTGGAGATTCGGATGAATTTCATTAAAATTTGTTTTGTTTATTCATTTTCTAACGAATTCCAAATTTCATCCAAATTAACATTTGGACCGAAACGAATTGCAACCAGGGGAGTAGTGTAACTGGCTAAAGCTTTGCACCTGTCACTTTACAAAGGGGGAATAACTTGTAGGCAGTTGGTGTCTGATAGGGAGGGCCCATGCAAGTGCAGACAATGCAAATATAGCTATCTTTATCAATGTCAGTTAAAGGGATGGGAGAAGTCAAAGCTGATACCTTGCCTTGAACTCTGTTCTGCTTTAATTCATGTTTGGTAAGAACTTGTAGACACAGGTTATTGATGTAGCACCCTGGAGTTTAGGCAGGGTTGCTCCTCACAAATTTGCTTGCCAGGAATAATTATCCTGGTTGATTGTTATGCCGCGTACACACGGTCGGACTTTTCGTCTACAAAAGTCCAACGGACGCTGACGGACTAAAGCTGGCTGGTAATCCGATCGTGTGTGGGCTTCTCCGGACTTTCAACGTACTGTTTTAGCCTCAAATCCGACGTACTTTAGATTTGAAACATGCTTCAAATCTTTACGTCGTAACTACGACGGACCCCGAAATCCGCTCGTCTGTGTGCTAGTCCGACGGACAAAAAGCCACGCTAGGGCACCTATTGGCTACTGGCTATGAACTTCCTTATTTTAGTCCGGTGTACGTCATCACGTACGAATCCGTCGGACTTTTGTGTGGTCGTGTGTAGGCAAGTCCGTTCGTTAGAAAGTATGCCGCAAGTCCGCCGCAAGTCCGCCGAAAGTCTGCCGGAAGTCTGTCGGACAGGCTGTCTGACTTTTGTAGACGAAAAGTCCGACCGTGTGTACGCGGCATTAGAGATCCATTAATTTCTCCCTAAGTTTGGCCTTGTTGCACTTTTCTCTTCTACCACTAGGTGGCCAGGTACTTGGTGGTACTAGATATGAGAAGGGCAACGCAAGGTCAGATTATGCGTATATGGGTGTGTCTCAGCCAATGGGCAGGGGTTTTCTTGAATCCCTTGGCCTGCTGGGAGAACCCATATATTTGGATGGAGTCAGGTGATCTGTCTTCCGTGCCACCTGGACGGCTGTCTGGGTGGATGTGTGTTGTATTGCCCGGGCTGCTAGGCTGGAGAGTGGGCCTATCCAGGGCACATCTGGCTGCTAGGCTGTCTGAGGGCCTATCCAGAAGCAAGAGAGCAGTGCAGGGTTGGGATTGTGGCTTGCAGTCCAACCAAAAGTTAAGTTTCTGCCGGCAGTAGAACCTGTCGTGGTTGGAGGTAGAGGGGAAGGTGTCACCAATAAGGGACTATCCGCCTAATTACCAGGGACCACAGTGAGTAACTGAAGCAAGTACCGGAGCAGCATTCTCACCAACCGGGGACGGTGAAGAATGGGGAAACTTCAGTGGGTATCAAGCCAGGGACCCAGCCAGCAGAGGTGACGCTTGCAGAGCAGCCTTATGTGTCAAGCCAGGGATCGAGCAGGCCAGTGGGGTGAAGCTTAAGAGGTATCTTGAGTGCCAAGCCAGGGACCCAGCAGAGAAGTGGGGGTGACGCTTGAGGAAGATACCACCGTAAGGATTGGAGGAGCTCAAGGGATTCAGTGGCAGTGAATCAGTGGGTATAGTGAGAGACTGGTTGCTCAGTGGGCTGAAGAACTACAAGGAGCGAATGTAGTGAAAGTGAAAGAACTGTTACGTTTTGTGTTAGGAACTGTTAAAGACTGTTGCCATAGAAGACAGCATTCCTGCACATGCAGATGTGGTGTCTTGCTGGATGCCTTTCCCTGCAAGGCTGTCCTATTGAAGTCTCTGAGTCTACCAATTAATCTTGCAACTACCTAAGGGTGTCCTGGCCCTAACCCTCTCTCCCGCAAAATGTTTGTTAAGAGAAATAAACTTTCTTTTGCATTCAAGAAGTGTCTGGCACCCAATAACTTTAACAACTGTGCACCCACCATGCCTCACAACATATGGAAGGATGTCAGCTATCCCTGGCACTGGAGGTTCTCATTAGGTTCTCTGGAACTTTGCTACATTAAAAAGGGCTTGCGTGTATTACTCACACCCACCAAACACTTTTGAGTCTCCGATAATGAGAGGATGTAAGGGCATACTTTACTAAATTATTCAAAACACAGAAATAATTAACAGTGTTTGCTTTGCTTTATTCCCAAATGAGTATTGCTCGCAGAATCTTATAATCACCAGGTGTTTCGGGAGTACTAGCAGACAGAGAGGCACAGCACATCTCTACAGTCTTGCCAAGGGAATGTTTTATCTACAAGAAAAGCATGGAAAACAGCAACAAGTTCTTTTTACAACACTTTGCTGCATTTTTCTTAAAGTTCAGCAGGTTAATAAAAATAAAACAGCAGTACATTTTAGTTTTTAAATTTGAGAGTTCACTATTACTAAAACCAAATCAACCTGAGAATGCTTTCCCTAAGCTCAAATTTTTCTATCTATCACAGTAATCTCAGACGTAATCTCAGACGTTTGGTGGAGGGTTTTACCCTTATAGTAATTCAAAAATAACAGGTTACTTAGAATGAGAGACCTAGCAAAATTCTGAATTTTCTAGTAGTGATGGGAGCAGGGCTGGCGTAAGGGCTTGGCTGGCAAAGGGTGTACACAGGAGAGGGATGGAACCAAATCTGGAACTTCCCCATTCAAGAGGCACTATCCTTAATGTTACTCCTACTAAAGGGTCCCCTTATGGCACAGATCGTTCTATTTACAATGCTTCTGTGCCCAAACTGGCTGCTGAAATCCCACAGGAACTCTGGGTCTAAATTAGACACAGGCTTCCCCAACAGGACCAATCCTGGGAGGATGCACTGTGCGAACCGCACCCAGGCCTCAGGAGCTAAGGCAGAGGGGGTGCACCGAAGCTCAAGTTGCAGGGCCACCATCAGGGGGGACAGCCCATACTGCTGTCCCCAGGCTGGTTTGGCTGCTGTACAGGACTACTTTCTTGGTCGGGCCTGGCCAAGTTAGCAGGGAAGGAAGGGGGATGGGCAGAGGCAGAGTAAAGACTGGGCGCCGCGATCGGCAGACTGTAGCATTTAAAAAAAAATAAAAAACTTTCCCCAGCCAAGCGAACGCTTTCTTCACTTTCAGGTGCCAACGTGCAGTCCTCTTCAATATCAATCCATTGGGCAGGCCAGGACTGTCATGTACTTGTCACACAGAAGATTACTGCACGGCGGGACACGAAAGTGAAGAAAGAGTCAGTTTGGCTGGGGAAAGGTTTTTTTGTTTTTAATTGCTACAGCCTGCACAGTGCTCAGTCTTCTCTCTGCCTCTGCCTGGCGCCCACCCCCCTTCCTTCTGGGGGATGTCTCTGACTGGGATGGCTCACCGATATACTTTCTCCACTTCTTGAACTGCCTCCAAGCCTTTTGCCCTGCTGATTGATGTACACCACCACTGTCAGACTGATGTTTTGCTGGATGACCATACAAGTGATGGACTTGGTGCATCAGAGAAAGCCCTTTGGCTCTTTTTTAGGCAAGCTGTCAGGCGGTCTGAATTTTTCCTGTGTCCCATGGCCCTCTACTGATTGAGGGCTTAGAACACCTTTCTAGCTGCAGAGACTTATTTCTGTGGTGAGGACTGCATAATTGTGAGGTATGAATAACCTGCCCAGGGTTAACACTGGAGATCACAGCCACCACAACAGGGGTGAGACAAGGTTCCCTGTCCAGTAAAATAGTAAGCTATCTTATCTGGACAAGATCTTCAGGGCTCTAAAGTGGAACTGGGCAAAGAACTGCATTGAGAAATGAGACCATGCAGACTCCAGCAGCCAGGCCCCAGCAGCCAGACTCCAGGACCAGCAGTCCATCCCCAGAAGCCAGGCCCCTGGACCAGCAGCCAGGAATCAGGACCAGCAGCCAGCCCCAGTCGGACCAGCAGCCAGCCCCAGTACCCATTATTTAAGGTAAGTGAAGTTTTCTAGGGCTGGGCCATAGCATCAAAGTGCTGTTAATAAATATAATATTGTTTATTTTTACTATTGTTCAGTGACACTCTGTAGTGTCTCTTGTGGGGCCTGGAGGGGACTCTTTCTGTCAGAGACTCTCCAATGGTCACAGAGAGGGCCTCCGTTAGATGTTCCCCACTTTAGGACCTATTAGACTCTGTTGTAGTCTCTAACGGGACCTGGTGGGGGCCTTTTCTAACATAGACTCTCAAATGGAGACAGAGAGGATCTCTGTTAGAGAGACCCCCCCTCCAGGATCCATTAGACCCCATTGTAGTCTCTAATAGGACCTGGTGGGGGCTCTAACAGACTCTCTAATGAACACTAAGAGGGCCTCTGTTAGAGAGACCCCCCTCAAGATCCTATTAGACTCCATTGTACTCTCTAATGGGGCTTGGTGGGGGCTCTTTCTAACAGACTCTCTAAGAGCCCTTTCACACTGGGGCGGGGGGGCGGCGTTGGCGGTAAAACGCCGCTATTATTAGCGGCGTTTTACCGTCGGTATGCGGCCGCTAGCGGGGCGGTTTTACCCCCCGCTAGCGGCCGAGAAGGGGTTAAATACCACCGCAAAGCGCCTCTGCAGAGGCGCTTTGCCAGCGGTATAGCTGCGCCGTCCCATTGATTTCAATGGGCAGGAGCGGTAAAGGAGCGGTATACACACCGCTCCTTCACCGCTCCGAAGATGCTGCTGGCAGGACTTTTTTTACCGTCCTGCCAGCGCATCGCTCCAGTGTGAAAGCCCTCAGGGCTTTCACACTGGATACACAGCAGCGGCACTTTCGGGTCGGTTTGCAGGCGCTATTATTAGCGCAATAGTGCCTGCAAACCGCCCCAGTGTGAAAGGGCTCTAAGGCTTGATTCACACCTATGCATTTTTAGTGCTTTTTGCATTTAGCAGATTTGCACTACTGAACGTGTTCCATAGGAAACAATGTTAAATGGACTGTAGTACAAATCTGCAAAATGCAAAAAGCACTAAAATTGCATAGGTGTGAACCCAGCCTTACAGAGGCCCTCTCTATGTCCATTGGAGAGACCCCCCCCCCTCCAGTTCCCATTAGAGTACTCTGCTTATCTTCCTGTATTTTGTTTATTGTTAAGAGATCGTGGGAGGATCCCAGGGTAACGAAGACTCCCTGGGGGAGGGGAGGAGTTAGTAAGATGACCGCACCCATGTGGGGGCGCCAGAAATATTTCTGCACCCAGGTGTCTGTGACCCTAGGATCGGCCCTGTTCCCCAAAATGGTGCCCAGAATTAATAGCTGATATCTTAGTCAAATGCTGGGTTCCTTCTAGTTTCAGCTTCATAACAGAGGTTACGTGACTGCTCTTTTGACACTGCAAAAAAGGAGCCAGTGACTTAGCCGTCACATGAACACTTTTCTACCTCTGGTATTCAGTGAGTCCAATAGACAGAGCCAGAGGGATCAGTCCAGCTTGGCATCAGAGGCTACTAGCCTGCACTGCAAACACAGGAGGGAGGATAGTGGCAGAAGACCATCACCCGACCCCGCTTACATTTCCCTTTAGCCTAACCACTAGCCGACAAGAGCACGACGATGTACGTTGGCACAATGACACGGCTGGGCAAAGGGGCGTACAGGTATGTCCCCTTTAAATCACGGCATTGTGGGCACGCGTGCTCCGTGACCGTGACCGTGGGTCCCGCGGACTCAATGTCCGCCTGGGGCCCACGATCGTGTCATGGAGGGGAAGCACAGGGAGATGCCTTTGTAAAAAAGGCATTTCCCCGTTCTGCCTAGTGACATGACAGGGATCTACTGCTCTCTGTCATCGAGAGCAGTAATCGCTGTCATGTCAGTGGTAGCCCACCCCCCCCCCCACAGTTAGAGCACCTCCCTAGGACACACTTAACCCCTTGATCGCCCCCTAGTGTTTTACCCCTTCCCTGCCAGTGTCATTTACACAGTAATCAGTGCATTTTTATAGCACTGATCGCTGTATAAATGACAATGGTCCCAAAATGGTGTCAAAAGTGTCCGATGTGTCCGCCATAATGTTGCAGTCACGATAAACATCACAGATCACCGCCATTACTAATAAAAAAATCATAATAGAAATGCTATAAATCTATCCCCTATTTTGTAGCCGCTATAACTTTTGCGCAAACCAATCAATATACGCTTATTGCGATTTTTTTACCAAAAATATGTAGAAGAATACATATCGGCCTAAACTGAGGAAGAAATTAGTTTTTTTTTTTAAATGAAAAAATATTGCTTTTTTTCAAAATTGTCGTTCTTTTTTTGTTTATAGCGTAAAAAATAAAAAACGCAAAGGTGATCAAATACCACCAAAAGAAAGCTCTATTTGTGGGTAAAAAGGACTTCATTTTTGTTTGGGTGCAACGTCGCGCAATTGTCAGTTAAAGTGACGCAGTGCCGTATCGCAAAAAGTGCTCTGGTCTGGAAGGGGGTAAATCCTTTCGGGGCTGAAGTGGTTAAAGGAGTTGTAAAGTCTTGAGTTTTTTAACCTTAAAAGCATTCTATGCATTAAGGTGAAAAACCTTTTGTGGTGCAGCTGCCCCCTAGAGCCCCCCTTTTACTTACCTGAACCCAATCTTTCCAGCAATAAGAATGAGCCCAGAAACTTCAGCCAATATCCCAGGTCCTCATTGGATAGACTGATAGCAGCAGAAGCCATTGGCTCCTGCTGCTGTCAATCAAATCCAGTGACACGGGAGCCGGTGGCTGGGCCGAGTCCTGCTGTCTTTGTCAATGGACACAGCAGCAGGACTCGGAAGCGCGCCCGCATGAGTGCCCCCATGGAATGCAGCTCTCTGCAGGGGGCACTTGATGTGGAGGAGGAGCCATAAAAGGAGGATCGGGGCCGCTCTGTGCAAAACCCTTGCAAAGAGGAAGTAAGTATAACATGTTTGTTTGTTCTTTTTTCTTTAAAGGAACCTTTACAATCATTTTAAGGAATGCAGGCTTAAAGCGGTAGTAAACACTGCTTGGTCACTAGTATCTACAGGTGAGTTTATAATAAAGCTTACCTGTGGGTACAAGAAATATCTCCTAAACACGCATCGTTTAGGAGATATTACCATTTGTAGCAGCCAGTGACGTCACCAGCGCATGCGCACTGCAATCTGAATGGACGGGTACCATCCATTCAGAGTGCTGTGCTGCAATCGTGGCTTAGCCATTGAAACGGAAGGAAGTCGGGGTAAAGATAGAGGCCCTGGCAGCTGTGACAGAATACCACTGGAGGGCTTCTTTTAAGTTAAGTCTTTCATAATGTGCTAGTATGCTGTGCATACTTACCTAGGTGGATGCAGCATCAGACCGATGCTGCAGCTGTCCCCCGGCATCTCTGAACTGAGAACCGAGCCACTGAACACCGCCGATGGCTCGGTTCTCACTCCTCCCTGAGCGGAGAGCTGGTGACTGTCAGTCAGCATCTCTCCTGCTCTGTTCCTCCATGCTCATTGGAGCGCTGAGCTGTGGAGGGGTGGGGAGTGGCCATCTCAGCCTCTCAGTGGCCTGCTGAGAGGCTGAGACTGCCATCAGTCAAGGCAGCTGGTGGATCCAGACTTCCTAAGCCGTGACGACGCTGTGCTTGGACTGATTGCAGTGACGTCAGTGAAGAGCGGACTTCAGACCGCTCTCCGCTGAAAATGAGTCACAGGAGTGCAAAACTAATTGCACTCCTATGACCCTTAGGAGAAGCCCAGCCTAAAAAGCTCAGGCTGGACTTCTCCTTTAACTTTCAGGGGAAAAGTTATGTTTTTTCTTTCATTCACAACTTTACTACTGCTTTAAGTCCTCAAGAGGACCATTTGAAGAAGCAATCAGTTCATCTTCAGTGCACGAAGGCTAAATAGGTGGTTTGTCATGTCTGAAGTTAATATCACTCCTGGGGGCATAAATCAATACACTGTTAATTCAAATGGATCCAAATGCCAAGGGAATCTTTCATCAGCAAGGAAAACACGGAAAACAGAACAAGTGATAGTTCTTCTTACAACACTTTGCCACTTTTATCAAAATGTTTAGCAGGTTAAAGAAACAGCAGTATATTTTAGTTGTTGGATACAAACCAAATTGACCCAAAATTATTTCTTAAGGCTGGGTTCACACTAGTCCGGTGCGAATTCCAGCTCCATTCTCTGTGCGAAGCTGCGGATCAGCTGAGCAGGGAGAGGGGGAGGTGTAGTGAGGAGGGGAGGGAGAGAATTTGTGTTCAGAACGGAACGCATCTGCGAAGATTATGTGGCTGTAATTCGCACCGCAATGCCTAGAAAACACACACTTTTTTGGGGCAATGCGGATTGCGAATGCAACGCACATATGTGAACCAGACTGATTCAAACGAATTGATTTTAAAATGTTCTAATGCCGCGTACACACGAGCGGACTTTACGGCGGACTTTGCCCGGCGGACTGGATTTCGTCGGACAATTCGATGTGTGTGGGCTCCAGCGGACTTTGTTTTCTCAAAAGTTGGACGGACTTAGATTTGAAACTTGTTTAAAATGTATCCGTTGAAATCGAGTCCGGTCGAAAAGTCCGCCATCTGTATGCTAGTTCGACGGACTAAAAAGCCACGCTAGGGCAGCTATTGGCTACTGGCTATGAACTTCCTTGTTTTAGTCCGGTCGTACGTCATCACGTACGAATTCGACGGACTTTGGTGGATTGTGTGTAGGCAAGTCCGTTCATTCAGAAAGTCCGTCGTAAAGTACGTCGAAAAATCCGCCGGGCAAAGTCCGCCGTAAAGTCCGCTCGTGTGTACGCGGCATTAGACTCGGATGTGGTGAACCCAGCCTTAAGCTCAGAGTTCCCTATTACCTGCAGTTCTCCTGTAATACTTCCCTTTGTGGTGATCCAAAAATAACAGGTTACCCAGAATGGGAGAGTGCTGCAGAATTAAGAATTTTGTTGTAGTGATGGAAGCTGGACAGATGTGCGTTTGATGGGCTAGCTGGCTTTCCCAATACAGTGCAATACAGCCCGGCGGGTTGGCAGAGCTGTTCTAAAAGTGGCCCTATCCTTAAGTAAATTCCTACTAAAGGGGAACTTTTTAGTTCAGATTTCACTATTTATAACACATCTGCACATGGCCACTGAAATCTCACAGTTTTTCTGTATATAAATTAGACACAGGCGTCCCCAAAATGGCACCCAGAGACCATAGCAGAGCACACATTAGTCCTATGTTGGGTTCCATCTAGTGTCCGTTTCATAGCAGCAGACATGTGACCGCTCTATTCACACCAGAAAAAGGGGAGGTGACTAGGTAGTCAAATGGCCTCTTCATTACTTCATAAAATGAGCCAGATGGACACCAAGGGGTCCAGCCCAGTATCACCCCTCAGCAACAACCAGTCACAGAGGTAAGGGTATCAGCAGAAGACCAGCACCTGAACAGCTTCCTCTGGTCTGGTAGGCAAGAAATCTGAGGCACCAGCTTATTTAAATGGGTCATGTTTATGTGTCTTTAGTGCAGTGGCCTGTAAATAAATAAAAACCAAGCGAGCACCTGGGGCCCTTGTTTTAAATTTCCTAATTAGGCTATCATGTCACCAATCATCTTAGCATGGCGGAGCAATGGCAGCTTATCAACAATGGGAAGTTTAAAGTATAAACATAGATGATGCCAAATCTAATGTGCACAATTATTCTAGTGTCAAATATAATATCAGCAGTCGCAAATGTGCTTTTTTTTTTCTGTTGTTGTTTCTGACCCTGCTCCGTACCGTGATTCTGGCCTAGGCATGTCCCTGGTCTTGCAGCCTCCAGGGATACTAACGTCACATTTCCTAGGAGGCTGCAGGACCAGGGACACAGGGAAGCTGGAGAGCGGGTCCGACATATCATCCAGAGCCGGCTTCTTGAGCCTCAAAGAGGCAGCCAGCTCAAGATAACCAAGTTGGCATTGCAGACTTTGAAGAAAATCCAGCAATACAGATAAGAGGAGTAAAAAAAAAAAAAAACAAACAAAAAAAACATGGGGAAGTTTAGTACTGCTTTAAATATTTAGACTTTACGAGATCATAAAAATGCTACTAACAACACGGACATGCAGCAGTGAGGGAGAAGTTTGCTTTTTCCATGAGAATTCTTTTGTTGCAGAAACAGCAGATTGTGACATCAGCATTAGAGCTTGTTTACATTTTCAGTTGGGAGGAGGTAAGAACATGCAGTTGAGCTACATTTTTACTGCTGCCCCTAAAAGTAGCAGAGAAGGGTGTACACATGCTGCAGCTGATATGCTTTTCAGCGGGAATTATACAGTACAAAATGTCACGTGTGGCAGGCATTACTGGGCCACACTCGTAATGCACCGCCTGTCAGATGACTCTAAAAGGAGATCCGAGTGTGGATAGCTTTTGAAAGGGGCGGCAGTCCTTCCTGCAAATGTAAACAAGTCCTAAAATAGTTGAGAAGTTGCTGTAATTATACATTTGTGGTCAAATTCAATATCAAAATGCCTTTTAGTTTAAAAATGATATGTGCCTGCACACACAAAAAAAAAAAGATTTTTTTGAGCAACTTGACTAATTGCTATTTACATCCATGGATTTCAGTGGCTTGGGATTTTCAGACAACACAAAGTTTAAAGCATGCTGGAATAAATTCTCTCTTAACATTGCAGATGTTATTTGCTCTAAGACATTAATTCATAAAGATTTGCTTCCATTACTGTTAAAGCCAGATAAGCCACAAAAATAGTCTGTATGAGTGTGATCAGCATTATATTTGTTTAAACTGATTAAGTTAGCAAGGTCTGTTTTTAAAAATGTATTTGAAATTCCTTAACGGGTTCCATTTTTATTTTAATCAGGTAAACATGAAATAATAATATCATTGTTGTAGAATAATTTTTTTCAGATTTTAAAATCCTTTCACAGATTTCTATGTATCTCATTACAGACTTTTTTTTAAAAATTGCTGTTTACAAAACTCAAGCCTGTAAGAAGGCCGCAGCCTCTGTTCTATAGCTAACCCATGGAGCTCTGGCAATCCTTTGTCATACATTTTTTGTTTATTTATAAAACATTTTTCATATATACTATGTGTATATGTAGATAGATAGATAGATAGATAGATAGATAGATAGATAGATAGATAGATAGATAGATAGATAGATAGATAGATAGATAGATAGATAGATATCTCTCTCTCTCTCTCTCTCTATATATATATATATATATATATATATATATATATATATATATATATATATATATATATATATATATATATATATATATATATATATATTTATTTAGTTAATTATTTATGTTTTATCCCAAACATTCTTTTTGGCAACATGTGTCTCTTTACACCAGCTTAAAGAGTTAGTTAAAGTAAATTAATTTTATTTGATTTAGAATTTTTTTAACATAAAAATGAATTACATTACTTGGAATTTTATAACTTCATGACACTATAATAATCCATGTACAGCTTTTTTTTTTTTTTTTTTTTTAGCAAAGGGTATCAGGAATCATTGTTCTTGTTGCTATATCAATCATAATAGGATAACACACATATTCAGGTTCTCACTTTCATTCTACTTTACCACACTTGGAAAATGACAGGAAGACTATCATTAGATCCTATAGACACCTTGATAAATAGGATACAGTATAATTGAGGTATGATATAAGAAAGGCAAGACCAGAGCATGTGTTTTTCTATGTTCATTGTACCAGTAATCCTATAGCTCTGTGAAAAGATAACGTTTTGATATACTTGACGTGACACTGTCACCTTGGATGCGAAGAAAACCAGCAAATAATAAGAATTTCAATCCCGTATAGTAGCAAACTTTGATTAGGGCAGTTTTGTAATTAGACTGGCTTTCTCTGTAATCTTCAAGCTTTATTTTAATTGTTATGGCCTTATCCTCTGTCTACACAGAGAAATCTATTGCTAGTGAGGAAGAGAAAATCAGAAGCATTCACTTATATATGTGTGTAGAAGTCGTATTGGATGCTGTAATGCAGAACTACAGTCACAATACTTACCTCCTTTCCAAAGGTTTAATGGTTACAAGGGGCTCTATCTCCTCTCAGGACTGTCCTCCTGATTGGCTGAGACACAGCAGCAGTGCCATTGGCTCCCGGAGCTGTCAATCAAAGTCAGTTAGCCAATAAGGGGAGAGAGGGGTTGGGGTTCCGTGTCTGAATGGACATATGGAGCTGTGACTTGGCTCGGGTGCCTCCATAGCAAGCTGCTGGCTGTGGGGGCACTCGACAGGAGGGAGGGGCCAGGAGCAACGAAGAGGGACCCAAGAAGAGGAGGATCCAGGCTGCTCTGTGCAAAACCAACTGCACAAAGGAGGTAAGTATAACATGTTTGTTATATTTTTTTTTTTAAAGGAGACTTTACAATCACTTTAAAGTGTTACTAAACCCAGGACCCTGTATTGACTATATCTGGTCTCCCACAGTACACAGAACATGGAAATGCAATTATTTTAGTAAATTTAAACTGCTAAATACCTTTTCTCGTCAGCAGTATACAACAGTCTTATGACTTCCGTGAGAGTCTGGTTAAAGCTTGTAGGAGGAGTTTTCAATCTACTCTGACTGTCCTATGAGGCTACTGGACCCCTGGCTCTCTCTCTGGACAGTGCGGATTGGCCCTGTGCTGATCACATGCACCCTCCCAAGAAAAAAAAACTCTTTAGCAACACACACCAAACTGAGCATGTGCACAGTGCCCCCAAGACACTGTACTATCAGGAGATGGATTTGGGACAGTGGAAGAGGGAATCAGAGAAGACAGGATCAAAAAGCCTTTTTACACAACGCAGAGGATTAACCCCATAGGTTCCACTGTGAGTATAAAAAGCATGATGTACTGCATATACAGACTGATTTTACTGTTGTGGGTTTAGTAAGACTAAATTGTTGGCAAGATTGAATAAGGACACCAGTCCAACCAGTTAAACGCGCCTGTGTGTGTATGTCACTACCATTTTCCATATCCCTTTACATTGCACTCGCAAAGAAGCACATCTAAAAGGTTTTATTATTTATCTGCAATCACTGACACCATCAAGTGTGGAAGGGGGTTCCACATGCGTACTTAGGTTAATCAATTTGAAAGTAACTGCAATGAAAATCTGTAATCAACGAAAATATTGTCCACTGTGGGATCAAATCACAATGTGATATATATTTGAAAAGTGACATGGCCAGTATCTAATCTAATTATTTCCATTTTCAAGCCTAACAGGTCACTGGGATTAGACCTCCCTGCTAGAAGTAAATCTTTCATTGCAGGACTGTAGAAGATGTGAAGCGTTTGCATGACTGCATCAGCTAACTAATCCAAGGGGAGGTACTGAGTGGATGGGTTTTTTTAAGGCAATACAAAGGACAAAGTTGAAATGCAAGGTGCACTAATTTATGATAACCACCTTGCAATTCATATTCAAATCAGATTTTTATATTTGTTATATTTTATTTCTATTTTTAATGGAATTACGATGAATTGTCAAGAACTACTATACCTAGTACTTTTGTGTTTTATTGAATATGTTCATGCCTCCCTTAATCAATATTTTACTAAACTGGTAGCTGAACAAACGAATATATTGGGGGCTATTTACGAAAGGCAAATCCACTTTGCACTACAAGTACACTTGGAAGTGCAGTCGCTGTAGATCTGAGGGGAAGATCTGAAATTAGGTGAAGCTCTGCTGATTTTATTATCCAATCATGTGTAAGCTAAAATGCTGTTTTTTATTTTCCTTGCATGTCCCCCTCAGATTTACAGCGACTGCACTTGAAAGTGCACTTGTAGTGCAAATTGGATTTGCTTTTCGTAAATAACCCCCCTTGTGCGTTTTAGAAAGAAAAACACAACACACAGAACTGATGTCTCTGGTATTTTAATCTTATGAAAGCTTTGCTTTTGTTAGAAAAGCTTACATGGTGCTTACATGGTTCATTGTGAGATCTATAATATGTTGCTTGAAAAAAAAGGAGAAATTGCACTTAACTAATTAAGGAACAGAAGCTTGTATCTGTCACTGTCTCCCAATCTCCTTTTCTTCTTCACTCTAAGTACACTGGATGGCACTCAAAAGTTCATCCGCCCAGAACATTGCAGGTACCAAAACTATATTACAATAATATAAATTATTCATCAGACATTTTCAGTCAAAACATTCAATGCATATATGACCTACTGTATATCATAGCAATGTATTATTGTTGCAAAATTGCCGCTAAAATGCTTCATTTGAATCATTTATTTGCTAAACATTATTCTGAATAAATGCAAAAATTACCCTGGATTTTATTCAGTTTTGCTAAGCTTGTATATGGTTTTAGTGTATGTCACAGCAAAATTAAAAAAAAAAAAAGTGCAAGAGATCTGTGTACTGTATTATGTACACATTTCCCCATGCTGTATCCTTTTATAGATCCTGCAAGTACAAAAAAAATACCTGTTCATGTTACAAAAATGCACTCAGTTTTGCTGACAACACACAACAGTTTTGGGAATTGAATAGCGTTGGTTGTCCACCCCTACATCCTCATCTCTACAACATAGGCTCTAATTAGGGATTGGTAGTACTCAATGAGAAAACACAGGAAATGAGTGCAGGACACATTACAGCCTTGCAATGGAAGCTTTTTATCATCAGTATCCATCTTAGCAGACGCAGGTTCTCTAGTCACATGGCAACTCAATTATTTATTATACAAATGTGTTTTTAGAAGGAACAGAAAAAAATCAAAGAAGAAAGGTAGTTTATAGAATTTTATTGAGGAAGAATGTGTATTATAATAAATATGAAATATACCCCAAATCAGGGCTCAAAATTTCAAGTCCTGAGCTACTAGCTAGACCTTAAAGTGGTTGTAAACCCTTACGCACCACTTTTACCTACAGATAAGCCTATAATAAGGCTTACCTGTAGATACCGTGAATATCTCCTAAACTTGCATCATTTAGGAGATATTCATTGTATCAGCATGTGCCGACGTCATCGGCACATGCGCACCGAAGAAACGGCTTGCCGGCCACAACGGTGTGCTGGGACCGCTGCAGGGGCTTCATAGGTATTTCATAATGCGCTAGTATGCTATGCATACTAGCGCATTATGCCTTTGTCTTGCAGGGTTTTTTTTTCTTCTCGTGGGTTTACAAGCAGATGGTTAGTCTCCATCAGTTGCCCGACCCAACCCCTACCATGCCTACCCCTAACTCCGCCCCTAAACATGCCCTCGTAAATCATCATATTTTAACCTTATATTATTTATCACAGTCAGATCAATGAAATATGATTGTCGATTGCTGGTTTTGGTTATTTTTATTTTTTTCCTTATTCAGTGTAATAATTACAAATTATACTGAGGGCGAACAGGGCAGCCATCAGAAATTCTGGGGCCCCTTACAAAGCTTTAGGCCTGCCCCAACCGCCCCCCCCCCCCGGGCTTGACCACCAATATTCCCCAGGGCCAACCCATTGGCTATCCAACCAATTTCACCCACTGGCCATCCCACAGTCCTGTAAGCAGCCCCCCCACACCTGTACACACTCAGCCCACCTCACTTCTGTACACACTCAGTCCCCTCTGACACACACAACACATCACACACACACATAAAACACACACATACACATAACACATGCACACATACATAACACACACACACACATAACAGACACATAACACACACACATAACACAACATACACACACACATAACACACACACATAACACAACACACACATACATAACACACACACCACACATACACTTAACACAACACACAAATATAACACAACACACACACACAACACACACACACAACTTTGGAACCCATGTATTACAAACAGCACCTCCCCTCACTTATACACACAGAACCTTCTTGTAAAGGAGATCTTCTTAGTCTAAGCTTGTTTCCACAAAGCTGACACATGTCCCTGAGCTGCAGCTGATCACAATCCAGAATCCAGTACAAGCAGCACTCACACGAGAAGTGCACATGCAGGAAGCAGCCACAGGTGGCAGGAAGGAGCCTGATGGGAGCAAAATAACAAAGAGCAGCAGCTGCTGACACTTCAGAATGAATGAATAGAGAAATACAGGGCAGCCACGTGCCTCTCGGCCCTGCTCGGTGATTGGGCCCCTGGGGATGCCTGGGCCTCCCACGTATGTATTGGTTGCCCCCCCCGATGGCAGCCCTGAGGGCGGACTGAGTGTTCCTAGCACAGAACAGAGAGGCAGAGGAGAAGTAATAGGAAACACCCGACGCCATCTTTCTTCATGGCAGGTCCTCCCTCCGATGCGGCTGCACTTGCCCTCAGCTTTTTTTCCACTCACCAAATGCGAGCAGGCAAGTGGAAATTTTGAGGGCTGCCCCAAATTGTTAGTATTTATTACAGACATTATAGTTATTTACCACAGGCATTTAAATAGCACAGCTAATTTATACAGTGCTTTTGTCAGGGCTGGGCTCAGCCCTTCCTTCTCAGAGCTCTGTGCTCAGCTGTCGGTTGATTGCCAAAGTCTCTTCCTTCCACAGTGACTCATCTGGTCTTCATTTCCTGCTCGTCAGCTAGAGGTGCTGGTTATATAAACATATTGGATCAGATCTTCAGTGCCTTTGCCTTGGTCAACATATCTGGACTCTCTCTGCTGTGCTTTCTTGTGAAAGACGTTTGCTTGGCTGACTTCCCTTCTGGTTCCTGATCTTGTTTGCTGCACCCGACTTCGCTGATCTCTGGACTCCTGTTTCTCTGGCTTGTTCTGACTACCCGTCCTGGTTACCGAACTCTGGCTATGTTTTGACTACGTTTGCTCTGTTTATACCATTTTATTAAATAGCATGTTTTTTACTGCACCTCTGTTTCAGTCTGATTCATGGTTCCTGACAGTAGGCAAAGGCCATGAATTCAGAAGATGCAGGCAATCCACTTGTTGGTAATATTTTTTCCAGATTAGATGTGCAGGATCACTGCATGGATCGGTTTGCCACAGCATTACGGACGCTCCTGAGTCGCACTGCTCACTTGGATCCTCCCACTGAGGCTGTTGCAGGCCGTCCCTGATGATGCTCCAGTTTCTGTGCAGGCACCCGCTTTGAATATTACCTCTATAAGAGGTATGTCTGGTTCCGCTCCGCTTTCCCAGCAATTTGGGGGCGATCCAGTTCAATGCAGAGGGTTTCTCAACCAGGTTGGGACATACTTTGAGATGCTGTCCCAGGCATTTGCCACGGATTGAAGCAAAGTAGGCTTCGTGATTTATTTGCTTTCTGAGAGAGCCTTGGCCTGGGCAAACCCTCTATGGGAGACACAAAACCCTGTTGTCCTGAGTTACCCTGAGCTTGTGGCTTCCTTTAAAAGGGTATTTGACGTTCCCGCACGCTCCACTTCTGCTGCCAATCGCCTCATGTCCATCAAACAGAGTATGAGAACTGTTAGCAATTACGCCATTGAATTACATACTCTGGCAGCAGAGGTTGCTTGGAACAATGAGGCCCTCGTGGCTGCTTTTTTCTCATGGTCTCTCAGATACCATCAAAGATGAGATAGCAGCCCGAGACATACCCACTGAGCTGGAGAGGTTGATCACATTGTGGCCGTTCTCATTGACTCCAGACTCCCAGAGAGACCTTTCTTTAAGGAGCGCTTGCAGAAGCCTCCTGTGCGTTTTTCTCTGAGCTTTGCAGTCCCACCCGTGCCTCCCTCACCTCCCATACCTCCTGGTGCCAGTGAGGTAGAACCCATGCAATTGGGCTTCACATGTCTCTCTGCAGATGAAAGGGCCTTTAGGAGGAGGGAGAGATTGTGCCTTTATTGTGGCCAGGCAGGTCACTTCCTGAAGTCTTATTCTACCCGTCTGGGAGAACGCTTGCACCTGAGGTCCTGTAGGAGTCAGACCTTAGGTGGCATTGTTTCGTCCCCAGTTATCCAGAAGGATAAGCCCCTGTTTCAGGTGACCCTTTCTTGGTCTGAGTCGTCCATCGAGATACAGGCTCTAATTGATTCTGGGGCTGCTAGCCTGTTCATTGATGGTGCCTTTGTGTCTAAGCACTCGATTCCGCTGCAACTTCGTGCCACTCCACTTGCCATTGAAGCTATTAATGAGAGACCTCTACAGCCTGCCCATGTGACTGCTCCATTGGCCATGGCTGTAGGGGCTCTTCACCATGAGATAATCCAATTCCAAGTAATTTCCTCACCGAATTTCCCGGTAGTTATTGGTTATCCTTGGTTACAGAGGCACAACCCCTTTTTTGATTGGCTTCGTACTGAGGTTCTTTCCGGGTTGCCACAATGCAGGAAGACATGTTTTCAGAAAGTGGTTAAGGTCTTGTGAATCTCTTCACTCTCCTCCTTGCGAAGGAGTACTGCGAATTTAGTGATGTCTTTGACAAAGGTAAATGCCGGTAGTTTGCCTCCACACTGGTCATATGATGGTCACATGATTGCGCAATTGACCTTCAACCTGGTGTCATACCCCCTCATGGCTGAGTTTACTCTTTGTCTGTCTCGGAGGACAAAGCCATGGAGGAGTATATTGCAGATGCACTTTCTCAAGGATTCATCCGTAAATCCGTAATCCATAAAGAACTTAGACCCTGTATTGATTATAGGGGTCTCAATCGTTCACGATTAAGAATGCTTATCCGATTCCATTGATTACGGAGTTATTTGACTGCCTCAAGGGAGCAACGGTTTTCACAAAGCTTGATTTGAGAGGGGCATACAATCTCGTGAGGGTCAAGGAGGGTGAGGTATGGAAAATTGCATGTAATACCAGAAATGACCATTATGAATACCTTGTAAAGCCGTTTGGTCTTTGCAACGCTCTGGCAGTTTTCTAGGAAATCATAAACAATACCCTCCGAGATTTGTTGCAGCTATGTGTGGTGGTTTATCTCAACAATATCCTCATATTTTCCAATTCCCTAGAGCCACCATACAGATGTCTGTCGTGTGCTTCAGAGGCTGAGAGATAATAACCTGTATTGTAAATTGGAGAAGTGCAAGTTTTATCGTGAACAGGTTAAATTCCTATGGTATGTCATTTTCTCTGCTGGTTTTTCGATTGACCCAGAGAAACTTTCGGCAGTTCTACAGTGGACCCGTGGGGTTACATCCATTGCAACGTTTTCTTGGCTATCGGAAGTTTATTCGTAACTTCTCGTCTCTGGTCAAACCCCTGACTGATATGACCAGAAAAAAAAGTATTCATAGATGAAGTCACGAGACTGTGACGAAACCAGTAGGAGGAGCTTGATCGACTGACGAGAGAGGTACCAGGAAGTGCAGAGCTGGCATAGGACAGGGGGAACGCCATGTAAACCGGGGCTGCAGAATCGGACCACAGGTGACTCTATCACCCCTCAGCACTATAACACTTTAAAAGGCATTTTTTATTTATTTGAAATGTGAGTTGTATATATGTGGAGTTCTGTTTGCAATTAAAACATTTTTTAAACGTTATCACGCTATTTAAAAAGAAAAGGGGCATTGAGGCCAGGGGACAGGCCTCTGGACTTTTAACGGTGCTAGGATAAATGAGGTAAAAAAAGTAAAATAAAAAGATTTTTTATTTAACAATCTTTTAAAAAAAACAGACACAAAGAGAAACACTAATGTATGTTTTCAAAACAAATACAATAATTGATTTAATACAGAAGTTGATACCACTTTTCTCTACATGTGAGAGAAAAAAGGTATCAACATCTGTATTAAATCAATTATTGTATTTGTTTTGAAAACATACATTAGTGTTTCTCTTTGTGTCTGTTTTTTTTAAAAGATTGTTAAATAAGAAATCTTTTTATTTTACTTTTTTTACCTCATTTATCCTAGCACCGTTAAAAGTCCCGAGGCCTGTCCCCTGGCCTCAATGCCCCTTTTCTTTATAAATGTATTGTCTGGGATGTGGTGCTCTTGATTTTTCCTCGCTTCCATTATTGTTATCACGCTATTGCATACCTCTGTCATTTACCGCATGTGATGTATATGAGGAGAGTCTCTGAACACACCAGGAGAAAATAGTGACCTCTGAGCTGGGTTATTATCGGAAGTAGGGATGAGCCGAACACCCCCCGGTTCGGTTCGCACCAGAACCCGCGAACGGACCGCAAGTTCGCACGAACGTTAGAACCCCATTGACGTCTATGGGACTCGAACGTTCGAAATCAAAAGTGCTCATTTTAAAGGCTAATTTGCATGGTATTGTCCTAAAAAGGGTTTGGGGACCCGGGTCCTACCCCAGGGGACATGTATCAATGCAAAAAAAACTTTTAAAAACGGCCGTTTTTTCGGGAGCAGTGATTTTAATGATGCTTAAAGTAAAAAAAAAAAAGTGAAATATTCCTTTAAATATCGTACCTGGGGGGTGTCTATAGTATGCCTGTAAAGTGACGCGTGTTTCCCATGTTTAGAACAGTCCCTGCACCAAATGTCATTTTTAAAGGAAAAAATCTCATTTAAAACTGCTTGCGGGTTTAATGTCATGTCGGGTCCTGGCAATATGGATGAAAATCAGTGAGACAAACGGCATGGGTACCCCCCAGTCCATTACCAGGCCCTTTGGGTCTTGTATGGATATTAAGGGGAACCCCGCACCCAAATTAAAATAAGGAAAGGTCCCTATATACTCTGAACAGCAGTATACAGGCGGTGCAAACAAGACAGGGACTGTAGGTTTGTTGTTAAGTAGAATCTCTTTGTAATTTTGAACATTTTTAATGTGTTTAGCTCCAGCCAAAAAATCTTTTCTAAGCTTTTTGGAAAACATAGGGAAGGGTTATCACCCCTGTGACATTTGTTTTGCGTCTTTCCTCCTCTTCAGAAGATTTCACCTCACTTTTTTGTCCCAATGAAAAATGTTTTTTGAAAATTTGGGTTTTTTTGTGGAACAAGGATTGGAAAGCATCAGTGGAAAGGAGAAATTGTTTTCCCATATTAACTCTTACATGAGAGAATTTCCCTTCCTATGGGTAGATTTCATCTCACTTCCTGTTGTCTCCTTCCGTTTGCAAGTAGGAGTCGTTTGTAAGTTAGATGTTTGAAAGTAGGGTCCTGCCCTATATACTCAGCAGAAATTTGGGCCTTAGGTGTTGCTGTGGCCAAAACACTGTAAGCCCTCACAGGGCCCTGCTGTGAAATATTAGATCAAGAATTGTAATTACATGCCCCTGTTGAACAGGAGCTGAAAAATTAGGCCTTAGGCACTGGTGCTGGTGCCACAACACTGCAACCCCTCACAGACACTCTAGTTGGAACGCAGGAACGAGCACTGCTGCAAAGTATTGCATCAAAAATTGTAATTACACGCCCCTGTTAGACAGGGGCAGAAAAATTGGGCCTTAGGCACTGGTGCTGGTGCCACAACACTGCAACCCCTCACAGACACTCTAGTTGGAACGCAGGAACGAGCACTGCTGCAAAGTATTGCATCAAAAATTGTAATTACACGCCCCTGTTAGACAGGGGCAGAAAAATTGGGCCTTAGGCACTGGTGCTGGTGCCACAACACTGCAACCCCTCACAGACACTCTAGTTGGAACGCAGGAACGAGCACTGCTGCAAAGTATTGCATCAAAAATTGTAATTACACGCCCCTGTTAGACAGGGGCAGAAAAATTGGGCCTTAGGCACTGGTGCTGGTGCCACAACACTGCAACCCCTCACAGACACTCTAGTTGGAACGCAGGAACGAGCACTGCTGCAAAGTATTGCATCAAAAATTGTAATTACACGCCCCTGTTAGACAGGGGCAGAAAAATTGGGCCTTAGGCACTGGTGCTGGTGCCACAACACTGCAACCCCTCACAGACACTCTAGTTGGAATGCAGGAACGAGCCGTGCTGCAAAGTATTACATCAAAAATTGTAATTACACGCCCCTGTTATACAGGGGCTGAAAAATTGTGCCTTAGGCACTGGTGGTGGCGCCCAGAACCAAAAATGTTCTTACAAGCTATCAGCGTGATGATTGAGGAGGAAGAGGATAATTACTCAGGGATAATCACTCAGCATCAACATAGGCAGTCTTTGAAGGGATCTGAAAAAAATTATTCAGTTACATCAGCATCAGGTGCTTGGTAGCTGGTGGTGATCCAAGACTGATTCATTTTTATGAAGGTCAGCCGATCGACCGAGTCAGTGGACAGACGCACCCTGTGATCGGTTACCACGCCTCCAGCAGCACTGAATGTACGTTCCGAAAGAACGCTGGATGCAGGACAGGCCAGTAGCTCAATTGCATACTGTGCAAGCTCTGGCCAGTGATCCATCCTCAAGACCCAGTAACCCAGAGGATTTTCGGTGGGAAAGGTGTCCAAGTCTGATCTTGCCCCTAGGTATTCCTGCACCATGTAAAACAGACGCTGGCGATGGTTGCTGGAACCGATCATACCTTGGGGCTGCGGACCAAAAAATTGTCTGAACGCATCGGTCAGACGGCCACCTTCTCCACCGCTCCTTCTTTGACTGACCGAAGCCTCAGCAACACGTTGTCCAGAAACAGGAGTTTGTAACCTCCCAGTCTCTGGGAACGCGTTGCACAGACCTTTCTGCAAGGCCTCCCGAAGATGTTTCATCCTCTGCTCCCTCTGCGATGGCAAGATAAGGTCCGCAACCTTACCCTTGTAACGTGGATCAAGGAGGGTTGCCAGCCAGTATTGGTCCTTCTCCTTGATACCACGAATACGAGGATCCTTACGCAGGCTTTGCAGGATCAGGGAGGCCATGCAGCGTAGGTTTGCTGAGGCATTCGGTCCGGAGTCCTCTGGGTCACTAAGGACAACAACGTCCGCAGCCACCTCCTCCCAGCCACGTACAAGTCCATGTGTTCCTTGGGACTGATCCCTTAAAGACTGCTGATGCTGAGTGCCAGGCTCCACCTCCATACTGACACAATCTTCCTCCTCCTCCTCCTCCTCCTCCTCGTCCTCTTCCTGTGTGATCGGCGGGCACGCAGGAACACTGTCTGGATAAAGGGGGCCTTGAGAGCTAAGGAAGTCCTCCTCTTCCTGCCTCTGTTCTGCCTCAAGTGCCCTGTCCATTATTCCACGCAGCGTGTGCTCCAACAGGTGGACAAGGGGGACAGTGTCACTGATGCATGCACTGTCAGTGCTCACCATCCTCGTGGCCTCCTCGAATGGTGACAGGACAGTGCATGCATCCCTGATCATGGCCCACTGGCGTGGGGAAAAAAAACCAAGGTCCCCTGACCCTGTCCTGGTGCCATAGTCGCACAGGTACTCATTGATGGCCCTCTGCTGCGTGTGCAGCCGCTGCAGCATGGCCAACGTCGAGTTCCACCTGGTGGGCATGTCACAGATTAGGCGGTTCTTGGGCAGGTTAAACTCCTTTTGGAGGTCCGTCAGCCGAGCACTGGCATTATATGACCGGCGGAAATGCACACAGACTTTCCTGGCCTGCCTCAGGACATCCTGTAAGCCCGGGTACCTGCCCAAGAACCGCTGCACCACCAAGTTAAGGACGTGAGCCAAACAGGGCACATGGGTCAGTTGTCCCTGTCGGAGGGCAGAGAGGAGGTTGGTGCCATTGTCGCAAACCACCATTCCTGCCTTAAGTTGGCGTGGCGTCAACCACCTCTGAACCTGCCCCTGCAGAGCTGACAGAACCTCTGCCCCAGTGTGGCTCCTGTCCCCCAAGCACACCAGCTCAAGCACCGCATGGCATCTTTTGGCCTGCGTACTTGCGTAGCCCCTTGAACGCCTACGGAGCACCGCTGGTTCCGAGGAAGAGGCCATGGAGGAAGAAGAAGAGGAGGGGGTGGAGGAGAGAGGTGTGTCACAATCAGCATTTTGGAGGCGTGGTGGCGGAACAACCTCCAACACTACTGCACCTTGTCCTGCATCCTTCCCAGCTGCCAGCAGAGTCACCCAATGCGCCGTGAAACTTAAGTAACGTCCCTGTCCATGCCTGCTGGACCATGAGTCAGCGGTAATATGCACCTTACCGCTGACCGCCCTGTCCAGCGAGGCATGGACATTGCCTTCCACATGCCGGTAGAGAGCCGGAATCGCCTTCCGTGAGAAAAAGTGGCGTTTGGGTACCTGCCACTGAGGAACCGCACATTCCACAAACTCACGGAAGGGGGCAGAGTCTACCAACTGAAAAGGCAGCAGTTGAAGTGCTAGCAATTTTGCCAAGCTAGCATTCAACCGCTGGGCATGTGGATGGCTGGGAGCAAACTTCTTTCGGCGGTGCAGCAGCTGGGGCAGGGAAATTTGCCTGGTACAATCTGACGTCGGTGTACCAAAAGCAGATTGCCCACAAGTACTTGGCTGTGACACACCTAATTCTACACCTTCATTCCTCTCACTGCAGGTCTCAGAGAGGACTGAAGGTCTAGTGGGGTTGGAAATCTCAGCTGATGAGGAGCAAGGAGAGATCCTCTTTGTTCTTTGGTGTGGGTCTTTCAGATACGCTTGCCAACGAACTGCATGGCAGGTCAACATATGTCTGGTCAAGCATGTGGTACCCAAGCGGGAGATGTTTTGGCCACGCGAGATACGCTTGAGACATATGTTGCAAATAGCAGCGGTGCGATCTGATGCACTCGTCTCAAAAAAGGCCCACACCAAAGAACTTTTTGAATAACGCGCAGAGACTGCAGCGCCCTGCACATGTGGAGCTTTGGGGTGTGATGCAGTCAATGTGCTGCCCTTAGGCTGGCCCCTGGAGGGCATCCTGCCTCGTTGGTGATGTGCCGCCTCCTCCTCCTCCTCCTCCTCCTCTCTCCTATCAGGCACCCACGTTGAGTCAGTGACCTCATCATCCCCTCCCTCCTCATCACTGGAGCAAACCTGGCAGTATGCTGCAGCAGGGGGAGCATGACTGCCAGATTGCTGTCCTTCTTGGGCACCCCCTCTGTCCGTGCTCATGTTACTGCCTTCATCGAGCTCAGTATCATCATCAGAGCCTTCCAAACGCTGGGCATCCTCCTGGAGCATGTACCCAACACTGTGGTCAAACAGTTCGAGGGAATCCTCATGAGGACATGGTGGAGCTAGGGAAGGAGTCACTGATGACATTGAGCTGAGGGAAGAGGCCGCTGCTTTGCCAGACAAAGCACCCTGGGCATGGGTGAGAGAGGATGAGGAGGATGAGGACGGCTTGGTCATCCACTCGACCAAGTCTTCCGCATGTTGCGGCTCAACACGGCCAGCTGCCGAAAAAAAGGCCAAGCGTGTCCCATGGCCACGTGCTGATGAGGATGCACCGTCTCCACGACCAGCACTAGACACAGAGCCTGCTTGCCCTCTCTTATTGGCTTGTGACTGTCTGCCTCTCCTTCTTGGCCTTCCAGACATACTAATGGCCTGTAGCTGCACTAAGCTGGGATAGAACACCTGTAATTTTCTTCAGGTAGCTTTATATACTGTAACCAGACAAGCCTGCCTGTCAGTAGGAAGATAACAGGAACGGATCTAGCTGAACACTGTGAGCAGGACACACTGTACTAAATGTAAATAGTCTAGCTGCCTGACCGTGGTACTAATAGGATCAAAAAGAACACCTGTAATTTTCTTCAGGTAGCTTTATATACTGTAACCAGACAAGCCTGCCTGTCAGTAGGAAGATAACAGGAACGGATCTAGCTGAACACTGTGAGCAGGACGCACTGCACTGAATGTAAATAGCAGGAACGGATCTAGCTGAACACTGTGAGCAGGACGCACTGCACTGAATGTAAATAGCAGGAACGGATCTAGCTGAACACTGTGAGCAGGACGCACTGCACTGAATGTAAATAGCAGGAACGGATCTAGCTGAACACTGTGAGCAGGACGCACTGCACTGAATGTAAATAGCAGGAACGGATCTAGCTGAACACTGTGAGCAGGACGCACTGCACTGAATGTAAATAGCAGGAACGGATCTAGCTGAACACTGTGAGCAGGACGCACTGCACTGAATGTAAATAGCAGGAACGGATCTAGCTGAACACTGTGAGCAGGACGCACTGCACTGAATGTAAATAGCAGGAACGGATCTAGCTGAACACTGTGAGCAGGACGCACTGCACTGAATGTAAATAGCAGGAGCGGATCTAGCTGAACACTGTGAGCAGGACGCACTGCACTGAATGTAAATAGCAGGAACGGATCTAGCTGAACACTGTGAGCAGGACGCACTGCACTGAATGTAAATAGCAGGAACGGATCTAGCTGAACACTGTGAGCAGGACGCACTGCACTGAATGTAAATAGCAGGAACGGATCTAGCTGAACACTGTGAGCAGGACGCACTGCACTGAATGTAAATAGCAGGAACGGATCTAGCTGAACACTGTGAGCAGGACGCACTGCACTGAATGTAAATAGCAGGAACGGATCTAGCTGAACACTGTGAGCAGGACGCACTGCACTGAATGTAAATAGCAGGAACGGATCTAGCTGAACACTGTGAGCAGGACGCACTGCACTGAATGTAAATAGCAGGAACGGATCTAGCTGAACACTGTGAGCAGGACGCACTGCACTGAATGTAAATAGCAGGAACGGATCTAGCTGAACACTGTGAGCAGGACGCACTGCACTGAATGTAAATAGCAGGAACGGATCTAGCTGAACACTGTGAGCAGGACGCACTGCACTGAATGTAAATAGCAGGAACGGATCTAGCTGAACACTGTGAGCAGGACGCACTGCACTGAATGTAAATAGCAGGAACGGATCTAGCTGAACACTGTGAGCAGGACGCACTGCACTGAATGTAAATAGCAGGAACGGATCTAGCTGAACACTGTGAGCAGGACGCACTGCACTGAATGTAAATAGCAGGAACGGATCTAGCTGAACACTGTGAGCAGGACACACTGCACTAAATAGTCTAGATAGAAGATAACAGGAACGGATCTAGCTAAACTGAATACAGTGTATATATATATATGCAACACCTGGGATGCATATATATACACAATACACTGTAAGTGCAGCTAACTGACTGACTGTTCTGCCTAATCTATCTAACTCAAATCAAATGACACTGTCTCTCTCTCTCTCTATCTCTCAGCACACCGGAACACACACTACACAGGGCCGCCGTGCAGGCGGCCTTATATAGTGTGGGGTGTGTACTAAATCCCCTGAGCCATAATTGGCCAAAGCCACCCTGGCTTTGGCCAATTACAGCTCTCTCTACTGACGGCGCTGTGATTGGCCAAGCATGCGGGTCATAGTGCATGCTTGGCCAATCATCAGCCAGCAATGCACTGCGATGCCGCAGTGAATTATGGGCCGTGACGCGCCACACGAATTTGGCGCGAACGGCCCATATCGTTCGCAATTCGACGGACGGTCGAACAGCCGATGTTCGAGTCGAACATGGGTTCGACTCGAACACGAAGCTCATCCCTAATCGGAAGTAGCAGGTGGCCTGTGTTCCATACAAGTGTCCCATAAACCTGCATAGGATAAAGGAAGCAAAGGAGGATCCCTGCAGGCTATTGCTATCACCCGGTAGGGGTTGTGTGTGCACAACGCATGAAGACACAATTATCACATGGTTGATGTTAATATGGACGTTTGCTGTATAGTTAAAACACTCATCAAGGATTAATTGAAAGTCACGGAGCACGAGCACTTTATTTTCATATATATGGACTGTTGCTGTTTAGTTTAATAACCTCATTGGGGACTATATCATGGAGCACAAGCACTTTATTTATAGTGTTTATATATTGCTATGCTTTAGACATTTATGTTATATATATGTAGCGGTACTCCCATGGGCGCTGCTGATTGACGCTATACCCCAACTGGCTACCCCGACTCTGCAGATCCTCTCTTACCTCTGACACCTTGGGTTCCATTCTGCAATGTGGTATTAGCAATAAGAAACTCACACGATATGACTGAACCACTCAGAAAGATTTACTGAAATAAGTAATAGAACACAATGAAAAGCATGAATGAACACAAGTTATGATTGGCAACAGTTATCAATTAACGCACATATATAGAACATGTAACCTTATATTCACCTGAAGGGGGTATATGTGAATAGGAGCACAGAAAGATAGGTACTGAATATCTTCAAGACATATATTAAATACCTTCCCACTGAGGCTTCAACACACAGACCAAAATGCAGTAGGTATTCTTTACATTCAAAAACACAGTGTATAGTCTAGTAATACTCAATAGCTCCCCCTAGGCTATATTTCAGAGTTAAACTAAAGTATAGCAGAAATGCTTGGTAAAAGAGGAAGATGATAAAAGTTCTTTCAACTCTGGATATCTTCAGCTAGCCTGATGTTTAAACTGCAGTATTTGTAATCCACAAAGACAAAGGAAAAGAAATGACTTACAGCGCAGGGGTAAAAGACAAGGCCCCAAAGTCCAGCTGTTGCCTGTGAAGAAGTAGATTCACCTCCGTGGAACTACAAGTCACCAGCAGTCTGTAAAAGAACTCACTTAGCAATACTGTACTCTTTACTGGAATGGGCAGGTACCCTCTCACCACAATGGACTCCAATGGCTGTGAGGCTTTGTCTGGAATCCCCTCCTGGTGAAGATGACGCTGCCACGCTGTGCTGCAACTCTCGATTGGCTGAAGTGCAGGGGCTTACAGTTGCTCTATAGCACAGGCCGGTCCACTTGCTAGGATAGCAAGGCTGTACTCCGAGATCCCTCATAGGCGGGCAATCCGGCTCTCCGCTGTATAAGCCGCAGTCTCTCACTCCTGGTCACACACAGACCTCCTGCTGGCAGGTGTTGAATGGCGCCCAGAGAGGCTGAAAGCAAGCGCCTGTCCTTTTATCCCTCCTCCCAGCAGGCAGTTCTGCTCTCTTTGCATTGTCTGTCCTGTAGTTCAGAGCTGATTCAGCTAACAGAGTCACTTTCTCCTCCAAACTACATCTTCCACAATACTTTGCTGCAATCCTTCTCAAGGAGTAAAGAAAATCCTAACAGAGTTCAGCAGACACTAGAGGGAGCCAAACTCATTTGAAACAACAACAAACTGTTCAACTATAATAACTATAGTAGCAAACCCTTGGCTACATATAGTATTTACTTGATTCATATATTTACATAGTATTGTTTCTATATTTATCAGCGCTGCACAGTGTGTTATATAGATTGCATTATCACCATCTGGGGAAGTGTGGGAAGTGCGGGCAGCTGATTATAGTTATATCACCTGTGTTCATTTTAGGTTAATTTAGGCTTAGTGTGGCAGCTCACAAGGCTTCTACCCATGAGAAATATGAGATACAATCTTTAATTGATTCCCGTAGCTTCCGTGGGCGTATACAGTACACTGTTCATTGGAAGGGGTATGGCCCAGAGGAATGTTCTTGGGTCTCATCCTCGGACGTATATGCTCCTGTCCTCCTTTGTGCCTTCCATAGCCGTCTTCCCCTCAAACCTGGTGGTCCTTCGAGGGGGAGGGGTAGTTGATGAGGGGCTACTGTCAAGACTGGCCTCAGCCTTTCCTTCTCAGAGCTCTGTGCTCAGCTGTCGGTTAATTGCCTAATTAAGTTAATTAAGTCTCTTCCTTCCACAATGACTCACCTGGTCTTCATTTCCTGCTCGTCAGCTATAGCTGCTGGTTATATAAACTCTTTGGATCAGATCTTCAGTGCCTTTGCCTTGGTCAAAATATCCGGACTCTCTCTGCTGTGTTTTTCTGTAAAAGACTTTTGCTTGTTTGACTTCCCTTCTGGTTCCTGATCCTGTTTTTTGTACCTAACTTCGCTGATCTCTAGACTCCTGTTTCTCTGGCTTGTTCTGACTACCCGTCCTGGTTACAGAACTCTGGCTATGTTTTGACTATGTTTGCTCTGTTTATACCATTTTACCATTCTATTAAATAGTGTGTTTTTACAGCACTTCTGTCTCAGTCTTATTCATGGTTTCTGACAGCTTTCCATACTGTACATTCACATCAGTTCCTGCTACCAAGGAGCCTAAAATCTAAGGTGCTTATCTCAATTGCCCTCTCATTACAATTCACTCTGCTTCATCTGAAGAATGGTATGTTGTATGGTCATAATTGTACCTGTCTTTATGGAGAACAAATCCTGCCTTTAGTGATTGCATTATATAGGGTCCCCTCTCCCAAGTCACCCCTTGTCTCCGCCCCCTACCCAAATCCATGCACGGTCCCTTGTTTTCACCCCCTACCCACCTCCAAGTACCACCTCCTTTAGAGAAAACAGAAAACGTATTGCTATTTGGTGCTAAGTAATCTGTATGGAATTTGGTATAATTAAAATAAGTAAAGCAGTAAAATGGATCCAATGAAGCCAGCAACAATAGCCCCCCCCCCCCCTCATGCAAAAATAGATCCCCTCACAATAATAGATCCCCCCAGCAACAATAGACTGCTTGCAACAAAATACCGCCTCACAACAACAGACCCACCCCAGGAACAATAGACCCCACCAGCAACAATAGATCTCCAAGCAGCCAGTAACAATATACCTCTCCTCAACAGTAGATCACTCCCAGCAACAATTGACCACACTCAACAAAACCCATCCCCCAGCAACAATAGACCCCTTAGCAGCCAGCATTAATAGATCCCTCAGCAGCCAGCATTAATAGACCCTCCAGCAGCCAGCAACAATAGACCCTACACTCAACAGTAGATCCCTCCCAGCAACTATTGACACACTAGCAACAGTCTTATGTTGCTAGTGGGTCAATTGTTGGTGGGGGGGTCTATTGTTACAATAGATCCCCTGGCAGCTAGCATCATTGGACCCTTCAACACACACCACTATCCACTGCCACTGCATACATTCAGTGCAAGAGGTGCCAGAACTGCGTTCCCCCACTTTGCCGCTGGAAAAAAGCCCTGGTCATATGTATTGCAAAGTTATACATCATATATTTGTTAGACAGTACTTCACTATCTATGTTTCCCTACCTGGTTGATCATTTAAAAACCTTCTTGGTATCCTCTGCACTTTGTTATCTCCCTGGAGTCCTTCCTAGCCACACTGCTCCACAATAATGACATTGCAGGCATACGCATTGGACTAATTGCCCATAAATTGGCTTCTTTTGCAGACAGGCAACTCTCCCCATACTCATACACAAATTTATTAGATTTGGTCACTAGCCTCTTAATAACCAAATCATAAGTTATCTGCACAGATTAGACAAACCTAAATTTTCCTTGTAATCAAAATTAATATACTACCTTGTATCATGGTCATGTTTTAAATGCATCTGTTATGCCCCAAGAGCTTCCACAGGCCCTTAAAGTGGTTATAAACCCTTAAATATACCCAGTGAAGTCACTAGCCTCAAGTGAAAAAAAAAAAAAAGCAAAAAATTTTCACCAGCACACAAAGGATCTCCAGAGTGGCCCACTCAACTTTTTTTTTTTTTTTCAGATACATTTTTTTTATTCTCTAAAATAGAAAAAAAGGTTTTTATTTCCAAAAGTTTTTTTATTATAGGGCTTTTACGAGAACAAAGAGTAATGCACAAACTAGTTATCACTCAACTTTTTTTTTGCTTTGACTTGACACGGTTCCAGCGGTTGGTCGATACAGCACCCACTTACATGCACTTAGATGCACAGCCATTTCTACAGGAATGTGTGTGTTGGAATTAGTGCGTTGGTAGCCTCAGGTAATACACAGAGATAAAAAAAAAAACTTCTAGGTTAGTTGTACCTGTTTATCGGCAGCCATTTGTCCTGTACAGCCTTTTTACAGATTTTTCACAAAAGCACAAAGCAGGGGGCAGAGATCTGAAGTTATGCACTGCAAAGCTCAATGAGGAGAGCTCTGAGAGCTGATTGGAGGGAAGGGACACCCCTCCCACACACACACACATACACAGCACACAGGAACGATGCAAAACTGAGGATATCAATCACAGTTTGTGTGCTGGAGCTCACTCTCCCATCACCTTTGTTCTAAAATAACATTTGTCAGAAGTGACTCATGCTGATAGCAGGGGAACTAGACAGCAGAGAGAAATGACACTAGGTGCTGTTCGATTAAAACAAGTAAACATAAGGAAGGATGTGTTTTGTTCATATTTCTTGTTCAAACATTTTATTAAGCGAGAGAGTAAATGTATCACTGATACAGTAGGTCAAGCAGCTGTGTACAACAATTGTCTCCATGTAGAGAGCGATAATATATAATGGTACTTGGTTTGTGGTTGTTTGGTACAATACAGAACAAGTCTTATGCCCCGTACACACGGTCGGACATTGATCGGACATTCCGACAACAAAATCCTAGGATTTTTTCAGACGGATGTTGGCTCAAACTTGTCTTGCATACACACGGTTACACAAAGTTGGCGGAAAATCCGATCATTCTGAACGCGGTGACGTAAAACACATACGTCAGGACTATAAATGGGGCAGTAGCCAATAGCTTTCATCTCTTTATTTATTCTGAGCATGCGTGGCACTTTGTGCGTCGGATTTGTGTACACACGATCGGAAATTCCGACAACGGATTTTGTTGTCGGAAAATTTTATAGCCTGCTCTCAAACTTTGTGTGTCGGAAATTCCGATGGAAAATGTGTGATGGAGCCTACACACGGTCGGAATTTCCGACAACAAGGTCCTATCACACATTTTCTGTCTGAAAATCCGACCGTGTGTACGGGGCATTACTGTTATTGGCAACATTAATGCTTCATGTACACGGGACGTTTTAAAACCTTTCCTGAATGATTTAACTTGACAGATAGTAACCAACGTTTAAAAAAGTCAATTGTCCTGCATTTACATGCCGCGTTTGCGTTTAGAAGCGTTTTTTACATTGAAAATAGTCAAAAATGTTTCTCAATTAAAAACGCCTATAAAGGAAATATGGCTAAAATCGAGTTACCCCGTTTGCAAGCTGTTACAGGCATTTGGCGTTTCAAATGCCTCTGAATATCCGTCCTGAACAAATTTTTTTGCTTTCCAAAAAATGCTTCTAAACTCTGCTGCCTAGAAATGACTATAAACAACCCAGTGTACATGTAATGATAAGATAACATAGAGGAGAGTTCAGGGGCAGCTGAAAAAAATGCCCAACTGCTCCTAAACGTTCATTTACCAGCAGCAGTTTACATGAAGCCTAACTCTCCGTAGATAACATAGAAAATGTACACATACATCCTTATATAAATTACATCAAAACTAAGAAGAAAGGAGGTGGTGTTCATTTCTCCCCAGCCATAGCTTGGCGTTGTGATGGGACAGACAGCCCCCTAAAGATATCAGGAACAGTGTAGTAGATAGGGTAAGGGAGGAGGGGGTTAGGGTAGGTCAGGTTCTCTTAGCATAAATGATAGCACTCAGGAACAAGATATAAGGAGGTCAAGCTTTAAAATGCACATCAAGGCTCCATTAAGGTTGTGTGTTTTGTTCATATTTCATGTCAGAGGTTTACAATCATTTTAAATTCCAAACTCTTGATTTTATCTGGTCACCTAAAAAGCCCAGAATTCAGTTCCAAGTGATAACTAGAAATAAAGTTTATGTCCTGGGCCTCCTAAGTATTGCAAAATATTACAGGGTCTCATTACTGCACAAGACTTTAGACTGGACATCTCATAAATCTCAAAAGCAATAGGTGGTTATTAAAGAAGCTCACCCAGACCAAAAACTTAGCATAATGCTCTGGTTGTACCTATCATTACTGCCCCCACAACTATCACTACACTTATGCCCCGTACACACGGTCGGACATTGAACGGACATTCCGACAACAAAATCCTAGGATTTTTTCCAACGGATGTTGGCTCAAACTTGTCTTGCATACACACAGTCACACAAAGTTGTCGGAAAATCTGATCGTTCTAAACGCGGTGACGTAAAACACGTACGTCGGGACTATAAACGGGGCAGTAACCAATAGCTTTCATCTCTTTATTTATTCTGAGCATGCGTGGCACTTTGTGCGTCGGATTTGTGTACACACGATCGGAAATTCCGACAACGGATTTTGTTGTCGGAAAATTTTATAGCCTGCTCTCAAACTTTGTGTGTCGGAAAATCCGATGGAAAATGTGTGTTGGAGCCTACACACGGTCGGAATTTCCGATAACAAGGTCCTATCACACATTTTCCGTGGGGGCATTTTACGGGGCATTAGAATTTAAGATTTGGCAACCAAATCCCCCCCCCCCCCCCCAAGCCACTACTAGACAACCCCCAATTTCCTACAGGTCTAGATGAGAGAGCTTTCCAAAACTAGTCTATAGCGGGCTTGCTGCAACTACAGTTTAAAATGTTACCAAACGATTGATCTCCCAAAAAAAAAAAGAAATAGATAGGTATGCACACCCCTAGACTTTTGGGCAGATTTTTCAACTCTATAACTTTGTGAAGAGCCTCTTAAAACTATTATAACATCTAGACTCACTTAATCTGATAAAAAAATATTTATAATATATTATATTATATTTATTATATTATATTTATAATATACTACACCAGGTCCCTCTCACAGCATTTTGCTGTTGTACTTCTAGATGTTGTACATTTAAATTATCTGTCCTTCTTGGCCCTCTGGGGGCAGGAATTATCTAACACCTTCTCTGATCAAACTGTTCCAAAATCATTTTACCTCATACTTCCTCTATCAATATATCAAAGAGAAACTCTAAACTCAGAGCTCTATGAAACAGAGATCCAGTGCGAGTAAGTGGGAAACTTGAGTTTCTCCAATGTGAAGAGATGTGGACTGGAACCTGGTACCCTCTCCCACATTTGATGGCAGTGCCCACATAATGAACCTTACTGAAAATAGATCACTGACCCCAGAGAAAAATCACTGGCTGCATTTTAAAAACTCTAACTCCTGCAAGTCTTTACTAGAAACAGTGCCAGACCAAATTTTAAACAAAAACATGCTATATTGTATATTAATCACTGTAGACATGGGAAGACCTACCCAATACAGATTATAAATGTGAGGCTTTTCCAGATTACTTTACAATGTAGCCAAACCATTTTACTGATAACTGCAAATTAAATTTAAAGTTTGTGATATGTAGTAGTAGTAGCGGGAGCAAGAAACCTATGGGAAGAAAAAATATTTATAATCTGATTTTTTTTACCACTTAATATTTGGAAAACAGGGTGGAGGAACATGAAGGATAATTATAAATGGAAACAGTGGGAAAAAAAAGAAATTAAAAATGGATCAGAGCCTGCGAAGAGTGCTCTTTATAGCCACTACATTTTATTGGATTTTCTACAACCCAATAGTTAAGAGAATATGGACTATAATAGTAATTTACAAAAAGGCTTACTTCCAAATTAGGGATTATACAGAGTTTTTTTTTTTTTTTAATATTGGCAGCATACTGTTGAAACTTTGTGAGAGCAATCTAAACATGAGCATTCAATCAAGACACAATCCAGATTTACTTTATTGCTGCAGCTAAAGCAATTATAACAAAAGACACCAGCTACAGGAAAAAGCTCTGGATAATAAAGATTTAAAGACAGCCAGTCCTGCTTTAATGAGTGCTGAAGAAAACATGTAAAAGTCATGATACCACTTGACTGATAAGCCTGATCAAGTGGCACAGGAGAAATTATTAGAGTATGGAAAGGTGCTTAAGATGTGTGTTCATTGTTCCTCAGTGGAGATGACACTCACATCACTTCTTCAAAGCCAAGTAAACCAGCATCAACTGCTGTAAAAAAAAAAAAAAAAGGAAGGAAGTAAATGTTTTTGACAGAAATCAGCAGCATTCCTAATATAAAAAAAAATTGTAGATCAAGTTATTCTACACAATAAATGAGAAGTTACTCTTCTTGGCATATACAATATCATAATTCTCAGATTCTGTTGCAGAATTCAGGAAGGCAAATCTTTCAGATCCTCTCGTTGACTTGATTCAGGAACAAAAAGCCTGGGGTCCTGATAAGAGTGCATATTACTTGATGTCATAATCTGTGGGCTTTTTTTTCTTTTTAAATTCTGTACCTTACCCACTTAAGCCCCGGACCATTTGGCTGGCCAAAGACCAGAGCACTTTTTGCGATTCGGCACTGCGTCGCTTTAACTGACAATTGCGTGGTTGTGCGACAAGGGCTCCCAAACAAAATTGACGTCCTTTTTTCCGACAAATAGAGCTTTCTTTTGGTGGTATTTGATCACCTCTGCGGTTTTTCTTTTTTGCACTATAAACAAAAAAAGAGCTACAATTTTGAAAAAAAGCTGTATTTTTTACTTTTTGCTATAATAAATATCCCCCAAAAATATATAAAAAAACATTTTTTTCCCCTCATTTTAGGCCGATATCGCCCCTTATATCCCTGCGGGGCTGTCCGCCTCAGCTCCCGGTTGGAAGATCCTCCCGGACCGCTTGTGGTGCCTTGCCTCTACATCATTGACACATTTAACCCCAATAAATTCTACACGCGCCTGCTCCTGACGAGTGGCATTTAAAGCCACGAAACGCGTAGAGCTACTGGTTGCAGTGTCCTTATCAATTTTACCTGACTACCCAAGTTACTATGTATTATGAACCCCCCTACAGGTCCAGCGAGGCCGTAAGTCCTGCAGGCAATACGTTTGTATTATTTTTAACCAATACCCCATGTGGTGAAGTAGGATATTTTGTGTGGCTATTCCATGAGAAACCAATTTTATTGTTACTATCTTACCTACTGTTACCATTGTTACTAGTGTTACATGGATGTATGTATGTATTGTACTATATGCCATGATGCATCATGTATGTTACCTTATACCTTTATTACCGGATACATGTATGGTTACAATTTGGCTCTTAATAAACTATTATTAACACAATATCCTTTATGTTCACCCAATTACTTTTCTTGCTGCTATGTGCTTCACACAAAGTCTCACCCTCCTTGGTAATTAACTCTTTGTTATTAACTCCTTCCTCTAGATGTCAATGGGATGGATATCTATGGCCTTACCAGGCCATGATGTCATTTAAAGTCTCTAGGGATGGAAATACTTGACCTTACCAGGCCATGGCTTCCTGAAAGTCCCTAACCCCAAACCCCCTCTACTTTATTGGATTTTCCTAAACCAATTACTACATGGGTGCTTATTGTTTCATAAAATCCTTCATTTATAAAGTTCATAAAGTTAATTGAATTCTTAATTCATAAAGTTGCTCTCCCATCTTCCAGGACATCTTTGTACCCCAGATATGATAACTTCTGGCCTATGGTACACAGTAGCAGCAATCAGTACCTTATCATCGCACTCCATCTCCACTCTGCCTCACAGAAAAAAATACTTTATTTCCATAGCCTTTGCACAAAGAAATAGTACTACTTGACCCACTGCAACAAACACATCACCTTTATGAAAATATAAAGTAAGTTGTTGTAACCAACTTACTTTGTATTTTTACTATATTTTTATATTTATTTATTTATATTTTTTATATTTTTACTATATTTTGTCCTGTGATTCCTAGGTAATAATCGTTCAGCATTGTATTAACCAGTTCCCAACCACCCTGTAGCAATTTTACTGCTACAGGGCGGCCGCTGTGTGCAGGATCAGGTATATATAAGTGACCCTGAACTTCTGGGTCTGGGGCGTGCATGCGCGCCACCGGCAACCCACTCCCACTGTGATTATACACAGCAGGAGCTGATCTGCAGATACTGCAGACTCGGCACCTGCCGATCCTTCAGTACACAGGCAAGATGGCAATCTGTAAACAAGGCAGATTGCCGTTTTGTCAGTAGGGAAGGCATGGATCCTGTAATCCTGCAAAGCATGGATCCTCTGGTCCTGCAAAGTAGGGACACAGATCCATACCTCCCCCACAAGCCACAAAATCACTAGCTAGGCACACATTTAAACCTTTGATCGCCCCTGATGTTTAACCCCTTCCCAGACAGTGTTATTAGTACAGTGACAGTGCATATTTTTAGCACTGATCACTAGTGTCACTTGTCCCCAAAAAGTGTCAGTGTCCAACTGTCTGCCGCAATATCACAGTGCCACTATAAGTCACTGATCGCCATTACTAGTAAAAAAAATCTACCCCATATTTTGTAGACGCTATAACTTTTGCGCAAACCAATCATCATACGCTTATTGGGATTTTCTTTACCAAAATCATGTAGCAGAATACCTATTGGCCTAAACTGATGAAGAAATTTGATTTTTTACATTTTTTTATTGGATATGTTTTATAACAGAAAGAAGAAAATATTGTTGTTTTTTTTCAAAATTGTCAGTATTTTTTTGTTTATAGCGCAAAAAATAAAAAACGCAGAGGTAATCATACCCAATAAAAGAAACCGCTATTTGTGGGGAAAAAAATACATCAATTTTATTTGTGTACAGCGTCGCACAACCGCACAATTGTCAGTTGAAGTAATGCAGTGCCATATCACAAAAAATGGCCTGGTCATGAAGAGGGGTAAATCTTCCAGAGGTCAAGTGGTTAAAGTGGACCTGAACTTTTTTATGTTGTAGAGAATATTTAGAAATGTTGATTAACCTTAAGCAGTACCCTAAAACAATTACCTTTTCTTTTGAATTCCTCCTTAAAGGGTTAGTTCACCTTTAATGACATTTTCCAAAAACCTCCTTATGCATTACAGCTTCCTCAGTACATTAGTAGACAATCCTCTATTTGGTAAAAGAATGCTTACTTTTCATGCTGCTCATAACATCTCTCTCAGTCCT
Source organism: Lithobates septentrionalis (assembly GCA_037952835.1). Taxonomy (NCBI): domain Eukaryota; kingdom Metazoa; phylum Chordata; class Amphibia; order Anura; family Ranidae; genus Lithobates; species Lithobates septentrionalis. The sequence goes on from JBBDGP010001237.1 coordinate 3,365,123, forward strand.
GCCTAGCTGGAAAGACGTACCAAGCGTTAAATTCACAACCCAGGTAACTCACAAAAGCTTGGCTTATCCTATCTCCATTCATGCGCAATCTACTATCCCTCGTTTAGCTCAGCATTCTGCAAAAGTTAAATGGAGTGGATCAGGAACAAAGCTGGGTATTCGTTTATGAGTTGCCAGGGCCACATATCCAATATTTGGTACATCTTGCCACCTAGGCAGGATCGAGAGAGGAGTGATATTAAATAGGTAGCTTAAAAAGTAAGCTTTCTTTACAAAACATAAATGTACTGAGGGAGCTGTAACCCATCAAGATTTTTGTGGCAGATGTCAACAGAGGTGAACTAACCCTTTAAAAATAGCAATGTTATTCCTGGTATGTGAGTGTGCTTAGGAACTCCTCAGTCTCAGAGCTTTATATCTACAGTGTGAGGTCTAAATCACTGCTGACCTGATTGCTAGTCTTGTGTGATTTGTGCTGCTCACTGTTCTTCTTGCAGGAGGCTCTGACCTAAGGAAGAAAGGCCCTGCCTCTGCTAAGATGGCCACATTCGCAACACAGACACATCATGCAAAACTAGGTATGGTAAGTTATTAATGGGGGGAAAGGTCAGCAGCAGTTAGACCACAGGTAAAACTGGTCCTTTGCCAGTGTTGCCAACAGCCAGTATTTTTACTGGCAGCCAGTAAAATACAGGCATTTTCCTCCTGCCAGTAAATGCCAGTAAAAGAAAAGGATTTGCCAGTAAAAATATGGTTGTGACGCTCAGCTCACAGTCCCTGCCCATTCTAATTTCTTGTCCTGTCCCTAAGCTACTTACTTACTATTTCAAAAATAAAATACTGTATTTATCAACGTATAACATGCGCCGGCGTATAACACGCACCCCAAGTTTAGGAGAGAATTTTAAGGAAAAAAACTTTTAGGAGGGAAGTTTAAGGAAAAAAAAAATTAGATTAAAATGCCCATAAATGCAGCCTTATCAGTGTTCATCTGCAGCCTTGTTAGTGTCATTGCAGCCTTTTCAGTGTCAGTGCAGCCTTGACCCAGTAGTGTCCATTGCAGCCTTGTAAGTGCAGCTTTGCCCCAGTGCAGTCTTGTCAGTGCAGCTTTGCCCCAGTGCAGCCTTGGCAGTGCAGCCTTGTCAGTGCAGCTTTGCCCCAGTGCAGCCTTGTCAGTGCAGCCTTGTCAGTGCAGCTTTGCCCCAGTGCAGCCTTGTCAGTGCAGCTTTGCCCCAGTGGTCAGTGCAGCCTTGCCCCCAGTGTCCATGCTTGCCATCGCTGCCACCGACATACACATAACTGCATGTAGTTTTAAATATGGCGCGTGGAGTTCGGAGGGACTCGGCGAAGCTGAACAAACGCTGCCGAGATACACATAGTCGAGTGTATTCGGCTCTTTCTGACGCCGCCCACAGTCCCACCCAGTCCCGCCCTATGATGGACATAACACAGGTCCAATGGCGGGACTGGACGTGACTGTGAGCGGCGCCGGAAAGAGCCGAATACACTCGACTATGTGTATCTCGGCTCCGAGCAGTCACTGTGATTTCGGCGGCGCTCGTTCAGCGCCGCCGAGTCCCTCCAAACTCCGCCGCGCCATATTTAAAACCACACGCTATGTGAATGTCAGCGGCGTTCGCCGCCGATAGATCACAATTAGCGGGGATCGGCATATAACACGCACCCACGATTTTCCCCTGATTTTAAGGGGAAAAAGTGCGCATTATACGCCGATAAATACGGTATTAAATATGTTTTTTGCCTTAATACCCACTTTAAATCACATTTCTAATTGCATATTGTACTTGTTTGTAGACTAAATACTAAAAATTGCACTTAAAACAGTAATTTTGTAAATTTTGGAAATGCCAGTAAAAATGTTGCTGTGCCAGTAAATGTTGGGTGTTGTGTCAGTTCATTTCTATCTCGTAGGTTGGCAACACTGTCCTTTGCCCTCTTTCTGCCTTTTTTGGGCACAGCTGCCAGAGTTTGGTGCCTTTTTAAAAAAAGAAAAATAATAAAATAAGCACCTATTTGCAAATATGTATACAGTATATGAACACTGTTCAATGTCAATGGACATCAAGTGAAGAGTGCCTTCATAAGTCAGCACAGATTGTGACATGGTTTGCTGCTCCTTAAACTGCTCTTACCAATGAGAAAGCTTGTGGGTGGTGGTGCTGAAAGGAGAAACGGCATTATGGGCTCAGCCCTGTTTAAGACCACCCTCTTCAAGCCTGTAAAGAAAACTGTGGCTGCCTGAAATTAACATGTCAGGCATCACAAACAACAGACAGCAGGGAAACGTCATAGCAATAAAGTTAAGTTGTAGAAAAAAAAAACTAGCTTAAAATGTAAGTTTAATAAAAGCAAATAAGAAAAAAAAAATATTTTTAAACACCCCCGCATCCAGGTGCACATCTATATAAATGCAAACACATGTAGGGTGCACACACATGTGAAAATGTCATTTGCATCACACATATTAGGTTTTGCCATGCACGCCGGCATTAAACCAATAATTCTAGAGCCATCATTCATGGGTAAATGATGAGGTATAAGGTTTTTAAAACAAATTTGAGTACCATAGTTTTTTGCTGTTTGAGTCAGTCATAATGCAATTTTGAAGCTTAAAGTGGAATTAAAGTCAGTATACTTAACTCCTCTCTAACATCCAAAGTCCTTAAGGTGTCCTTTGCTGGTGCCGCCACCTTCTCCCCAAGTGCCAGTCTTCGGGCCTCTTCATTGGCTGGCGTGGGATAATACAGTAACTCCTGCATATGTGCAGGAGTCAGTCATCCTGCACACATACAGGGTCCATGCCAGCGATATAGGCTGAGCTGTATATGCACAGCTCAGTTTATGTCCCGTAAAAGACTGTGAGCAGGCAGGTCAGTGCATTTTATCTCATAAGAGGCATTGTGTGTCTCTTCTGCAATATTAGCCTGTCTACTCTCAATCTGTTTTAAAACTTTAACATATTTGATATCCATTTATCCATAACATAAAGATTTGAAAAACAGTGACACAAATATTGTGTGACATAAAAAGATCAGCCAGTTTATACTTTCAGAAAATATTTACTGTCTGGGATGTTGAAGTATATTTTCATGTACAGACTGTGCATTTTAGTATGTGTGTGCAAAATGAAAACAATGGCTCTGCAAATGAATGGTTAAACTAACTGAATCTGTGAAATGAAAAGTCCTTTAGTAAGGCATTGTTAGAAAGATTATCTGACATGCTTCATTAAGTGTGTTAGGGGCTAAATACTTCTACCCCCATTCTCATATTTATGGAGTGATTTCCACTAATACTATGCTAAGCTGATGCAGCTCGGACCAGAGTAGATATGTTGTAACTTTCCTATGAAGAAAGAAGTGATGAGTTATTTCACTAGTCCTACATTGCCTTACGTTACCAGCTTAAATTTCATACATTCAATCCCAATTCTAGTTCAGTTGAAACCAACACAATTTAAAAGGCTGCCATGCAATTTCCTATAACATTACCTGACATTGAAATAGACAGTTTTCTTTTACAGTCAGCATTTACTTTGAAAAAGGCTTTTTAAAAATTCTAAAATATCACCTAATTAGGAAGAGGATAATGGCAACTAAGCTCTCTAGGTAGGAGATTTTGACAAAGCCCAAAACCAGGTACACTGATAGAGTAAAAACCGATGTCAAAATATCTGCAGTTTTAGTGAATACGAAATAAGCTTTAGGGGATTAGGAAGATAATTAGCTACCTCCAAGAGTGACTTCTAATTTCACAGAAAACACAAAACTTTCTGTAAATAATCTTACTTTAATAAACATAGTTTATTATATATTTATCTTTTTCTAAAAAGAAAAATAAATAAAAGGAAAACATTACAAGGTTTTTAAATAGAATGTAATTGAAAAATGTAGTCTTATATTTTATAAATGTACGTTTTTTTTTTCTTATATATATGATACAGGATGCCAGGAATGGGCCCTGAACAGGAGATATGTTTCCTAGCTATTTGGGTTGAGGTCCCTTCAAGAAGGGGGAGACTTGTGTGCATTTTTGAGTAGTCAGGGGTTCTCAACCATGCAGGTTGAGGGGTTTCTAGGGAAGTCCAGTTGGAGAGAAGATGGCTGATTTACAGTTCTCTTAGGATTGGTGAATTCTCATTTGGGACCCAAAATTTGGAGGTTCGGAGAGACTTCGGGTGTAAAAGAACCTCCAAACCCTGATTACGGTAACTGTGGTCCTGAACAAGCAGCACAAAAGACAGACCAATGTCCATACTCGCGGGGTAACAAATCTCCTTACTAACTTTGAAAAATGAAAAGGTCTTAACAGCCGGTCCAGTTGTGTGTCTCCATGGCCCCCATGAGAAAAAAATGCTTTCTCAGAGCATCACAAATCATCCCTATATGTTGAGGAAAGTAAAATGGCCGCCATCATGGGGCTCCTCCCCGTGCCTGCCACACCAGCGTGCGGTCCCGGCAGGAGCATGGGCAAGGTATGTCTCCGGGCATGTGTGGCCCAACCCAAGGGCGTGCATGTCTGTAAATGGGGGGATGGAGTTCCAACAGCATGCAACCACACATGCAACCAAGGATCACAAAGTGACCCCCACCTCCACATTTGAAACAACCCATGTAACCAAACACACTCCCAACAAACAATGAAAAGGAACAAAATGAAAACCAAAACACAAGCAACAACAAGCATAGAAAACACAAAATGAAAACAAATGGAAATGATTAAAGCAAAAACAAACACAACCCCTCTGGTTTTTGGCATGTTTTCATTTATTTTTGTGTTTTGTTACTGTTTACTTTCTACTTTTGGAATACAGTGAACTCTTTAAATTGAATATTGGATATGGAGCTTCCAAGTTGTTTATATTTCCAGCAAAGAGTGAAGTGTAAACCTTGATATTATGCATGGCATCTGTATCTTCTTACTGAGTGGCAAGGATACACAGTCCCAAATGATGTACGCATTGCCATAATTGCTATCTAGGCTGTGGCACCTTCATCTATGGTTAGAATACTGGTGAAATAATGGTGGAATACTGGTTTTTAAAACTCTTGCATGGCTCCCAAATTTGTATTTCACTTACAAGTTATATTGAGTAAGAAAATGTGGCCATATTTCAGCTGTTATGGTTCTACTGCATGCACACAAGGGACCCACTGGATGTATATAAAGCCTCTATTTTATCCATAAAAGAAAAACGAATGCTCCTGCGCTTGAGAAATTACTGTATGCCTGATTTGAAACGTAGGTCTTCACTGATCAAGCCACTACATCCGATGTGCTGCCACACTCATCAGGTCGGGGATAACCCAAATAGATCTCTACAAAGAAAAAGGAACAGAGGGTGTACCATCGTAGCGCATTACCTTTGTGACACTTTAATATTGCAAGAAGTTTAAAACATACTCACAAACGAGTGATAAATTTGAGCTAAATATAAAGTCCGCCATTTGTTCCATCCAGCAAGATTTGTTGGCCAATGAAGTTTGTGGAATGAAAAGTTCAAAGAAACTGACGCGTTTCGAGGGGTGTCCCCTCTTCTTCAGAGCTCTATTTTATCCATTCATAGGTTGTTATATGGCTGAGGATGAGTGCCATGCCAGTGAGTTATTATAGCAAGGATTTATCATACAAACCATAAAGCAAATATGAAGCCTCTTCTGTTGGTGGAATTTTATCAGTGGGGACTTTTAATATATAATTGACCGCATATTACAGCTATTCAAAGTCATTTTGGTTCTAATTTGATCACAAGTTTGGCCTATATGTTGTATGGACCCAATGGCTCATGCATGAAACCATTATTACATACATGCCGAGGTTTGATTAACCACTTCCCACCCGGCCACTGCACATAAACGGCCGGGTGGGCTATCTCTCCTTCTGAGTGGACGTTCAGGAACGTCCCTCAGAAGGAGCGGGATCGCGTGCGCGCGTGCCCGCGCAGCGGCGTGATCCCGATGCGCTCGTGTCACCCGGACACGGCGCATCTCCGATCGGTAGGAGGGCTGTGTGATTGGCCCTCCTGATCACATGACGGCCGTGTCGAATCACAGCCGTCATGTGATGTAAACACAGAGCCGGTTGCTAGGCAATCTGCTCTCCTCTCCTCACACGGAAGTTGTCAGTGAGGAGAGGAGAGCGGATCGCTGCAGCCGGCTGGTGATCAGTGAGTATGAGCTGTTTTTTACAGCTTTTTACTCACTGATCACCAGTCTAGTGTCCTGACAATGTAAAAAAAACACAAAGTAAACACACAATGTCCCCAACACACGTCCCCAAAACACATGTCCCCAAAATACATGTCCCCAAAACACATGTCCCCACATAGTAAAAACACCTGTCCCCCACATATGTCCCAGTAAAATCACATGTCCCAATGATTATCTGCACACATATGTCCGTGATCACCTGTGCACATCTGTACATTATCATTTGCGCACATGTGTCCGTGATCACACGAACCAATTATTATACACTTAACGGGATTTTTTTTTAACAAAAACATGTAGCAGAATACATTTTGGCTTAAATTTATGACAAAATTCGATTTTATTGGATTTTTATTAAAATAGAAAGAAGAAAACATTGTTTTTTTTCCAAATTTCCGCTCTTTTTTTCGCTTATATCGCAAAAAATAAAAAACGGAGTAATGAATAAATACCACCAAAAGAAAGCTCTATTTGTGTGAACAAAATGATAAAAATTTCATTTGGGTACAACATTGTATGACCGCGCAATTGTCATTGAAATTGTGAGAGCGCTGAAAGCTGAAAATTGGTCTGGGAAGGAGGGGGGCGAAAGTGCCCAGTATTGAAGTGGTTAAGGATGCATATGCCTGCAGAGCATTTATTGATCAATTTATTATAATTGTATCTTCATGCTTGCTTCACATTTGTGATTTATATGTGTAGTCAGTGAGCATGAACGTGTATTATGCTCCAGGTGATCTGATACCTGGCGATTTTAAATTTGACATTTCTCTAGATGATGGACACAAAGCAATTTCAGCATAAGTCTTTGCAGGGTGTCTGAAAATGTTTATACTGTATGCCTCACCGTTCAATGTTTAGAGAATGCTAATATTTCTGCCACAGTTTGCCCACGCTATCTACAGTGTCTCTGCTTTTCAGCTCTGCTTTGCATGCCCTAAAAATATATATTAAGTCTTTGCAACCTACAATAATGGATACAAAGTGAAAACCTTTGCTGTGATGCAATAACCCTTGGCTTTACATTAATCTTGCCTGCTACAACAATCATGCTGTGCATGCATTCTAATAAAATGATTCTTTTGGAGACATAAACAATAATGATGTGCAGGAACATGGTATGATTAGCCCCACTCAAGAATATTTGCTTCATTTAGCCCTGTGTATGGAAGAGTTCTCTAAGAGAACCCATTATATTTTCATGAATAGTTTGTTTAATGAGGAATGGGGGTTGTTGTGGCTATGGGGACCATTTCTCCTAATCTCTTTTTTTAAACCTTTTTCCTGGGCAGACCTGGAAGTATGATTTAATTTTTATAACAATTTTGTATAATAAAGCTATTATTTTAAAGATTTTTCCTTTGACGCAGCTAGAATTTTGTATTTGAACTTTTGCATTTCAACTGTTTATTTTTGAAGCACAGCACTTGCATATAGCCTGTAAATAGCATCAATAAACATACCACTGTTTGTCATTATACTACTGAACTGGTGCCTAAAAGGTTGCTCACCCCAGGAAGCATTATACCGGCTATATATTCCCAGCTCATACAGACAACAAAATAACACAACCGAACAACACCCAAATTACCACATTGATATTGCACAGGCTCTGAGCTACAGTATCTCACAAGAGTGAGTACACTCCTCACATTTTTGTAAATATTTTATTCTATCTTTTCATGTGACAACACTGAAGAAATGACACTTTTCTACAATGTAAAGTAGTGAGTGTACAGCTTGTATAACAGTGTAAATTTGCTGTCCCCTCAAAATAACTCAACACACAACCATTAATGTCTAAACCGCTGGCAGCAAAAATGAGTACACCCCTAAGTGAAAATGTGCAAATTGGGCCCAATTAACCATTTTCTCTCCCCTGTGTCATGTGACTCGTTAGTGTTACAAGGTGTCTTAGGTGTAAATGGGGAGCAGGTGTGTTAAATTGTTATCGCTCTCACTCTCTCATACTGGTCACTGGAAGTTCAACATGGCACCTCATGGCAAAGAACTCTCTGAGGATCTGAAAAAAAGAATTGTTGCTCTACATCAGGGGTGTCCAAACTATTTTCAAAGAGGGCCAGATTTGATGAAGTGAACATGCGTGAGGGCCGACCATTTTGCCTAACATTCTTTGAACCATTATAATTAAATGCAAATTAACTAATACACTGCCCAACAAGAATGATCTTGCCTTTGTGGCTGTGTGTGGTGAAGAGCCTAAGGATGAGCTCAGGTGTGTTATTTGGATATACTGTATTTATCGGTGTATAACACGCACAGGCGTATAACACAGAACTTCAGTTTAAGAGGGAGGTTTCAGGAAAAAATTGATATGAATGCAGCCACATCATTGACATGTATGTAGCCTCACAAGAGCTATGAATGCAGCCTCACAAGTGCCATGAATGCAATCTCACTATTGCTATGAATGCAGCCTCGCCATTGCCATTAATGCAGCCTCACCTTTGACAATAATGCAGCCTCACCATTGCCATGAATGCAGCCCCTGAATGCAGCCTCACCATTGACATGAATGCAGCCTCACCGTTGACATGAATGCAGCCTCACTATTGACACGAATGCAGCCTCACAAGTGCTATGAATGCAGCCTCACAAGTGCCATGAATGCAACCTCACATGTGCCATGAATGCAGCCTCACCATTGCCATGAATGCAGCCTCACCATCGTCATGAATGCAGCCTCACCATTGTCATAAATGCTGCCTTACCATTGACATGAATGCAGCCTCACCATTGACATGAATGCAACCTCACCATTGACATGAATGCAGCCTCACTATTGATACGAATGCCACCTCACAAGTGCCATGAATGCAGCCTCACCTTTGCCTTGAATGCAGCCTCACCATTGCCATCAGTTCAGCCTGATGCATGCCCATCTGCAGCCTCAGAAGGGACAGGGAGGGGGGAGGGACAAGCGACAACAGATTACAAACAGGAGAATCTCCTGTTTACTCAGTGGCCTCTTTAGTAAAAAGTCTCGCCTCCTATGATAGACAGAACAGTCGTCCAATGCCAGCCCAAGAGACAGGACTTCCTATTACAGAGGCCGCTGAGTAAACAGGAGAATCTCCTGTATGTAATCTGACGGCACTCGTCATGCCTCCTCCTTGTCCTCTCTGAGGCAGCCAGAATTGAATGATAAATACGATATATATCTTTATATCCCTGAGCGCTGATTTGTTGGGGGCCACAAAAGATACATATATCCAAATTACCAGTGGGGCCATATTAAACCGGATTACGAGCCGCAATTGGCCCACAGGCCAATCTTTGGACATGCCTGCTCTATATAAAGATGGCCTAGGCCAGTGGCCATCAACCCTGTCCTCAGGGCCCACTAACAGGCCAGGTTTTCAAGATAACTGAAATACATCACAGGTGATATCATTTGCTGCTCAGTGTTTGCAGTATTCTAGTCTGCATCTCCCCAAGGTAATACATAAAACCTGGCCTGTTAGTGGGTCCTAAGGACAGGGTTGATGACCACTGGCCTAGGCTATAAGAAGATTGCCAAGACCCTGAAACTGAGCTGCAGCACGGTGGCCAAGACCATACAGCTGTTTAACAGGACAGGTTCCACTCAGAACAGGCCTCTCCATGGTCGACCAAAGAAGTTGAGTGCACATGCTTAGCGTCATTTTCAGAGGTTGTCTTTGGGAAATAGATGTATGAGTGCTGCCAGCATTGCTGCAGAGGTTGAAGTGTATGTGGTGTATGGTTTCAGCCTTTCAGTGCTCAAACCATACACCACACACTGCATCAAATTGGTCTGCATGGCTGTCATCCCAGAAGGAAGCCTCTTCTAAAGATGATGCACAAAAAAGCCTGCTAACAGTTTGCTGAAGACAAGCAGACTAAGGACATGGATTACTGGAACCCTGTCCTATGGTCTGATGAGACCAAGATAAACGTATCTGGTTCAGATGGTGTCAAGCGTGTGTGGCGGCAACCAGGTGAGGAGTACAAAGACAAGTGTGTCTTGCCTACAGTCAAGCGTGGTGGTGGGAGTGTCATGGTCTGGGGCTTCATGAGTACTGCTGACACTGGGGAGCTACAGTTCATTGAGGGAACCATGAATGCCAACATGTACTGTGACATACTGAAGCAGAGCATGATACCCTCCCTTCGGAGACTGGGCCGCAGGGCAGTATTCCAACATCATAACGACTCCTAACACACCTCCAAGACGACCACTGCCTTGCTAAAGAAGCTGAGGGTAAAGGTGATGGACTGGCCAAGCATGTCTCCAGACCTAAACCCTATTGAGCATCGGTGGGGAATCCTCAAATGGAAGGTTGTGGAGCGCAAGGTCTCTAACATCCACCAGCTCCATGATGTCGTCATGGAGGAGTGGAGGAGGACTCTAGTGGCAACCTGTGAAGCTCTGATGAACTCCATACCCAAGAGGGTTAAGGCAGTGCTGGAAAATAATGGTGATCACACAAAATATTGACATTTTGGGCCCAATTTGGACATTTTAACTTAGGGGTGTACTCACTTTTGTTTCCAGCTTTTTGGACATTAATGGCTGTGTGTTGAGTTATTTTGAGGGGACAGCAAATTTACACTGTTATACAAGCTGTATACTCACTACTTTACATTGTAGCAAAGTGTCATTTCCTCAGTGTCACATGAAAAGATATAATAAAATATTTACAAAAATGTGAGGGGTGTACTCAATTTTGTGAGATACTGTATATATACATTTTTTTTGTATAAACTCGATCAACTTGAGACACAAAAAACACCACCATTACCTATCCACTACAGTAACCCCTAACACCAGGGTGGGTGGGAAGTTGCCACTTTTCCTGACTTCCTTGGAATGTAAAAGAACTGATAAAATATGTACAAAAATGTGTGGGGTGTACTCACTTTTGTGAGATTCTGTATATACACACACACAAACACAATTTTGTTTCTCCAGGAAACACACTTTTCTTTTTGTACACCTATTTGTGATACATTAACCACTTGCCGACTGCTGCACGATGATGTATGTCAGCAGAATGACACGGGAGTGCAAATGGGCATACCCATACGTCCCTCAGTTGTCACAGGCTAGCGGGAGCACGCACCCCGCTTACGGGTCTGCCGGTGGCGCGCGATTGTGCCAAGGAGAGGCAGAACGGGGAGATGCCTATGTAAACAAGGCATTCCCCTGTTCTGCCTAGTGACATGGCAGGGATCTACTGCTCCCTGTCTTAGGGAGCAGTGATCTCTGTCATGTCCTAGTGAGCCCACCCCCCCTACAGTTAGAACACACTGAGGGAACACACTTAACCCCTTGATCGCCCCCTAGTGTTTAACCCCTTCCCTGCCAGTGACATTTATACAGTAATCAGTGGCTATTTTTAGTTCTGATCGCTGTATAATTGTCCATGGTCCCAAAATAGTGTCAAAAGTGTCCGATCTGTCGCAGTCCTGATAAAAATCGCTGATCGCCGCCATTACTAATAAAAAAAAATAATAATAAAAATGCCATAAATCTATCCCCTATTTTGTAGACGCTATAACTTTTGCGCAAACCAATCAATATACACTTATTGTTATTTTACATATTCTTCTGCGAATATGTAGAAGAATACATATCAGCCTAAACTGAGGAAGAAATTAGTTTTTTTATATTTTTTTTGGGATATTTATTTTAGAAAAAAGTAAAAAATATTGGTTGGAGGTCATTAACCACTTCACGCCCGCGCTATAGCCGAAAGACGGCTGCAGCGCGGACGCTATCTGCCGGGAGGGTGTCCCTGGACGTCCTCCTGTTTACTTCCGCGTTGCGCACTCCCGCGGGCGCGCATCGGGGTAGTTTTGTGCTGGCCGTGTCCCTTGGACACAGCCAGTCACAGATCGCTGAAAACGGCCAATCATAGCGGCCGTTTTCAGCGCGATCGCTCTGCCAATGTGAGATGATCTCAAATGTAAACATATGAGATCATCTCTCATTGCCAGCTCTCCCTCCTCACACAGAGACAGCGTGTGAGGAGGGAGAGCGATCTGTGTCTAAAGAGAGAGAGTTACTGTGAGTAAAACACACATACACCGTGCCAATACACATATCAGTGCCATCTGCCAGTGCCATCTGCCAGTGCCAGTGCCATCTGCCAGTGCCTCTGTCAGTCCCATCTGTCAGTCCCATCTGCCAGTGCCATCTGCCAGTGCCATTTGCCTGTGCCATCTGCCAGTGCCATCTGCCAGTGCCATCTGCCAGTGCCAGTGCCATCTGCCAGTGCCTCTGTCAGTCCCATCTGCCAGTCCCATCTGTCAGTCCCATCTGTCAGTCCCATCTGCCAGTGCAATCTGCCAGTGTCATCTGCCAGTGCCACCTGCCGTCAGTGCCACCTGCCGTCAGTGCCACCTGCCATCAGTGCCACCTGCCGCCAGTTCCACCTGCCATCAGTTCCACCTGTCAGTGCTACCTATCAGTGCAACCTGTCAATACCATCTGTCAGTACCACCCGTCAGTGCCACGTGCCATCTGTTATCAGTGTCACCAGTGCCACGTATCAGTGTCATCAGTGTCACGTAAGTGTCACGTGTCATCAGTGCCACGTAAGAGTTCCAGCTATCATCAGTGTCACTTGTCATCAGCGCCTTCTGTCATCACCAACAATGGCTAGAAGACTATATTCAGCTGAGGAGGCGTACAGTATTCTTGCGGGCGACGAGAGCAACGGGGAGCTCTCTGCTTCGGATTCCTCCTCATTTTCCGACTCTGAGTCTGACGTGGACTACGAGCCTGTCCTAACCAGTGGTACACTGACAGCCTCAGAGGAGGAGGATGAGAGTCCGCCCGCCAGACGAAGGCGTACTGGTGAGGAGGCAGTGCCATCCACCAGCACCGCAGTGCCATCCACCAGCACCGCAGTGCCATCCACCAGCACCGCAGTACCTCGGCAAAGGCCACGTACCAGTGGGGTGTCACCTCAGGCCCAAAGGGTTAGGTCCCATGCCAGCCTTCCCTATTCCCTTCAAAACCCCTTGTGGCTGCCACCCAATTCTGGAGAAGCTAACGTTCCCCCTTTCACTGCCCAGCCAGGAGTCCAGGTGAACACAGAAAATATTTCCCTGATAGAGTTTTTCCACCTTATTTTTACTGAGGACATGCTTGCATCTATTGTTGCCCAGTGCAACCTATATGCCCAACAATTTATTGCAAGTACCCCAACGTCCTATTATGCCCGTCCCTACGAATGGAGAGCCCTAACAGTGGAGGAGTTTAAAAAATTTTTGGGCCTCACGTTCTGTATGGGACTAAACAGAAAAAATTAAATACGTTCGTATTGGTCTACCCTTCCCATCTACCACATGCCCATCTTTTCCTCAATAATGCCCAGGACCAGATATCTCATGATTATGAGATTCCTTCACTATAACGACAATACCCAGTGCCCCCCCCGAAATCACCCAAATTTTGACAAGCTTTTTAAAATTCGGCCCCTAATAAATTATTTTTCAGAAATCTTCCCCCAGTTGTTTACCCCAGGCCAACACATATGTGTGGATGAGTCCCTTTTCAAATTTTCTGGCAGGCTGGGCTTAAAACAATTTATTCCCACCAAAAGGGCCCGCTATGGGGTGAAGATGTACAAATTGTGCGATCGTGCTACAGGATATACCTATGCCTACCATCTATATGTGGACAATCTTTATTCTAGTTTTCCCCTGTTCCGAAACCTTCATAGAAAGAAGACTCCAGCATGCGGCACCGTAAGGACGAATCGGAAGGGCTTTCCTCAAAGCCTCGTCAACAAAAACTTAAGAAGAGGGGAGGCGGCGAGCTTACGGAATGAGGAAATTCTGGCTGTGAAGTGGAGGCACAGAAGGGACATCTACATGCTTTCTTCAATCCACAACAACATATTTGTTGAGATCACCAGGAGGAATGGCCCAATTCAAAAGCCGACATGTATCTATGAATACAACATGTATATGGGGGGTGTCGACTTCAACTAGACATGCGCACACTGAAATATTTCGTTTCGGAATTTCGTTTTCGTCTGAAAAATAAATTTATTTAGTTACTCCCGAAATTCGTTTTTATTTATTTTGTTTTTCGTTAAAAATTGCATTCGTCCAAAAATCCAAATTAAGGTCGAATCTGTCATTGAAGGCTTATGGTGTCTGTCGAATGTTCAAAGAAGATTCGACGGAGCAGCTAAACTGTACAATGCCGTATAGTTTACCTGCTCCGTCGAATCTTCTTAGAACTTTCAACAGACACCATAAGCCAAAGTACGTGTGTACTTAGTTCTAGCTATTTTACAGCTCCACCTCTTTGGTTACAATCAGCCAATAACATTCATCATCATCATTATTTTTATTTATCTTTTCTCCCCTACGTCGAATCTTTTCTCCCCTACGTCGAATCTTTTCTCCCCTACGTCAAATCTTTTCTCCCCTACGTCGAATCTTTCCTCCCCTACGTCGAATCTTTCCTCCCCTACGTCGATTCTTTCCTCCCCTACGTCGAATCTTTCCTCCTCTACGTCGAATCTTTTCTCTCTATGTAGAATAATCTTGGACTAATAGAGCTAAGGTTAGGCACATTCGACCACAGGTTTGATGGACACAGATTGCTATTGTCATCATCATGTCGAATCTCCTATCTATATCGAACTGTTGTAGCAACGAAAACGAAAATAAAGCATTTGTTTATGTCGGATCTTTCGTTTTTCGGACTCTGCACTTTCGTTATCGTTTGTTAAAACGATAACGAAAATACCTAAAATTCGGACGAAAATGCATTCGGACGAAAATGAATGCACATGTCTAACTTCAACGACCAGATGCTCGAGCCCTACCTTTCCACCAGAAGAACATACCAGTGGTATAAAAAAGTTTCGATTTATTTATTTAATTTGGCCATTTACAACACGTATGTAATTTATCGCAACTCCACCGACAGACCCAAACCCTTCCTTGGCTACCAGGAGGAAATCACCACTGCCCTTATATACCCGAACGGCCCACCAGAAAACATTAGATCCGATGTAATTAGTAGACTCTCTGAACGCCACTTTCCCGATAAAATCCCTCCCAGACCAACAGGCCAAAAACGTCATAAAAAAATGCCGGGTGTGCTCCAAACGAGGGGTGAGAAGAGACACCACTTATCATTGTGCCCAATGTCCTTCCCAACCAGGCCTCTGCATAGTTGACTGTTTCCGCTGTTACCATACTTCACTAAATTATTAGTGAAGTATGGTAAACATAACCCTCACTTCCTGCCTTCACACACCTTCACACCCCTTATGCCTCTGCTTGCTCTGTAACTGACCCTGGCTTGTTATTCGACCACGCTTCTGCCTACCGATTCTGTTTATATCTCTGCCTGATCTGGAAGTGACCCTGGACTGTTTGACCATGCCTCTTGCCTGCCTCTTGGACTGATCTTATACCCTGCCAGTGGACTAGTGGGATTCAGAACACAGGGGTCTCACATATGTGAGGGGCTCCAGAATTGTTTTTCTGGATGAAGAAAACAATTTCATTTGTTTTCTCATTCCTAGATTAGGGTCTGGAGACTCGGAGGCTTCAAAGAGATTTGGGTGGGAGAAGCCTCTACCCCTGTCCCCATTCTGTCCTGAACGAGGCCCTACTTCTGCCTGCTGCCTGTAGGACCTATGCCATCATGCCTCTGCCTGTCGCATGAACTGACCACACCACATGGACCTGCCTACTACCAGGACCAATATATTGGCACTGCTGACAATCTCTGCCTGCACTGACCCTGGACTATATATGGACAGTATCCCTACCTGCTGCCTGTACTGACTATGGACAGTATTCCTGCCTGTTGCCTGGAAAATTGCGTTTGCTTTTGCTGACCAAGTCCCTGTCTGCTGCCTGGACCAGTGCTATCCTCCTGTGTACAACTGTGCTACTACAACCACAGGTAATCTTTTGTTTACTCTTTGCTCAGCATAATGTATTTTGGGGTGTAATTCTTGGTATGTGAATGCTGTGTCCCTAGAACACCTGATGGTGTTCCTTGCATGTTGGGCCTCTGTATGTGGCCAGGCTGTGTAAAAGTCTCACACATGTGGTATCGCCATACTCAGGAGGAGTAGCAGAATGTATTTTGGGGTGTCATTTTTGCTATGTACATGCTATGTGTTGGAAATATCTTACAAATGCACAACTCTGCGTAAAAAAAATGCGTTTTCATTTTTTTTCCACATTTTCCAAAAACTTTTGGAAAAAAATTAACCGTTTAAAAGACTCATTATGCCTCATAGATTATACGTTGGGGTGTTAGCTTTCCAAAATGGGGTCACTTTGTGGGCGTTTCCATTGTCCTGGTGCTCCAGGGCCTTCAAAATTGTAATAGGTGGTTGAGAAATGAGATGTGTAATTTATGCTCCTAGAACGCCTGATGGCCCTATTTCAATATTGGGCCTCTGTATGTGGCCAGGCTGTGTAAAAGTCTCACACATTTGGTATTGCCGTACTCAGGAGGAGTAGCAGAATGTATTTTGGGGAGTCATTTGTGGTATACACATGCCATGTGAGATAAATAACCTATTACAATGACAATTTTGTGGGAAAAAAAAAAATCTTCATTTTGCAAAGAATTGTGGGAAAAAAAATGACAACATCAAAAACCTCACAATGCATCTTAATAAATACCTTGGAATGTCTACTTTCAAAAAAGGGGTCATTTGGGGGGTATTTGTACTTTCCTGGCTTGTTCGGGTCGCAAGAAATGAGATAGGCCACCAGTACATCAGGTGTGATCATTTTTTTATGATTTGCACCACAGCTTGTAGACTCTCTAACTTTCACACAGACCAAATAATATCCACTAATTTGGGTTATTTTTACCGAAGATATGTAGCAGTATAAATTGTGGCCAAAATTTCTGAAGAAAAATTAATAATTTGCAAAATTTTATCACATAAACTAAGAAAAATGTGTTTTTTTTTTCAAAATTTTCGGTCTTTTTTCATTTATAGCGCAAAAAATAAAAAACCCAGAGGTGATCAAATACCACCAAAAGAAAATTCTATTTGTGGGAAAAAAATGATAAAAATTTCATTTGGGTACAGTGTTGTATGACCGCGCAATTGTCATTCAAAGTACTACAGCGCTGAAAGCTGAAAATTGGTCTGGGCAGGAGGGGGGTTTAAGTGCCCAGTAAGCAAGTGGTTAAATACCACCAAAGGAAAGCTCTATTTGTGGGAAAAAAAGAACATCAATTTTGTTTGGGTGCAACATTGCAGGACCGCGCAATTGTCAGTTAAAGCGACGCAGTGCCGTATCGCAAAAAATGCTCTGGTCATTAAGGGGGTAAATTCTTCCGGGGCTGAAGTGGTTAATGAGTCTGTATACAGACTACTAGATTAAAGGACATATGGTACTTCTAATCAAATCTGCACCCTATGAAAGTGATAATCTACTCATTAACAGAAAGTAATATTACTTAAGTAACTCATTGTCAATATTATTTGTTGGAATGTTTCTGCTGTACTGAAAATAAAAGTAGTATTTGTTTAACTGGCAGATGAAGTAAGATTACTTTCAAAACAGATACTAAAATCACTTGATAAATCAATCTATAGTTAACAAAACACTTTGCTATAAGCAAGGAATGCTTGGGATTAATATTAGCCTTTCTAAGAGGATTCATTACAGACCAAAAGCACTTAGTTGCCAATTTAATCAGGTTCTTGTTTACTAACCTAGATCCCTGTGAAAAAATAATTGGGGAAAGTGACTGAAGCCACTATCCCCATATGTTAACCAGGAAGAGCTAAACATTGACAACATGTCAGAACTTCCTAATATTATAAAATAGTAGATCTACTGTATCCTAGGTGGGTATTTGGCAACATGGTGCAAAGAGGTATGAGGTAACATGCTAGCTTTCTTTGTATAGTAATAACTGTAGTTAAAGTGTGTGTAAAGCTAAAATATCTTTCTTTAATTTTGGATGGAGCAGGGAAGGATTAAACCACTGTCAGGTTTGCATTGTTGTCTGTGCCCCCACCTGGTAGCTTCACTCTCTCATTTTGTCCTAGTGACCATTGTCACAAAGACAGAAGGTAGTGGGAAATCCATAAGTGTACAGATGCCATCAACAAGAGGTGGGGGGACCTTCCAGCTGGGACTCCTGTTCTAATGACAACTGTCTAAGGGGGAATGCACCTCATTTTGTAGAGATTTTCTTTTGCTTACTGTTGCATTTCCATTACAGGAAATGAAAGCAAATCTCCTCTCCAATTTGTATAGACATGGGGACTGGAGGAAAAATTTACAGCACACAGCCAGGATCAGGTATTTCATGAAATTAGTAATTGATGAATACAATAAGCTGGCAAGTATGTGTTCTCTTCTTTTATAGGGTAGTTTTATTAAAAACAGATAATGACAGAGTTGCAGTTTTTTTACTGTTTTTTTTAGCTATGCATGTGAAAGCAGGGTCAGATATGCTCTTAGGCACGAAGGCAAAGGAATGACTTTTCCTTGTACTTTTATCAGCCATGCATGCTTTTGCTTTTATCAGAGAATTCAGTCATCTAATACTGTTCATTAACCTCTTCCCACCCAAGGTACGTCATATGACGTCCTTGAATTTGTGCGGGTATATCTGAATTGATGCCTGCAGCTACAGACATCATTAAAATATCGGCTTTTTCAGCCGGCGATTCCCTACACCGTAAGAATGATCATATCAGCTGTTCTGCCGCTTGATCGTTCTTACGGGTGGCGAGAGGGGAGGCCCCCCCTCCCACCGCCCTTTGGTGCTTCTACCGACTCACCGCTTCCATCGGTGAGTCGGAGACAGGATCCGCTGGCCCCGAATGGTGATCATAGACATTTCCAGAGGACCAGATGGTTGCTGGAGTCTCTATGATCATTCGGAGGCCGGGCACGATGTTATGACGTCACGCCCAGCCTCTGCATTCAAACAAATGGTGCCGCCTCAGCTGGTAAGCCAAGATCGTTTTATTTATTTTTTTGATTTCAGGCTTCCCAGCCTAGAGGTGAGATATGGGGTCTTATTGACCCCATATTTCACTGTAAAGGGGACCGATCATGCCATATTCCTATTACAAGGGATGTTTACATTCCTTGTAATAGGAATAAATGTGATCAAATTTTTAAATTTTTAAAAAAAGTGTCAAACTAAAAAAAGAAAAGTAAAATAACAGTAAAAAAAAATTTAAAATGCCCCTGTCCCCGTGTGCTCGCACGCAGAAGCGAACACATATGTAAGTCCCACCCACATATGAACGTTAGAGCGAGAGCAATAATTATAGCCCTAGACCTTCTCTATAACTCAAAACATGTAACCAGTAAAACATTTTAAAGTGTCGCCTATGGGGATTTTTAAGTACCGGAGTTTGGCGCCATTCCACGAACGTGTGCAGTTTTTAAGAGTGACATGTTAGGTATCTAATTGCTCGGCATAACTTCATCTTTCACATTATGCAAAAAAATTGGGCTAACTTTAAAGTTTTGGGGTTTTTTTCAAAAAAAGTGTTTGAAAAAATGCTGCGCAAATACCGTGCGAGATAAAAAGTTGCAATGACCGCCTATTCTCTAGGGTCTTTGCTAAAAAAAGGAGAGAAATGTCAGAATAGGCCTCGATGGGAAGTGGTTAATTTATATGATTACACATTGAGGTGGATTTACTAAAGGCAAATGGGCTGTGCACTTTGCAAGTGCAATTTCTCCAGAGCTTAATAAATGAGGGGACGCTCTTCTGACATCCATCATTTAATCATGTGCCAGAAAAAACACTCTTCAATGTAATTGGGTATTCTTTGCAAAGTGAAGCTCGAACAATATTACCAGTTCAGCTCCAACAAATGCACACTCCCCTGCAGTGTAAAGTGCAAAGTAATGCATATATTGCTTTTTTAGGACAAACAATGCATTCTTTTGGTTATGGTGTCTTGCAAAAATGATTTATACTTTATGTGATCCATCCTTATCCAATCCAATCAAAAATAAAAAAATAAATAACAAAACAAATAAAAGTAATGTTTTAGTTTTATTACTGTAGTGTTACTTTAGTATTACTAAAAAATACATGACTAAAGGATTCCTCAACCTAGGTCCTTACAAATATAGAATAAAGACATGGACTAAGTGACATGGGTTTTATACGGCCACAGCAGCAAATTTTGTTAACCAAAGAATAAAATAACATAACATTAAAACATACTAATAAATGTAATTTCCACAATATAATGCCCAACAACAAGAGGTCTTTGGGTGTCCTTAAGGCACAATTTTAACTGGAATCGTCCATGTCCTCAGCCACGCCCCAATCAGCTCAAAGACGTTCCGACATTACACATACTTTCATATTCCTCTTCCCCAGGGGACCTCGCTCCTGGGAGTGCCATACCTTAGATGGGCCCCACACTTTTGTAACCATGTAATTACTGACTCCCCAAAGACCCCTTGACCCGCAAACTGTTGTGACAAATGAGCAACATACACCATTTAGTAGATTATTATATATATATATATATATATATACACTACCGTTCAAAAGTTTGGGGTCACCCAAACAATTTTGTGTTTTCCATGAAAAGTCACACTTATTCACCACCATACGTTGTGAAATGAATAGAAAATAGAGTCAAGACATTGACAAGGTTAGAAATAATGATTTGTATTTGAAATAACATTGTTTTTACATCAAACTTTGCTTTCATCAAAGAATCCTCCTTTTGCAGCAATTACAGCATTGCACACCTTTGGCATTCTAGCTGTTAATTTATTGAGGTAAGCTGGAGAAATTGCACCCCACGCTTCTAGAAGCAGCTCCCACAAGTTGGATTGGTTGGATGGGCACTTCTGGCGTACCATACGGTCAAGCTGCTCCCACAACAGCTCAATGGGGTTCAGATCTGGTGACTGTGCTGGCCACTCCATTACCGATAGAATACCAGCTGCCTGCTTCTGCTGTAAATAGTTCTTGCACAATTTGGAGGTGTGTTTAGGGTCATTGTCCTGTTGTAGGATGAAATTGGCTCCAATCAAGCGCTGTCCACTGGGTATGGCATGGCGTTGCAAAATGGAGTGATAGCCTTCCTTATTCAGAATCCCTTTTACCCTGTACAAAGCTCCCACCTTACCAGCACCAAAGCAACCCCAGACCATCACATTACCTCCACCATGCTTAACAGATGGCGTCAGGCATTCTTCCAGCATCTTTTCATTTGTTCTGCGTCTCACAAACGTTCTTCTTTGTGATCCAAACACCTCAAACTTGGATTCATCCGTCCACAACACTTTTTTCCAGTCTTCCTCTGTCCAATGTCTGTGTTCTTTTGCCCATCTTAATCTTTTTCTTTTATTGGCCAGTCTCAGATATGGCTTTTTCTTTGCCACTCTGCCCTGAAGCCCAAAATCCCGCAGCCGCCTCTTCACTGTAGATGTTGACACTGGTGTTTTGCGGGTACTATTTAATGAAGATGCCAGTTGGGGACCTGTGAGGCGTCTGTTTCTCAAACTAGAGACTCTAATGTGCTTATCTTCTTGCTTAGTTGTGTAACGCGGCCTCCCACTTCTTTTTCTACTCTGGTTAGAGCCTGTTTGTGCTGTCCTCTGAAGGGAGTAGTACACACCGTTGTAGGAAATCTTCAATTTCTTTGCAATTTCTCGCATGGAATAGCCTTCATTTCTAAGAACAAGAATAGACTGTCGAGTTTCAGATGAAAGTTCTCTTTTTCTGGCCATTTTGAGCGTTTAATTGATCCCACAAATGTGATGCTCCAGAAACTCAATCTGCTCACAGGAAGGTCAGTTTTGTAGCTTCTGGAAGGAGCTAGACTGTTTTTAGATGTGTGAACATGATTGCACAAGGGTTTGCTAATCATCAATTAGCCTTCTGAGCCAATGAGCAAACACATTGTACCATTAGAACACTGGAGTGATAGTTGCTGGAAATGGGGCTCTATACACCTATGTAGATATTGCACCAAAAACTAGACATTTGCAGTTAGAATAGTCATTTACCACATTAGCAATGTATAGAGTATATTTGTTTAAAGTTAGGACTAGTTTAAAGTTAGCTTCATTTAAAAGTACAGTGCTTTTCCTTCAAAAATAAGGACATTTCAATGTGACCCCAAACTTTTGAACGGTAGTGTATATATATATATAAATATATATATATATATACAGTATCTCACAAAAGTGAGTACACCCCTCACATTTTTGTAACTATTTTATTATATCTTTTCATCTGACAACACTGAAGAAATAACACTCTGCTATAATGTAAAGTAGTGAGTGTACAGCGTGTATAACAGTGTAAATTTGCTGTCCCCTCAAAATAACTCAACACACAGCCATTAATGCCTAAACCACTGGCAACAAAAGTGAGTACACCCCTAAGTGAAAATCGTCAATATTTTGTGTAGCCACCATTATTTTTCAGCACTGCCTAAACCCTCTTGGACATGGAGTTCACCTGAGCTTCACAGGTTGCCACTGGAGTCCTCTTCCACTCTTCCATGACGACATCACGAAGCTGGTGGATGTTAGAGACCTTGCGCTCCGCCAACTTCTGTTTGATGATGCCCCAAATATGCTCAATAGGGTTTAGGCCTGGAGACATGCTTGGCCAGTCCATAACCTTTACCCTCAGCTTCTTTAGCAAGGCAGTAGTTGTCTTGGAGGTGTGTTTGGGGTCGTTATGATGTTGGAATACTGCCCTGCGGCCCAGTCTACGAAGCGAGGGGATACTGCTCTGCTTCAGTATGTCACAGTACATATTGGCATTCATGGTTCCCTCAATGAACTGTAACTCCCCAGTGCCGGCAGCACTCATGCAGCCCCAGACCATGACACTCCCACCACCATGCTTGACTGTAGGCAAGACACACCTGTCTTTGTACTCCTCACCTTGTTGCCGCCACACAGGCTGGACATCATCTGAACCAAATACATTTATCTTGGTCTCTTCAGACCACAGGGCATGGTTCCAGTAATCTATGTCCTTAGTAGGGATGAGCTGAACACCCCTCGGTTCGGTTCGCGCCCGAACCTGCGAACGGACCGAAAATTTGCACAAACGTTAGAACCCCATTGAAGTCTATAGGACTCGAACGCTCGAAATCAAAAGTGCTAATTTATAAGGCTAATTTGCATGGTATTGTCCTAAAAAGAATTTGGGGACCTGGGTCCTGCCCCAGGGGACATGTATCAATGCAAAAAAAAGTTTTAAAAACGGCCGTTTTTTCGGGAGCAGTGATTTTAATGATGCTTAAAATGAAAAAAAAAAGTGAAATATTCCTTTAAATATCGTAACTGGGGGGTGTCTATAGTATGCCTGTAAAGTGGCGCGTGTTTCCCGTGCTTAGTACAGTCCCTGCAACAAAATGACATTTTTAAAGGAATAAAAGTCATTTAAAACTGCTTATGGCTTTAATGTAATGTCGGGTCCCGGTAATAGGGATGAAAATCAGTGATTAAAACGGCATGGGTACCCCCCAGTCCATTACCAGGCCCTTTGGGTCTTGTATGGATATTAAGGGGAACCCCGCACCCAAATTAAAAAAAAGAAAGGCGTGGGGCCCCCAGGCTCTATATACTCTGAACAGCAGTATACAGGCGGTGCAAACAAAACAGGGACTGTTAGTTTGTTGTTAAGTAGAATCTGTTTGTAAATTTGAACTGGTACATTTTTAACGTGTTTAGCTCCAGCCAAAAAATCTACTTTAAGCTTTTTGAAAAACATAGGGAAGGGTTATCACCCCTGTGACATTTGTTTTGCTGTCTGTGCTCCTCTTCAGAAGATTTCACCTCACTTCCCATATTAACTCTTACAGGAGAGAATTTCCCTTCCTAGGGGTAGATTTCATCTCACTTCCTGTTGTCTCCTTCCGTTTGCAAGTAGGAGTCGTTTGTAAGTTGGATGTTTGAAAGTAGTGGCCTGCCCTATATACTCTGCAGAAATTGTGGCCTTAGTTGTTGGTATTGCCACAACACTGTAAGCCCTCACAGGGCCCTGCTGTGAAATATTAGATCAAGAATTGTAATTACATGCCCCTGTTGAACAGGGGCAGAAAAATTGGGCCTTTGGTGACGGTGGTGGTGCTGGTGCCACAACACTGTAAGTCCTCACAGTTACTCTTGGTGGGCGTTGGGATGGGTCCTGCTGTGAAATATTAGATCAAGAATTGTAATTACATGCACCTGTTGAACAGGGGCAGACAAATTGGGCCTTTGGTGGTGGTGCTGCTGGTGCCACAACACTGTAAGTCCTCACAGTTACTCTTGGTGGGCGTTGGGATGGGTCCTGCTGTGAAATATCAGATTAATAATTGTAATTACATGTCCCTGTTGAACATGGACATAAAAATTGCTCCTTAGGCACTGGTGTTGATGCCACAACACTGCAACCCTTCACAAATACACTAGTTGGAGCCCAGGAACGAGCCCTGCTGCAAAGAATTGCATCAAAAATTGTAATTACACGCCCCTGTTAAACAGGGGCTGAAAAATTGTGCCTTAGGCACTGGTGCTGGTGCCACAACACTGCAACCCCTCACAGATACTCTAGTTGAAGCACAGGAACGAGCCCTGCTGCAAAGAATTGCATCAAAAATTGTAATTACATGCCCCTGTTAAACAGGTGCTGAAAAATTGTGCCATAGGCACTGGTGCTGGTGCCACAACACTGCAACCCCTCACAGATACTCTAGTTGGAGCGCAGGAACGAGCCCTGCTGCAAAGAATTGCATCAAAAATTGTAACTACACGCCCCTGTTAAACAGGGGCTGAAAAATTGGGCCTTAGGCACTGGTGCTGGGGCCACAACACTGCAATCCCTCACAGATACTCTAGTTGGAGTGCAGGAACGAGCCCTGCTGCAAAGAATTGCATCAAAAATTGTAATTACACGCCCCTGTTAAACAGGGGCTGAAAATTTGGGCCTTAGGCACTGGTGCTGGTGCCACAACACTGCAACCCCTCACAGATACTCTATTTGGAGCGTAGGAACGAGCCCTGCTGCAAAGAATTGCATCAAAAATTGTAATTACATGCCCACTGGTAAACGGGCTGAAAAATTGGGCCTTAGCTACTGGTGGCGGCTCTCAGAAACAAAAATATTCTTACAAGCTATCAGCATGGTCATTGAGGAGGAAGAGGATAGTCACTCAGCATAACAGGATAGTCACTCAGCATCAGTATAGGCAGTCTTGAAGGGATCTGACATTTCAAAAAAATTTATTCGGTTACATCAGCATCAGGTGCTTGGTATCTGGTGGTGATCCAAGACTGATTCATTTTTATGAAGGTCAGTCGATCGACTGAGTCGGTGGACAGGTGCACCCTGTGATCGGTTACAAAGCCTCCAGCAGCACTGAATGTGCGTTCCGAAAGAACGCTGGATGCAGGACAGGCCAGTAGCTCAATTGCATGTTGTGCAAGCTCTGGCCAGTGATCCATCCTCAAGACCCTGTAACCCAGAGGATTTTCGGTGGGAAAGGTGTCCAAGTCAGATCTTGCTCCTAGGTAATCCTACACCATTAGCGTCTGCAAAACAGATGCTAGAACCGAACATACCTTGGGGCTGTGGACTAAAAAATTGTCTGAACGCATCAGTCAGACGGCCACCTTCTCCACCGCTCCTTCTTTGATTGACTGAAGCCTCAGCAACACGTTATCCAGGAACAGGAGTTTGTAACCTCCCAGTCTCTGGGAACGCGTTGCACAGACCTTTCTGCAAGGCCTCCCGAAGATGTTTCATCTTCTGCTCCCTCTGCAACGGCAAGAT
Source organism: Lithobates septentrionalis (assembly GCA_037952835.1). NCBI lineage: Eukaryota > Metazoa > Chordata > Amphibia > Anura > Ranidae > Lithobates > Lithobates septentrionalis. The sequence continues at coordinate 3,391,133 of JBBDGP010001237.1, forward strand.
AAGGTCCACAACCTTACCCATGTAACGTGGATCAAGGAGGGTTGCCAGCCAGTAACGATCCCCCTCCTTGATACCACGAATATGAGATCCTTCCGCAGCCTTTGCAGGATCAGGGAGGCCATGCAGGATAGGTCTGCTGAGGCATTCGGTCCGGAGTCCTCTCGGTCACTAAGGACGACATGATCCGCAGTCACCTCTTCCCAGCCACGTACAAGTCCATGGGTTTCTTGGGACTGTAAATGATCCCTTAAAGACTGCTGCTGATGCTAAGTGCCAGGCTCCACCTCCATGCTGACACAATTCTCCCCCCCTCCTCCTCGTCCTCTTCCTGTGTGATCGGCGGGCACTCAGGAACACTGTCTGGATAAAGGGGGCCTTGATAGCTAAGGAAGTCCTCCTCTTCCTGCCTCTGTTCTACCTCAAGTGCCCTGTCCATTATTCCACACAGCGTGTGCTCCAACAGGTGGACAAGGGGGACAGTGTCACTGATGCATGCACTGTAACTGCTCACCATCGTCGTGGCCTCCTCAAATGGTGACAGGACAGTGCATGCATCCCTGATCATGGCCCACTGACATGGGGGAAAAAAACAAGCTCTCCTGACCCTGTCCTGGTGCCATAGTCGCACAGGTACTCATTGATGGCCCTCTGCTGTGTGTGCAGCTGCTGCAGCATGGCTAACGTTGAGTTCCACCTGGTGGGAATGTCACAGATTAGGCGGTTCTTGGGCAGATTAAAGCACTGGCATTATATGACTGGCGGAAATGCACACAGACTTTCCTGGCCTGCCTCAGGACATCCTGTAAGCCCGGGTACCTGCCCAAGAACCGCTGCACCACCAAGTTAAGGACGTGAGCCAAACAGGGCACATGGGTCAGTTGTCTCTGTCGGAGGGCGGAAAGGAGGCTGGTGCCATTGTCGCAAACCACCATTCCTGCCTTAAGTTGGCGTGGCATCAACCACTTCTGAACCTGCCCCTGCAGAGCTGACAGAATCTCTGCCCCAGTGTGACTCCTGTCCCCCCAAGCACACCAGTTCAAGCACCGCATGGCATCTTTTAGCCTGCGTAGTTGCGTAGCCCCTTGAATGCCTACGGAGCACTGCTGGTTCCGAGGACAAAGCACAGGAAGAGGCCATAAAGGAAGAAGAAGAGGAGGGGGTGGAGGAGAGAGGTGTGTTAGAATCACCAGTAGTGGAATTTTGGAGGCGTGGTGGCGGAACAACCTCCAACACTACTGCGCCTTATCCTGCTTCCTTCCCAGCTGCCAGCAGAGTCACCCAATGCGCCGTGAAACTTAGGTAACGTCCCTGTCTATGCCTGCTGGACCATGAGTCAGCGGTAATATGCACCTTACCGCTGACCGCCCTGTCCAGCGAGGCCAAGACATTGCCTTCCACATGCTGGTAGAGAGCCGGATTTGCCTTCCGTGAGAAAAAGTGGCGTTTGGGAACCTGCCACTGAGGAACCGCACATTCCACAAACTCATGGAAGGGGGCAGAGTCTACCAACTGAAAAGGTAGCAATTGAAGTGTTAGAAATTTTGCCAAGCTAGCATTCAACCGCTGGGCATGTGGATGGGTAGGAGCGAACTTTTTTCTGCGGTGCAGCAGCTGGGGCAGGGAAATTTGCCTGGTACAATCTGACGTCCGTGTACCGATAGCAAATTGCCCGCAAGTACTTGGCTGTGACACACCTAATTCTACACTTTCATTCCTCTCAGTGCAGGTCTCAGAGAGGACTGAAGGTATAGTGGGGTTGGAGATCCCAGCTGATGAGGAGCAAGGAGAGGTCCTCTTTGTTCTTTGGTGTGGGTCTTTTAGGTACGCTTGCCAACGAACTGCATGGCAGGTCAACATATGTCTGGTCAAGCATGTGGTGCCCAAGTGGGAGATGTTTTGGCCACGAGAGATACGCTTGAGACATACGTTCCAAATAGCAGCGGTGCAATCTGATGCACTCGTCTCAAAAAAGGCCCACACCAAAGAACTTTTGGAATAACGTGCAGAGACAGCAGCGCCTTGCACATGCGGAGCTCTGCGGTGTGATGCAGTCAATGTGCTGCCCTTAGGCTGGCCCCTGGAGGGCATCCTGCCTCGTTGGTGATGTGCCTCCTCCTCCTCTCCCCTATCAGGCACCCACGTGGAGTCAGTGACCTCATCATCCCCTCCCTCCTCATCACTGGAGCAAACCTGGCAGTATGCTGCAGCAGGGGGAACATGACTGCCAGATTGCTGTCCTTCTTGGGCATACCCTTTGTCTGGGCTCACGTTACTGCCTTCCTCTAGCTAAGTACCATCATTGGAGCCTTCAAAACGCTGGGAAACCTCCTGGATCATGTACCCAACACTGTGGTCAAACAGTTCGGGGGACTCCTCAGGAGGACATGGTGGGGCTGGGGAAGGAGTGACTGATGCCATTGAGCCGAGGGAAGAGGCCGCGTTAGCAGCTGCTTTGCCAGACAACGTACCCTGAGCCTGGGTGAGAGAGGATGAGGAGGATGAGGACAGCTTGGTCATCCACTCGACCAAGTCTTCCGCACGGCTCAACACGGCCAGCTGCCGAAAAAAAGGCCAAGTGTGTCCCACGGCCACGTGTTGATGAGCATGCACCGTGTCCACGACCATCACTGTTGCCTCTAGACACAGCCTACTTGCCCTCTTTTATTGGCTTGTGACTGTCTGCCTCTCCTTGTGGCCTTCCAGACATACTATTGACACAAAGAAACAGCAAAGGAGCCTCTAAGTGCAGAAGATTAACAATTTTAATGCATACAGTTATCCCCCCACCTCATCGTCCCCTTCAATAGATCATGAAAATGACTTTGTGTTGTACACACAACACCTTATTACCTCTCCACCCATCCAAAACACTACCTTCAAACCCTCTTCGGTTTTCTATCCCACCCAGTCCAAAGGCTCATGCATTGATGCTTTTTATTGCATTGTCCACGCAGAAATACAGGCACTGTGTAAAAACAAAAATAAAAAATCCATCTCTAATCTCACTCATCATGAACAAAGAGCCCTTGACACACTCACCAACAATTTAGATCTGGTTATAAAAAGTGCTGACAAAGGGGGAGGTATAGTGATAGAAAACAGAGCTGACTATGTTTCTGAAGCTATCCGATTACTATCCGATACTAACACATATATCAGACTTCACAAAGACCCCTTACCTTTATTCACCATTGAAGCCTCCTCTCTAGTAAAAAGGGCATTAAATGATAACATCATTTCACAGCAAGAGGCCTCTTTCTTAGTCAAAGAAATACATTTTACTCCCTATTTCTACCACCTACCGAAGGTGCATAAAGACCTCAAAACACCACCAGGGCGACCGATTGTGGCATCTATGGATAGCATCAGCAGCGGACTCTCACAATACATAGATCAATTCCTTCAGCCATTGGCCCAATCTCTCCAGTCCCACATAAGAGATGGTGTTCACTTACTGGAAACTCTAACCCCGTACTCTTGGGATAACAACTATCATTGGGCATCTTTAGATGTCCAATCTTTATACACATCCATACCTCATGAAGTGGGCCTCAACGCCCTACAGTTTTTTCTTTGTCAGGACCCGATGCTGAATCCAAGACAGGCTTCCTTTATCGTTGAAGCCACTTCCTTCTGTCTCACTCATAACTATTTTAAATTTGAGGATAATTTCTATCTGCAACTACAAGGGACAGCTATGGGGGCGCACTTTGCACCCTCGTATGCGAATCTTACTATGGGGCATTGGGAGCACCTATATATATGGAACAACAATCCTTTCCTCCCCCACATTGTCTTTTATGGCCGCTATATAGATGACGTGATCATCATTTGGGATGGCAATGTATCAACATTCACGGATTTTGTGACATATTGTAACACCAATAACATGGGCCTTACTTTCACCTCAGTCATCGACCAAAATAAGTTAGCCTTCCTCGATCTTGAACTCTTTTGGATAGGCAAAGAGATCCATGCAAAAAATTTCACCAAGCCCACAGCTGGGAACTCATTCCTCCATTATAAAAGTTGTCATCACCCTCTGTGGCTAAATAATGTACCCAAGAGTCAGTTCTGTAGGCTTAAAAAGAACTGTACCCTGAAGAGTGACTACGACACTGAAGGTGAAATTTTGAAAGCCAAGTTTCTTGAAAAAGTCTTCCCTGTAGATCTTGTTGACTCAGCTTATCAACAATATAAGAGCACATCGCCTATTAAGAACTCTCACTCACGTCCCAAGATCCAGAAAGATAATCTATGATTCATCACCCAATTCCACACCCAACACAAACACATGGAAAAAATTATTAAAAAACATTGGTCTTTGTTACTACAAGATGAACACCTACTCCCTACTCTGCCCAATAGACCTCAATTTGCTTACAGAAAGGCACCCAACATCAAAAGCAAGGTAGCAACCAGCAAACTTAGGGCCAAACCTTTGCCTCCGGGCCATCACATGCCTACGTTTTTAGCTATTTCTGGGATGTACCAGTGCCGTAAGCCCCTCTGCAAGACTTGCAGCTTTGTGACACATGGCCAGAAAGAGTTCCACGTCAAAGGTAAAACATACCCAATAAAGGGTTTTCACACATGTTCCTCTGACCATGTCATATATTGTCTCACATGCCCCTGTGGTCTATTTTATGTAGGGCGCACTATCCGGCCACTACGGAAACGGTTTGGCGAACATCGCCGTTTAATTGAAGGTGGACTAGATAACCACAGTGTCCCCAGACATTACCTTCACACCCATAACAAGTCCACGAATGGCCTTAAAGTATGGAATATTGAGACAATGCCAAAAGACCTCCCCGCTGCTGAACGTTGCCGACGCCTATGCCATAGAGAAATGTATTGGATATTTTTACTAAATGTTTTAGCCCCCGGAGGGTTAAATGAGGATTTTGAAGTTAGTGCCATACTTTAACATGACACCTCCCTTCTGTAGATAGTAATTTAGGCTCCTCCAGAAACCCCCATTATTATCCTCATGTGAAAACCCCCCCATCCTATACGAAATTTTACGATTAATTAATGATAGTATTATTGTCATGTATGTTCCCCTTATGGTCTGCAGCTTAATATTGACATCATCCTGCCTGCTCTCACCATCCCCATTCTGTTATGTGTATTGCAGGCTCTATGACTGGTCACTGTCAGACAACTTTATAGATCTGTCTTGTATTGTTTTACACTTAGTTTCTTAATATACTTCACTAATATATTTTTCCTTTTTCTTTTATCCCGTTTTATAATGTTTTTTATAATGTTTTTTATAATGTTTTTAAGAATGCTGTTGCAGGTATCCACTTGTTCCTTTTCATTTATATGCACAAAACGAACTCATCACAATTAAATAAATGTTTCTCTGCTGCCCCCGCCCTCCGGCCAATCCACTGCTAGTGGGTGTGTATATATTCCTCTCAGTCATCAGTATGGCCATAGGTTGAAAAAGGAACGATTGATGGTTCCGAAACGTGTCCCTTTTAGATGACATCACATCCTCGCCCAGGCTGTTTGTTTGCGGTTCAGGCTGGTTATCGAGCCGCCCAGTGGATGACATCACTTCCGGGTTCGCCGTCTTTCCAGCTGATGACGCCGGCCTCACAGCGGCTTCCTGTGTCCTACACCGCTGTGTTCAGTGATCACATCCATCCCATCTGAAGGCTTCCTCTGACCGCTACCCCCTCCAATGCAGCTTAAATCATGATGTGCCTGATTACCACTTCCATTCTGTAAGTGTTTTTAACCCTTTTTGGGGCATTAAAATTGTTAATCTTCTGCACTTAGAGGCGCCTTTGTTGTTTCTTTGTGTCATTATAGAGCCTGCTTCAGTCTTTTAAAGTTGCAGCCCTTTTTGCTGAAGATCATCCCACCATCCCACCATCCTTACCAACACCTTTCTTTTCATTTTGGACTGCCTATTTTTAATAGAGACATTTTCTGGATCACGTTAGTCCTGTGCGCCCTATAAACCTCTTTTTTTACAGACATACTATTGGCCTGCAGTGAGATGTAGCTGCACAAAACTCAAACTTACTAAATGACATATCGATATGGATGTCACACCTCTTCCTCAAACTCAATCTTTCTAAAACTGAGCTTGTTATATTTCCTCCTTCACGGTCCCCCCCCTGTGACTTCACCATTAATATCAACAACACAACCATTGGTTCCTCCACACATGCCAGGGTGCTGGGTGTAATCCTTGACTCTGACCTCTCCTTCAGCCCCCATATCCAATCACTGGCTAAATCCTGCCGCCTTAACCTCCGCAACATCTCCAGAATTCGACCCTTCCTGACTAATGACACCACAAAGCAACGTATTCACTCCTTGATTATTTCCCGCCTTGACTACTGCAACTCTCTCCTTAATGGCCTACCCTTAAGCAAGCTATCCCCCCTTCAGTCTATTATGAATTCTGCTGCTAGACTAATAGACTAATACACCTCACTAACCAATTCATGTCTGCTGCTCCTCTCTGCCAATCCCTTCACTGGCTTCCCCTACCCCACCACATAAAATTCAAAAAGCTAACCATAACCTACAAGGCCATTCACAACATCGCCCCCATCTACATCACCAACCTTATCTGCAGATATCGCCCAAATCCTACCCTCCGCTCCTCCCAGGACATCCTGCTCTCTAGCTCCCTTGTTATCACCTCCCATGCTCGCCTTCAGGACTTCTCCAGAGCCTCTCCTATCCTCTGGAACTCCCTGCCCCAGTATGTCCGATCAGCCCCTACCTTGTCCACCTTTAGGAGATCCCTGAAAACTCATTTATTCAGGGAAGCCTATCCCACACCCACTTAACTGTCCCTGAGCCACCCCCATCAAATCATTCTCTGCAGCTATTACCTTTTGTACCACCACCCCCTCCCTTTAGAATGTAAGCTCTACGAGCAGGGCCCTCCTGTACCTTTTGTATTGAACTGTACTGTAATTGTGTTGTCCCCCCTATACATTGTAAAGCGCTGCATAAACTGTTGGCGCTATATAAATCATGAATAATAATAATATATACCGATTATACTGCAGCTAGCAGGATCCACTGCCTGCCTGTAGTATTATTAGTATGAGAACACCTGCACTTGTCTTCAGGTAGCTATACTGTAGGTGCAACTGTGCAGGGTACACAGTGCAGTAACTGAAAATACGTCAAGAGCCCACACAAGCACCTGGCTTCAGGAAGCTATACTGAAGGTGCAACTGTGCAGGGTACACAGTACAGTAACTGGAAATACGTCAAGAGCCTGCCTGTGCTATTAATAGGATCACAAGAAGCACACAAGCACCTGGCTTCAGGTAGCTATACTGTAGGTGCAACTGTGCAGGGTACACAGTACAGTAACTGGAAATACTGTAAAAACACCTGCCTGCCTGTCAGTATATTAGGAAGAGAAGAACAGGATCTAGCTAAACTGAATACAGTGTATATATATATATATATATACAACACCTTGGATGCATATATATACACAATACACTGTAAGTGCAGCTAACTGACTCGACCTGCTTACTCTATCTAACTTAAATCAAATGACACTGTCTCTCTGTCTATCTATCTCTCTCTCAACGCCGAAACACACTACACAGGGCCGCCGTGCAGGCGGCCTTATATAGTATGGGGCGTGTACTAAACCCCCTGAGCCAAAATTGGCCAAAGCCACCGTGGCTTTGGCCAATTACGGCTCTCTGTACAGACAGCGCTGTGATTGGCCAAGCATGCGGATCATAGTGCATGCTTGGCCAATCATCAGCCAGCAATGCACTGCGATGCCACAGTGAATTATGGGCCGTGACGCGCCACTCGAATTTGGCGTGATTGGCCCATAACGTTCGCAATTCGGCAAACGACCGAACACACGATGTTCGAGTCGAACGTTCGTTTGACTCGAACGCGAAGCTCATCCCTAGTCCTTAGTCTGCTTGTCTTCAGCAAACTGTTTGCAGGCTTTCTTGTGCATCATCTTTAGAGGAGGCTTCCTTCTGAGGCGACAGCCATGCAGACCAATTTAATGCAGTGTGTGGCATATGGTTTGAGCACTGACAGGCTGACCGCCCACCTTTTCAACCTCTGCAGCAATGCTGGCAGCACCCATACGTCTATTTCCCAAAGACAACCTCTGTATATGGCGCTGAGCACGTGCACTCAACCTTTTTGGACGACCATGGCGAGGCCTGTTCTGAGTGGAATCTGTCCTGTTAAACCGCTGTATGGTCTTGGCCACCGTGCTGCAGCTCAGTTTCAGGTCCTTGGCAATCTTCTTATAGCCTAGGCCATCTTTATGTAGAGCAACAATTCTTTTTTTAAGATCCTTAGGGAGCTCTTTGCCATGAGGTGCCATGTTGAACTTCCAGTGACCAGTTTGAGAGAGTGAGAATGATAACACCAAATATAACACACCTGCTCCCCATTCACACCTGAAATCTTGTAACACTAACGAGCCACATGACACCGGGGAGGGAAAATGCCTAATTTGGACGTTTTCACTTAGGGGTGTACTCACTTTTGTTGCCAGCGGTTTAGACATTAATGGCTGTGTGTTTAGTTATTTTGAGGGGACAGCAAATTTACACTGTTATGCAAGCTGAACACTCACTACTGTACATTGTAGCAAAGTGTAATTTCTTTAGTGTCACATGAAAAGATATAATAAAATATTTACAAAAATGTGAGGGGTGTACTCAATTTTGTGAGATACTGTATATATACATTTTTTTTGTATAAACTCAATCAACTTGAGACACAAAAAACACCACCATTACCTATCCACTACAGTAACCCCTAACACCAGGGTGGGTGGGAAGTTGCCACTTTTCCTGACTTCCTTGGAATGTGAAAGAACTACCTCACCGCAAAGACCTCTCATCTGAACCCTGCCCCTTCAACCTCTGCCTCCAATCCGGTAAGGGCTACACCCCCACCAAACACACTGACGTAGCTGACCGTTCCCTGATCCTGTTCCTCCCCTAGTCATGCAGCCCCTCCGTCCATTTTTTCCTACAGGTTTCACTTTACTTTCTATAATATGTCCTGTTTACAATCATATTAGGGCTATGATTCCAGCACAAAGAATTGCACAGTTTTGTTTTTTTACAAATGAAAATGTAAAAAGTAAAAAAAATAGAAATTAAACAAAACAAAAAATGAAAAACATATGAAATGCCAATAGTTAGCTTAGAAATAAAATAAAATAACCAGGAAAATAATAGTTAAATTAAAAGGGGAGTAGTGTAAGAAGGAATTATTTAAGATTGATTAGGACAAACAGGTTGAAAAATAATTCCATTTATGGCTTTATTGTACATAATTACATTGGTCTAGCTTGGACCAATGTAATTATGTATACACCAGGGTCCGCATCCCGCGCTGAGTGGCTGGGCTGATGCACTATGAACACAGGAGGTGTGCCACTCAGCACGGGTGCCATTCAGAGAATACTTTGCATTTTCTTAATAAATGCTATTTTTTCTCTGATAAGACAAAGGCAGAGAGCATGACATCAGACATGCTCTGAAAGGCGCCCATGCTGAGTGGCCAACCTCCTGCATTAAGTAAGCAGATGTGCAGCTGCTAAGGATGGGACCTATAAAAAAGTGATGATCACTGGAGTTCCATTGTCTACTTCAGTGATTTCCAGCTTCCAGGAGCATTGGCCAGGTATGGTATATACAGTTGTGCTCATAAGTTTACATACCCTGGCAGAATTTATGATTTCTTGGCCACTTTTCAGAGAAAATGAATGATAACACAAAAACTTTTCATTCACTCATGGTTAGTGTTTGGCAGAAAAGATGTTCCCTTTCTAGAGCCCTATTTATTCTTAATTTATCTCTGTGTGAATGTGTTGTGTAAATAAATCCATAGTATGCCATACACATCCAAGTCCAGGCATTCCATCACACTCTCAGCTTGGGTGTCAAAGATTTCATATTGAGTTTAATCTTTCTGACATTTAAAGCTAAATCTAACAGAGGCTTGTTGGCAATAAGAACCATAAGTGCCTATTATGCCGCGTACACACGGTCGGACTTTTCGTCTACAAAAGTCCAACGGACGCTGACGGACTAAAGCTGGCTGGTAATCCGATCGTGTGTGGGCTTCTCCGGACTTTCAACATACTTTTTTAGCCTCAAATCCGACGTACTTTAGATTTGAAACATGCTTCAAAACTTTACTTCGTAACTACGACGGACCCCGAAATCCGCTCGTCTGTGTGCTAGTCCGACGGACAAAAAGCCACGCTAGGGCACCTATTGGCTACTGGCTATGAACTTCCTTATTTTAGTCCGGTGTACGTCATCACGTAAGAATTCGACGGACTTTTGTGTGATCGTGTGTAGGCAAGTCTGTTCGTTAGAAAGTCCGCCGCAAGTCCGTCGAAAGTCCGCCGAAAGTCTGTCGGAAGTCTGTCGGACAGGCTGTCTGACTTTTGTAGACGAAAAGTCCGACCGTGTGTACGCGGCATTACACTATATAAGATGATTGAAGGAATATGGGCACAGAGGTGAGTGATATTTACACACCAGGCTCCATCATACCAGTCTGCTTTTATAAGTCAACAGGACTCCACTATAAAGCTTCCCTCTGTTTCCTGTGCTAAACTTGTTAAAACTTTGTCATTAACCACTTCAGCCCCGGAAGGATTTACCCCCTTCCTGACCAGAGCACTTTTTACAATTCGGCACTGCGTCGCTTTAACTGCTAATTGCGCGGTCATGCAATGCTGTACCCAAACGAAATTTGCGTCCTTTTCTTCCCACAAATAGAGCTTTCTTTTGATGGTATTTGATCACCTCTGCCGTTTTTATTTTTTGCGCTATACACGGAAAAAGACCGAAAATTTTGAAAAAAAATGATATTTTCTACTTTTTGTTCTAAAAAAAATCCAATAAACTCAATTTTAGTCATACATTTAGGCCAAAATGTATTCGGCCACATGTCTTTGGTAAAAAAAATGTCAATAAGTGTATATTTATTGGTTTGCGCAAAAGTTATAGCGTCTACAAACTAGGGTACATTTTCTGGAATTTACACAGCCTTTAATTTATGACTGCCTATGTCGATTCTTGAGGTGCTAAAATGGCAGGGCAGTACAAAACCCCCACAAATGACCCCATTTTGGAAAGTAGACACCCCAAGGAATTTGCTGAGAGGCATGTTGAGCCCATTGAATATTCATTTTTTTTGTCCCAAGTGATTGAATAATGACAAAAAAAAAAAAAAAAAAAAAAAATTACAAAAAGTTGTCACTAAATGATATATTGCTCACACAGGCCATGGGCATATGTGGAATTGCACCCCAAAATACATTTAGCTGCTTCTCCTGAGTACGGGGATACCACATGTGTGGGACTTTTTAGGAGCCTAGCCGCGTACGGGACCCCGAAAACCAAGCACTGCCTTCAGGATTTCTAAGGGCGTACATTTTTGATTTTACTCCTCACTGCCTATCACAGTTTCGGAGGCCATGGAATGCCCAGGTGGCACAAACCCCCCCCAAATGACCCCATTTTGGAAAGTAGACACCCCAAGCTATTTGCTGAGAGGCATGGTGAGTATTTTGCAGCTCTCATTTGTTTTTGAAAATAAAGAAAGACGAGAAAAAAAAATTTTTTTTTTCTTTTTTCAATTTTCAAAACTTTGTGACAAAAAGTGAGGTCTGCAAAATACTCACTATACCTCTCATCAAATAGCTTGGGGTGTCTACTTTCCAAAATGGGGTCATTTGGGGTTTTTTTTTGCCACCTGGGCATTCCATGGCCCCCGAAACTGTGATAGGCGGTGAAGAGTGAAATCAAAAATTTACGGCCTTAGAAAGCCTGAAGGCGGTGCTTGGTTTTCGGGGTCCCGTACGCGGCTAGGCTCCCAAAAAGTCTCACACATGTGGTATCCCCGTACTCAGGAGAAGCAGCAGAATGTATTTTGGGGTGTAATTTCACATATTCCCATGGCATGTTTGAGCAATATATCATTTAGTGACAACTTTGCGCAAAAAAAAATAAAAAAAATAAAAAATTGTCTCTTTCCCGCAACTTGTGTCACAATATAAATTATTCCATGGACTCAACATGACTCTCAGCAAATAGCTTGGGGTGTCTACTTTCCAAAATGGGGTCATTTGGGGGGGGTTTGAACTGTCCTGGCATTTTATGCACAACATCTAGAAGCTTATGTCACACATCACCCACTCTTCTAACCACTTGAAGACAAAGCCCTTTCTGACACTTATTGTTTACATAAAAAAATAATTTTTTTTTGCAAGAAAATTACTTTGAACCCCCAAACATTATATATTTTTTTTAAAGCAAATGCCCTACAGATTAAAATGGTGGGTGTTTCATTTTTTTTTTTCACACAGTATTTGCGCAGCGATTTTTCAAACGCATTTTTTGGGGAAAAAACACACTTTTTTACATTTTAATGCACTAAAACACACTATATTGCCCAAATGTTTGATGAGATAAAAAAGATGATCTTAGGCCGAGTACATAGATACCAAACATGACATGCTTTAAAATTGCGCACAAACGTGCAGTGGCGACAAACTAAATACATTTTTAAAAGCCTTTAAAAGCCTTTACAGGTTACCACTTTAGATTTACAGAGGAGGTCTACTGCTAAAATTACTGCCCTCGATCTGACCTTCGCGGCGATACCTCACATGCATGGTGCAATTGCTGTTTACATTTGACGCCAGACCAACGCTTGCGTTCACCTTAGCGCGAGAGCAGGGGGGACAGGGGTGCTTTTTTTTTTTTTTTTTTTTTTTTTCTTTATTATTATTATTTTTTTATCTTATTTTTAAACTGTTCCTTTCATTTTTTTTTTTTTTTAAATCATTTTTATTGTTATCTCAGGGAATGTAAATATCCCCTATGATAGCAATAGGTAGTGACAGGTACTCTTTTTTGCAAAAATTGGGGTCTATTAGACCCTAGATTTCTCCTCTGCCCTCAAAGCATCTGATCACACCAAGATCGGTGTGATAAAATGCTTTCCCAATTTCCCAATGGCGCTGTTTACATCCGGCGAAATCTACGTCATAAAATGCTCGTAGCTTCCGGTTTCTTAGGTCATAGAGATGTTTGGAGCCACTCTGGTCTCTGATCAGCTCTATGGTCAGCTGGCTGAATCACCGGCTGCATTTTCAGGTTCCCTGTTGAGACAGGAGAGCCAGAGAAAAACACGGAAGATGTTGGGGGGGGGGGCATTCCCTCCCACTGCTTGTAAAAGCAGTCTAGAGGCTAATTAGCCACTAGGATTGCTTTTACATGAAAGCCGACCGCTGGCTGAAAAGAATGATACCAAGATGATACCTAAACCTGCAGGCATCATTCTGGTATAACCACTCAAAGTCGTGAATGGCATACCTGAAGACAAAAAAATGGTTAACAATAAAGCACAGTAAACGGTAAGGTATAAAAAAATTGCATACCTGAAAAGCAAACATGATAAAACATAATAACAATAACAATAACAATAACAATAAAACATTGCAGAATAGAATACAGTAAAAAAGAGCAGAACAATAGAGAGAGAATAGAGAGAGAGAGAACAATAAAACGACAACTATTTTTATTTTATATTTTTGTTTGTGTTTTTTTTTTTTTACACTTTTTTTTGTAACTAACTATAATAACTGTAACCGGTTCCAGGTTCGGGTCTCTCAAAATGCGATGGCATCTTGGGAGACCCTGTGAAAGTGTGCCTAGTCTGTGCAATGTTGTACCCTACGCTAATACTCAACTAGTGCATGGTAGCGTTCAAAACATTCACCAATGCAAAGACCAGGATTGTCAGGACAGGAGGGACAATAATAGCGGGTGTCACGGCTATATCCGCGCTTGCTGCAGACACAACATATTTTTTGGGGGGTTCGCTGGGTAGGGGTACTCGGGAGGACATAAAGAAAATGCCTCTCATGCAGCCGACTGCATTTGGTTGGGGATGTGAATGGGGGAAGTACGGGCGCTGCAGAAGCGGTGGGTTCCCAATTAGGATTGGCGAATGCAGCAGGAAGGGCACTATGGGCATGACGGGCCTGTGTTTGTCTTTTTGGTGGCAGCGGGACACTACTTGTGCTTGCCACCTCACCAGCTTGAACTGCACTTATGGGACTCGCCACGTCACCAAGTGTTACTGCAGTGCTGGTTTGACTACGACCGGGGTGACAGTGATCGATCGATACTGCACTTGGGTGGGCTGGGCCGGGCCGGGCGGAGGGGCAAAACGCAGGTGCTAGCAGGTATCTGGGCTGATCCCGCTAACACTGCGTTTTTGGGAACCCTAAACTGCTGGGGACGCTAGTATAGATCTGATCGGATCAGATATTGATCCGATCAGATACTATACCACTAAGGGAGGTGTATGGTGCGTGTACGGTGCGTGCGTGGGTGTTCGCGGTACTGGCGCTAATCTGACGCTGCCTGGGGCAACGCATATCACCGCCGGGCGATCAGGGGGCTAAACCTTTATTCGGTAATAAACGGCGGGTGCCCTGACACTATAAAAAATAAACTAACTAACCAGCGTCACCCGTAACAGTTATACGGTGATCAGTGGTGAAAGGGTTAACTAGGGGGCAATCAAGGGGTTAAAACATTTATTAGATAGTATATGGGGGTCCCTGTCGCTATAAAACACTGACGGCGAACCTAAATATTTACGTCCCTAACTAGCGTCACCAGTGACACTAATACAGCGATCAGAAAAATGATCGCTTAGCGACACTGGCGACAGGGGGTGATCAAGGGGTTAAAACTTTATTAGGGGGGGTACTGGCGCTAATCTGACGCTGCCTGGGGCGACGCATATCACCGCCGGGCGATCAGGGGGCTAAACCTTTATTCGGTAATAAACGGCGGGTGCCCTGACACTATAAAAAATAAACGAACTAACCAGCGTCACCCGTAACGGTTATACGGTGATCAGTGGTGAAAGGGTTAACTAGGGGGCAATCAAGGGGTTAAAACATTTATTAGATAGTATATGGGGGTCCCTGTCGCTATAAAACACTGACGGCGAACCTAAATATTTACGTCCCTAACTACCGTCACCAGCGACACTAATACAGCGATCAGAAAAATGATCGCTTAGCGACACTGGTGAGGGGGGGTGATCAAGGGGTTAAAACTTTATTAGGGGGGGTAAGGGGGGTACCCTAGACCTACAGGGGGGTTACAGTAACTGTCCTAACACTGCTAACTGTCACAAACTGACACTATGCAGTAATCAGGAAAAAAAAAAAAAAAAAAAAAAAAAAACCTGCTTGGTGTCAGTTTGTGACAGGGGGGGGGGTGATTGGGGGGGGATCGGGGGGCGATCGGGGGGGGATCGGGGGTGTAATGTATGCCTGGCATGTTCTACTGTGTGTGTTTGTGTTGTGCACTTACTTACATGTCATCTCTCCTCGGCGCTGGAACGGAAACTGACAGCCGAGGAGAGATGACATCACATCCTCTGCCTCTGTGTACTATACAGAGGCAGGGGATGTTTGTCAGTGGCTGGGAGCGATCGCGAGGGGGGGGCCACGATCGGATGGTCTCCCCCTCGTCTCTCATCGCTCCCAACCAAATGCCGACCGCAGCTGGCACCGGGGGGGGGTCCGATCGGACCCCCCACCCGCGGGAAGGCAATCACGTTTCAGGTACGTGATTTTGCCTGCCCGTGCCGCTCTGCTCACGTATATAGGCGTGAGGCGGTCGGCAAGTGGTTAAAAATATGCCCAATTGAAGGTGTCGGGAACACTTTTAATAAGATTGACATCCCCAAGCTAGCAATATGCATTGGAGGATGATTATTTCTTAGTCATTGATCCATTGCCTACTTGTGATGGCTGAATTATACACCTAATTGTGTGAAAAATGTTGATTTCATGTCATGGCTAATAGTAAGTTGAATGACATTCCAGGTTCATTTTATCTGTCGAAAATGCCAGTGATGAGAAAATCTCTGTCAGAATTTTTAGTCTTGCCAAGTAATACAGAAATTATGAAGCTAAATTATGTTATCTGTTTACCTTGATGAAGTATTTGTAATATAGAATTAACACATAAACAGCGTGCCCATCGGCAGGACATGGCGTCTTGTGGGAGGGGGCAAAGGCACAAACTGCTGTAGGAAATGGCGTTCCTATACTGGAGTCTATGTGAGAAAAATAGTTGGTGATTCAACTCACCAGAACCAACCGATTCTATAACATATGTTTTAGGTGGAAATAAGCTTTACACAGCCCCTTATGAGTTACGTTTTTGAAGCAATTTTTTTACCATGAATATTGAAACATAGAAAAGTGATGGCAGAAAAAGACTGAGTATTTCATCGAGTCTGTGCATTTTTTTTCCGTTAACTTTATTGGTTGACTATAGATCTATGTTTGTCCCAAGTTTGAAGCCATTTACTGTTAGCTGTCTCACTACCTTTGCTGGAAGCTTATTCCAAGCATCAAGTACCCTTTCAGTAAAATAATACTTTCTAAAATTAGTTTTGAACTTTCCTTCAGTTAGTCTGAGGTCATGTCCTAATTTTCGTGATTTTGGTTTCATATTAAAAAACTGTCCTTCTGAACCTTATTCACCCCCTTGATGTATTTAAATTTTTCATTAATGTCTCCCCTTTGCCTTTTTTCCTCCAGATTGTACATATTAAGTTCCTGAAGTTGCTCTCAATATGTTTTATGGCTCAAACCTTTCACCATTTTTGTTACCCATCTCTAGACTTGTTCTATTTTTTCAATATCTTTGTGTAAGTGAGGTCTCCAGAACTTGAAGCAGTATTCTAAGTAAGATCCCACTAAAAATCTATATAGGGGAATCAGAACCTTCTTCCTCCTGCTGGTGATCCCTCTACTGATGCATCCTAGAATTCTATTCGCTTTTCCCACTGCCTGGTCACACTGTTTGCTCATTTTGCAATCATCTGAAATAAGTATCCCCAAATATTTTTCGTCAGTAGTGTTGGCTTACACTGTACCCCCAATGTTGTACTCTCTCAGGTGATTATTTTTCCCTAGGTGCATTATTTTACAGTTAGAAACATTGAACTGCAGTCTCCACTGCTTTAACCAATCTTCCAGCAATGCCAAATCATGTTCCATGTTACAGACACCTCCAGGGATATGAACCCTATTACACACCTTTGTGTCATCAGCAAAAATACATACCTTGCCCAACAAACCTTTAGTTATATCACTTACATATAGATTAAGTAGAACAGGACCCAGTACAGAGCCTTGTGGTACACCACTAGTGACTGGTCTCTATTCTGAGTGAACCTCATTTACAACCACACTCTGGTATTTATCCTTTAGCCAACTGCATATCCAATGAACCACCCAAGGGTTAAGTCCTACCTTGTGCAACCTTTGTGTCATTATATGGAACTGTATCAAATGCCTTGCTGAAATCAAGATATGCTATGTTCACAGCACCTCCCTGGTTAAAAACATTGGTAACAATGGCGGCCTGTCCATACGGGGCGAAGGGACGCCGCCCTCCTAACGCATTCATCTGATTACCTAACCTAAATGCGGGGCACCGGACGCATGGATTCCAATGGGGTTTTTTTTTTAGAAGCACATGATATGAGCCACAGGCTCTAATAGGCTTCAAAAAAGTGTGGGCTCGGGGCCCAGAGCACACCCAGTTGTGTGACAATAGCGAATTAATATTCACTATTGTCTTCCTGATTCTCCTCCAATCAAGGAAGCGGGTCCTGAGATCTGTCACCCAATTAGCCGAGAGGAGAAGCAATCCTATTGGCCGCCAAGGAGCAGGAGGGAGGAGATGCAGGGGAAGCCACCATGAAGCCACCCTGAAGCCATCATGAAGCACCAGGAGGAGGAGATACAGGGTGAAGCCGTCACCCGCCG
Source organism: Lithobates septentrionalis (assembly GCA_037952835.1). NCBI lineage: Eukaryota > Metazoa > Chordata > Amphibia > Anura > Ranidae > Lithobates > Lithobates septentrionalis. The sequence continues at coordinate 3,409,017 of JBBDGP010001237.1, forward strand.
CCTGGAGGAAATGCTGTCCATGACCTAGATGGGGTAAATGCAGGGCTGGTGACCAACTGACCGGGGGGGATTGTTTGCTGCCCCCCCCAAAAAAAATATACCACCAGCCTCCACTGATTGGTAACATAGTCAAAAAATCCAATCAGATTAGTCTGACATGATCTGCCCTCAGTAAAGCCATGCTGCTTTGGGTCCAGCAAGTTGTATATTTTTAAGTGATCAATGATCCTTCTTTTCAGGAGGGATTACATGGACCTGACTACAACTGATATTAAACTTGTATTTAAGACTTGTATTTGCCAGCTTCTACCTTGCTGCCCTTCTTGTGAATAGGTACAATATTAGCTGTCCGCCAGTCATGAGGAATTTCTCCTGTTAGAAGAGATTGATTAAAAAAATCTGTTAATGGTCCAACAATTATATCTCAAAGTTCTCTTAGAACTCTAGGATGAATACCATCAGGGCCCATTGCTTTATTAAGCTTTAACCGAATCAGTTCCTCTGCTACCTCTGTCTCCAAAAATCCTAAAAATGAACCATTATTACTAGAAACAATAAGATTTCCCAACTTATTTCTGAAAAGACTGAACAGAAGTAATTGTTTAAATGGTTTGCTACATCCAGGTCTCCCTCAACATACAGTATGTGTTGTGCCCAGTTTTCATTTTAGTGATCTCATTGTATTTTTTCCTTCTATCACTAATCTCCTTTCTTAATACATTTAGCAATGTCCTATTCTTTCTGTGCTTTGGCAACGCTGATAATGTGTTTGGCCTCCTTTTGTCTATTTTTATACTCTCTCTGTCAGCTATAACTCCTGTTTCCTTGAATCTTTTATATGCTATTTTTTCTGTACTATTTACTTACCTCTTTAATGAACCATATTGTTTTTTTTCTTCCGTTTATGCTTACTAACTTGCCTGACATATAATCTAGTTGCCTTTAGTATGGTAGACTTTACTAGTGCCACTGATTATTTACTCCTGCCATTTATTTACAACCTCTCAATTCATTTTTTAGAACTGTCCCCATTTCAGCAAAATTTGTCCTTTTGAAATCTAACTTTTGTATTTGTATATGATTCTTCAGTTCCTGTTTTAATATCAAACCAAAGGCATTGGTGATCAAAAATTTGAATTTGCAATGCATATCCAAGCACATGACATCTGAACTTTATAATTACATAGAAAGATAGACATTAAGGGGAAATAAATGAGGCATTTGGTCTTAGTGACAGCTTAAGATTATTCAGCCCTTTAGGAATACAGTGAGATGCATAGCTGTCACTGTGGTGACAGTTTAATCTATTTTTAAAGAGGTAAAATAAGGAACTAATATGACTGTATACTGCAATAAATTGTATTGCAGGTGTTGTATATGTATAAGGGATAATGATGACAAATATATAGTAAGCAGTCATACAAAAGCAAATATATTATGATGAATTTTTACTTCTTTTATTACTCTTGGTAACAACCTGTTGTGCATTAAGGGGTGGCTAACATGGGATGATGACCTATCTATCTTCTGTTTACTGTAACTAGGGATGTATTCTCTTCACCGTTCTACCTGCACCACTTGTGCTGGAGCAACAAAAGCATGAGGTCTATTTATAGTGGACAAAGAACCTCTAAAAACCAGGGAGGTCAGACTCATGTGGCTGATCTCTCTCACTACCCGTGCCTTACTTTTGGTTAGTGGAGTTACCAGTCATACTGACTGCCCGATAATGAGGTGCAGGAGGTGGAAAGGGCAAGGCACAGAAGGCAACCAAAAGAGCTGAGTGTTCTTTGCATATCCCAATGTCCCAATTTTCCAGAGTTGCAGGAATTCAGGAATTACAGCAATTCAAAAGGCTGATGCCTATTTTGTAATGTAAAGGGCAGTTTGTTATATATATTTACAATGTCCACAGGATTTGTTTAATAACTATGTTCCTAAACTTGCAAAGGATTTTTCTACAGATTATGGCGCTAAAATCATTGTAGCATATGTAATATGTAGTTTTTGCTGAGCCTGACTCTTCATGACCTCATGAACTTTGTACACACTATACATGATTCCACCACTTAAACCATACAGTTGAGTTATGGTTTTTGTACTACTGAAATAACAGGTTTCTCAAACTGTTACTCTTATTAAAGGATTACTTTCTGAAATAAAAAGGAAGTGAACCATATTTTCTGTCTTAGCAACATATTCCTTTCTTAAAACGCTGTGAAGATCCCAGCATGGAGCCAGCTGAAGTCTAAAGTTGACAATTATAGAAGTCAAGCTTGTAATAAATGAGAACATTGCTTGAGCAATTTATAAGTTAGGCTTTACAGCTATTTAAGGAAAAAATGATTTACTATCAGCAGGGAAATCTGATGTGAAATAATTGAAAGTAATACTGAGAGTTACATGGAAAAGTATTCTTCTCATAGTTATAGTTTACTGCACCTTTCCATAAATAGTAAATTGTATATAACAAAAAAGGCAAAAAGTAATAAAAAAAAGACAGCCTGTTATTGAGAACTTCATAGTTTCCAAACAAAATGTTTGATTTATCCGGAGTGACAGATAACGCGTCAAGCCGAGATTATGAAGAGTTTAACAGTATTATATAGAGCCAAGAGCCATTATTCAAGAGAATAGTGCAGAAGGCATTTGAAAACGTGTTTCTAAAGTATACAAGATAAATAGACATATTCATATTCTTCATATGGTATATGTAACTTATAATCAAAATTAAAACTAAACAAAGGTTTTATTTCTATTTATCCTGTGAAACCACAATAATGTCCAAGAGAATTTGCTGTTGCCTCAATAAAATGATGACGTCAGTAGACATTCAGTACTGATCTATAGTGAAGACTGAGGTTGCCAATGAGCACTATTCAGCCATGGAGATCAGGCACACAAAAGCTCCTATATTTACACCAGTCAATATCTTTCTTCAAGCAGACCTTGAGTATGAGATATTTTGTCACAATCAATGCATTCATACTAAGTATAATAACAGATATGCAGGTGTTTATTATCTCTTACAGTACCTCTCCTAACAATACCATCTTCCTTTCCCCTTAGAAAACTACCACTATCTTTATTAGGGCATCATGTGGGGTCAGCATCTACTTCCCTAACTAAATGAATTTCCCTTCCGAACACAGTCATGTAAATCCTGGTACCTGTGCAGTTTTCTTTATGAACCTTATTATGCTGGATGTACATATCGCTTTGTCACTGTGACTTGTGACTTATGTCGGGAGAATATTCACATTTTTCTTTTGTACAGTGAGCTTCAGAAGTATTGTCTAGCAACTGTATACAAATTTGCAGTAAACAGGAAGTAAGAATGGGATGTCATGTACCTGGTGGAGGTGCCTGAAGAGGATGGCCACTCTTACAGCTCTGGCTCAGGTCCGGGTGAACAGGTGGAGGAAGAGCAAAGGGTGTCACGAATGCCATGTTGTTTTTGCCAGCAGTTGGTATGGGTATGTACCACTGGGCAATGTTACTGAATTGCAGAACCTTATTTGTCCACAAGATGGCATTGCCAATTAGTCATGCCTAACTGTGGCTGGATTACAGGTTACCAGGAGCAGTCTGGGAGATGTAGTCTTGAAGAAGGCTTCTAACTACTGCTGTTCATGGGCCACAACTACAAGGGCCATAAGCACCTGGAAGCAGGAGGGACTATACAAAAGTAAAATTTTAGGAAGCAGCCGGGCAGTTGGAGGAAGTGTGCCAACTAGGTAAGATAGAGAGTTGTGCTGTGTTTCAAGCCTTGCAATGCCAAGCCACGCTGTGCAGAATCGTACCATCTGTGGTGGTAAGGTACCATCTGTGGTGAATTTTCTGGGCTAATTCCCAGTAGTTTGTACATTTAGTAGAAGTGGCATTGTAGTGTATGGCTTGTCGCCATTGGTTATTCTTAAAGGTCATGTGCAATTCCACTTCCCATTTTTGGAGGATAGAGCATGTGTATGTTTTGGTTTGTAGCAAGGGATATACAAATAAACCGCCCCTGAATCTCTCTTACTCCACTGCACCAAAGAAAAGTGCAAAGCTGTGTAAAAGATGTGTAAATGAATACAAAATGTGTGTACATACACAGTGTACAGTGAAAAAAGCTGACACTTAAATAAATACGTAAATTGATCAAAATCCCAAAACTATACCTCTCACATGTGTACAGATAGAGACAGCGGCGCTAATATAAATTGTGTAAAATAATGAGTCAGAGCAGCATGATGCCTATGACCCTCTACTTATACATAAAAATAATAATAATAATAGTGTCATGAAAAAAAAATTATTTTTATCATGAAAAAAATATTTTTTTTTTTAACACCCAGTGAAAATTTTTACTATAGATAATAAATTACAAGAAATGAATGATCAAGCTCAACAGTTGTTTTTCAATAGGTTACAGAGAGAAGGGGGTTGGGGTATAGGTACCCCTGGGACTTTTATGGTGCTTTTCAAAATTTAAATGGATAGATATAGAAAAATAAATCAAAAAAGAAATTAACACTGTATGCAAAATGCCAAACTGACTGTAAGTAATCTTTTGATTCAAAATCTTTAATAGTTTAAGAATATTACAAAACACCATCTAAAAACAAGCACAATTTTACAATCACGGTCAATCAATGTTTTAAAAATAGAGACCACTTTGCGATACCAATCTCAACATGTTTCGCTCAACACATGAGCTTCATCAGGAGTTTTTTGGTACAGGTGTGGCATACTATAGGTAAAAAAGAAAGAGAAAGAACAAAATACAAATCAGATACTTACAAAACATTTAAAGATGTAGCTTCAGAACAAAAAATACATTAAGTAATACTGAAAAGACAAATGGTATATATATATTTGCATACAAACAATGAATGTGTTATATGAAACTCTCAAGTTTCTACAGGTCTATGATGATGATAATCTAAACATGGTGAACAGATAATTATGATCATTATATTGATGTGTACTTTAGTTTCCAAGCCCACAAAAGCAAGATACAGTAATGTGGACATGGGAAAAGCATAAAACATAAAAGGTGGGATTTGCTTACCAAGCCCAAATAGGTTTGAAGATGAATAGTAGACAACTAGATTGTAAATGTATATAAAGTTCCGTGGCTCAAATACCAATCAATTGCATGCGTCTCACCCGCCTAGGACCTCCCAAAACCGTTTTTTGGTCCACAGAGGGGCCCGAGTGTAGAGTAACTGAAAGTTAGATATTGAAAAGAACAAAAATAATAATGAATTGCTTCTATATAGTCTACTGCGGGGTAGAGAGGGCAGTTAACATAGGAGCTGAGAAGTTTGAAAATTACCTTATAGGTTGAATCAAGGAGTGAATGTTCAGGGCTAAAATAGCCGTATACACAGAAACATAAGGGAGAGCAACGCTCCGGTTTCACCACAAGGTGGCACTCCAAGTTGACAACCCCTATGAGTCAGACCAAAAGATCCACGTATAGACACTGCCCCAATGAACTACAAAAAACAATACAATAAAACAGCCAATTACTATAAGGAGCTTCTTTAGCAGTATCATTGGTTCGGTCATCAACAGGAGATGACCCTCCACTGATGATCAGCTTCGCTTACCTGAGAGGTGAGGTGGATGCATACGGAAGGGGAGAGCGGCATATACCTCCCCTTGCAGCCTCAGAGCCACTGTCAGGAGATGGCGGCTATTAAGCCGTACTATATAGGTCCCTCCATCATGGTGGCGTCTGACGTCACCACCGGGATGCGGACGCATCGTGAGGCCCTCCCTCAGGTCGCTTGTGACCAATGGACAGCAAGGGGGCGAAGCCGGATACCATCCAGGTTCCGCCCCTCCTAGTCGGACGTATGTGCTTCAGGCACTCATAGCTCCGACAGTGTAGGTGGGCGCATGCGCAGGCCGGGAGCGAACGATGTTAGAGCCCGGCCGTCGCGCAGGCGCACTGCAGACGAGGCATAGAGGAAGAGATAATGAACGGCAACAAACTTCAAGTGTCAATCATTGCCTGTCAGGGGCAGGGCAGAAAAAAGACCAATCCTTGAATGCGTATCAGCCATATTGACTAGGGAGAAGGAGTGGGAAAGAAAGTTATATGCACATAGAAAGAGATATTGAAAAGTGGTAAATGTTTCAAAAAATACTAAGCAGTTTCCCAAACCCAATAATACTGTGTTCCAGCGATTTATAATATGGAATTAATGCCACTGAGAATACAGATGTCATGGCTTGCAGGATTAATTTAAAAGATGGGATAAAAGATAGAAATTAAATAAAATATATTTAAATATATTTAAATTATATTTAAATAGACAGACTAACTAGGGATAGCTTGCTGGTTTGGCCACAGGACCCATGTACCTTGAAAGGGAGTTTGATACCCTTAGGGCCCCCAGGGGAGGGTGATTGAGTACTCACTCCAAACCCTAAGTGCCCGTGGCGTCCGTGCGGACCAAAGCAAAAAAGGGGGGGAAGAGAGGGCCTCAAATGGCGGGAGAGACAGCAATCATTTACATAGTTTTGTCAAAAAACTGAATTTGTTTTAAGGAAATAATAAATTTATATTGGCTTGGGAAGAAAACCCCACTATATATGAACACAACCAGGAAATAACCACATAGAAGGGACAAAAAATACATAATATATACAAAAAATGTATACTAGAATTGTGTATCATGAAATCTTGACAAGTCTAGATGGAATAAACAAAGGCAGATACATCTGGTGGACTAAAGGAATGGTTTGAAACTAAACGCATCATTGAGGCCTGGAGGTTTTAGGGCGGACAAGGTGTGTATCCAACGGGTCTCACGTTGCAAGAGTATCTTATCATAGTCACCCCCACGTTCCCCTGGGGGGACATGTTCCAACGCAAAAAAATGTGAAAAAATGAATCAGACTCATCCAACTCTTCTGCTTCCTCCTCTCAGGCACAGAGTACCAGAAGCTCCAACAGTCAGGAGACAACAAAGGGCGCAAAGGACCATACCAATACGGGCACAGTAAGGTGCACTCCACACGCAAAGGCCCCAATAGTTACACGAGCCAATTCGGCCAAAGGTTCGTCCACTTACGCACCGAGTCACCCGGAAACGTATATGAGCACCCCTTCTGCGAACACTCCCTCTCTTCCCTTGTCTCCTAAGCTACAAGTAAGTAATATTAATTCTGCACCTACACATTCGGATTTTTGTCCAGCACCGATATTCTCTCAACCAGTGACGGACTCCAAGAAAGCAGGGCCTCTAGAGACATCGACGAAAGGGCCGCGGACAACTTCGAAGTGATAAATCTATCTTCCCATACTCTTTCAGCTGAACAAATATCAGTTCTCAAATTAGGTTTGACCTTCTGCCCCACGCAGAGGGTCGACCAATTTGAATTGATTAAAGATATCAATCTTTTTTCTAGAAGGTTGATGTTTAAAATAATATTTGACAAGCTTGATTCATTCTTAAATGACCAGTCTCTTGGGGACCCTGCTTGGCGTGATATGACCATTGCAGATATTAAAGCTCTAGAGGAGTTGATGGAGCTGTGGGATGAGGGTGGTCTGGAGGAGAGTGATCTGCTGGAGGCAGACTCTCTCCTGGCCAACACGGACCCCCCCCCTCCCCCACCTCCATCCTCCCCACCTACTTTCTTGCCATGTCTCCCATCTAGACCTAGGGAATACAAGCCCAAATCTCGTACTTTCCCGACCCTTCAGGGTAACCCCAATGTGTGGGCGTTCACTAGACAGGTTACCAATGAAATCTCCCAAACTAAATGGAAGGATATATCTAGATCCAACTTAACTGCCTCCCAATTAGAGGCCCTCAAACTCCTACAAAATAGGACGCCACGGGCACTTAGGGTTTGGAGTGAGTAATCAATCACCCTCCCCTGGGGGCCCTAGAGGTATCAAACTCCCTTTCAAGGTACATGGGTCCTGTGGCCAAACCAGCAAGCTATCCCTAGTTAGTCTGTCTATTTAAATATAATTTAAATATATTTAAATATATTTTATTTAATTTCTATCTTTTATCCCATCTTTTAAATTAATCCTGTAAGCCATGACATCTGTATTCTCAGTGGCATTAATTCCATATTATAAATCGCTGGAACACAGTATTATTGGGTTTGGGAAACTGCTTAGTATTTTTTGAAACATTTACCACTTTTCAATATCTCTTTCTATGTGCATATAACTTTCTTTCCCACTCCTTCTCACTAGTCAATATGGCTGATACGCATTCAAGGATTGGTCTTTTTTCTGCCCTGCCCCTGACAGGCAATGATTGACACTTGAAGTTTGTTGCCGTTCATTATCTCTTCCTCTATGCCTCGTCTGCAGTGCGCCTGCGCGACGGCCGGGCTCTAACATCGTTCGCTCCCGGCCTGCGCATGCGCCCACCTACACTGTCGGAGCTATGAGTGCCTGAAGCACATACGTCCGACTAGGAGGGGCGGAACCTGGATGGTATCCGGCTTCGCCCCCTTGAAGTCCATTGGTCACAAGCGACCTGAGGGAGGGCCTCACGATGCGTCCGCATCCCGGTGGTGACGTCAGACGCCACCGTGATGGAGGGACCTATATAGTACGGCTTAATAGCCGCCATCTCCTGACAGTGGCTCTGAGGCTGCAAGGGGAGGTATATGCCGCTCTCCCCTTCCGTACGCATCCACCTCACCTCTCAGGTAAGCGAAGCTGATCATCAGTGGAGGGTCATCTCCTGTTGATGACCGAACCAATGATACTGCTAAAGAAGCTCCTTATAGTAATTGGCTGTTTTATTGTATTGTTTTTTGTAGTTCATTGGGGCAGTGTCTATACGTGGATCTTTTGGTCTGACTCATAGGGGTTGTCAACTTGGAGTGCCACCTTGTGGTGAAACCGGAGCGTTGCTCTCCCTTATGTTTCTGTGTATACGGCTATTTTAGCCCTGAACATTCACTCCTTGATTCAACCTATAAGGTAATTTTCAAACTTCTCAGCTCCTATGTTAACTGCCCTCTCTACCCCGCAGTAGACTATATAGAAGCAATTGATTATTATTTTTGTTCTTTTCAATATCTAACTTTCAGTTACTCTACACTTGGGCCCCTCTGTGGACCAAAAAACGGTTTTGGGAGGTCCTAGGCGGGTGAGACGCATGCAATTGATTGGTATTTGAGCCACGGAACTTTATATACATTTACAATCTAGTTGTCTACTATTCATCTTCAAACCTATTTGGGCTTGGTAAGCAAATCCCACCTTTTATGTTTTATGCTTTTCCCATGTCCACATTACTGTATCTTGCTTTTGTGGGCTTGGAAACTAAAGTACACATCAATATAATGATCATAATTATCTGTTCACCATGTTTAGATTATCATCATCATAGACCTGTAGAAACTTGAGAGTTTCATATAACACATTCATTGTTTGTATGCAAATATATATATACCATTTGTCTTTTCAGTATTACTTAATGTATTTTTTGTTCTGAAGCTACATCTTTAAATGTTTTGTAAGTATCTGATTTGTATTTTGTTCTTTCTCTTTCTTTTTTACCTATAGTATGCCACACCTGTACCAAAAAACTCCTGATGAAGCTCATGTGTTGAGCGAAACATGTTGAGATTGGTATCGCAAAGTGGTCTCTATTTTTAAAACATTGATTGACCGTGATTGTAAAATTGTGCTTGTTTTTAGATGGTGTTTTGTAATATTCTTAAACTATTAAAGATTTTGAATCAAAAGATTACTTACAGTCAGTTTGGCATTTTGCATACAGTGTTAATTTCTTTTTTGATTTATTTTTCTATATCTATCCATTTAAATTTTGAAAAGCACCATAAAAGTCCCAGGGGTACCTATACCCCAACCCCCTTCTCTCTGTAACCTATTTAATAGGGATGCGGTGCTATGGGTTAACGGTCCCTGCCCTCTAACAATATTAGTTGTTTTTCAATCTTCTTATGTGAAAAATCTTCTACTCTTCCACCACACCACTGTGATAGTGACACCACTCCCTCTGAAGAGCGCACTCACCAGATTGTATATTCTCCCACTCTCGCGCTCGGCAAAACAGCAATTGAACCACACCTGGGTTGCATGTGATGAACCATGACTCCAATCAAGCCAGCTCCATATGTGAAAAAATGAATAAAGTGTTCCACATAGCGTGATACCATTTTGACAGATTTATTAAAATCACTCCAAACACACTTCAATGGTTACACTCACTTTTAAACTGAAAAATAAAGGCCTTTAAAAAATCTACAGCAAGCAACAGCATCAGTGATCCAACGGTGCACCGCGGTCACAGCGGACCTGAAGTGGGATCTGGTGTATCTCTCACCCAACCTTCAAATTTAAAGAAGTCTTTTCGACGAAACATGTCTGGGGCGTGGTTACACGGCATCCCATTGCACTGACATTAGACGCCGCTGTCTGAGGAGGACTACACCGATCGGATGGCTGGGCCTTAGAAGGTTGGGTGAGAGATACACCAGATCACACTTCAGGTCCGCTGTGACCGCGGTGCACCGTTGGATCACTGATCCTGTTGCTTGTTGTGCTTGCTGTGGATTTTTTTACAGGCCTTTATGTTTCAGTTTAAAAGTGAGTATAACCATTGAAGTGTGTTTGGAGTGATTTTAATAAATCTGTCAAAATGGTATCACGCTATGTGGAGCACTTTATAAATTTTTACACATATGGAGCTGGCTTGATTGGAGTCACGGTTCATCACATGCAACCCAGATGTGGTTCAATTGCTGTTTTGCCGAACACGGGAGTAGGAGGCTATACAATCTGGTGAGTGCGCTCTTCAGAGGGAGTGGTGTCACTATCACGGTGGTGTGGTGGAAGAGTAGAAGATTTTTCACATAAGCAGATTGAAAAACAACTGTTGAGCTTGATCATTCGTTTCTTGTAATTTATTATCTATAGTGACACTTTTCACTGGGTGTTAAAAAAAATAATTTTCATGATAAAAATATTTTTTTTTTTTCATGACACTATTATTATTATTATTTTTATGTATAAGTAGAGGGTCATAGGCATCATGCTGCTCTGACTCATTATTTTAGACAATTTATATTAGCGCCACTGTCTCTATCTGTACACATGTGAGAGGTAAAGTTTTGGGATTCTGATCAATATGTGTATCTTTTGCTTGTAGAAAATTATAGAATAATACAATCCCTTTTGCGGTAGATGAATCAGATGTCCAGAAGGACCAGGCCTTTTTGTTAATATGTGGAATAGGGACCAAGTTTTTCTGCAAGTTAGATAATACTTGTCTGTGACCAAATATTCCTTGAAAAGAAATAGCGTAGTCCTTCAGTAGGTCTTCAAAGAGGGGGAGTTTGTCATTATTTAGTATAGTTATATTAGGAATGGATTTTACTCCTTTATACGGGTGGAGGAGAAACTGAGGTAGCAAAAAATGAAATACCTCAAAGGGAATAAGAGTCCCTGTAGTATTAAAAGCACTCCCATGTTCCTGTGTGAACTATTCCCACACCGATATTGCCACTTTAATTTTAGGGTGGGTCATTTTGAAGCATGAGTTTACTAAGTAGTGGACATATAGAAGGGTGCTAAGATCACCTTTATGAACAAAGCTTTGTTTATTGTTTCGCCATTGTATGTTGCAGATAGGGTTAAACCAGTGTCTAAGTTGATCCAGGGCTACTGCAGTATAATTATCTGGGGTCTGGAAAGCCAATTCCACCTTTCTCTTTTATGAGGAATCAGGGTGGCGTAGGGGCATCTAGGTTTTTTACCAGCCAAGATATAGTAGCTAAATAATCGCTTGTTAGAGGTAAAGAAGAGGGGAGGAACATAGATGGGAAAGGCTCAGAATAAATATAGAAGTTTGGGTAGCACTAATATCTTGAGAGCTGCAGCTCTTCCAGCCTTCAGTTAAGATATGATTTAAACTGTGGCCTTTTAAATAAAGCCTCTGTTTTAAAGTTCCTTCCACTGAAATCAGAAGACAAAGCACCAAAACTGCAAAAGCTGTTTTTTTTATCATTAAAGCAACATGACAAATTAATTTAAATCTAATTTGTTGATCCAAAACCTGGCATTTAAAATTTGGATGTGTGTTGGTCGAAACCCAAGGTTGCTGCCAAGGTTCCTGTCTACTCCCTCTCATACCACAGACTGAAATTAAATACAGAGAAAATTGCAGATAAAGGCATATAAAATAAAAATTATATTTGTATACTGACTGCTTTCCTTACATGTATAAACCTCATACAGTTTTCAAGATACAACAATTTTCATAATGGCGGTCATTTAGAACAAAGTAACTGCATTTAGACACCCTATATTGCCTAATATATACATTTCTACACTTTATACCAGAACAAAATAGAAAGAACAGGTTTGTAGAGCTTTGAATGTGCTTTCAAAGTGTCTTTAAAGATTAACTTTAGAAAAAAAATGGCAAACAGGCAGGATTTGAATGCAGAAGAGACATAATGGGGTTGATTTACTAAAACTGGAGAGTGCAAAATCTGCATAGAAACCAATCAGCTTCCAGGTTTTATTGTCAAAGCTTAATTGAACAGGCTAAAGTTAGATGCTGATTGGCTACCATGCACAGCTGCACCAAATTTTTCACTCTCCGGTTTTAGTAAATGAACCCCACAATGGGGAAGATTTACTAAAACTGGAACACTCAGAATCTGGTGCAGCTGTGCATAGTAACCAATCAGCTTCTAACATCAGCTTGTTCAATTAGGCTTTGACAATAAAACCTGGAATCTGATTGGTTTCTATGCAGAGCTGCACCAGATTTTGCACTCTCCAGTTTTAGTAAATCTGTGCTTATGTCTCTTCTGCAGTAAAGTTTCTTACTTGCCTGTCTGCCCTTCATACATGCGCAGCTCAGTATCAGTTTTGGCAATGCCAAGATAAATGAACTCCTGGGGATGTACAGGAGTGACGTCATCTCGGCCCAGACAATAAATACAGCCGATGTTCAGTACCTGAAAGCAGACTGGTCGAAGATGTGAGTGACTGGCAGGGAGCTCCAGGACACCGCAGCATCGGAATGAACGTGGGTATAAATCAGCTTTAAGGCAAACACTGCTGTAGTAACTGCCACAATGATACCCTGGCAGGGAAGGGAAGGCCACAGAACTTACCATATCATATCCTGAATAAAAACCACAATTCTTCACAAATAAATACATAAACAAAAAAAAAATATTTCTATGACTTAATGTTACCTACATCTAAATATATATAAATATATATATATATATATATATATATATATATATATATATATATATATATATATATATATATATTGTAAGATTGAGGTTATCAGACTCAAATGGTAGGTGCGTTTTCCAGTGAGTACGCCAGTACAAAACTGTATTTTTAAGGGCCTGTTAGCCCACTTTTTTTTAAAAGCACGGAAAAGTTCACAAAGACATCAGTACCCACGCAGGGGGGTTCCACCATTACTGTATCTTGCACACTCAATACTTTAGCCTCCTGGCTTACATTCTTGCCATATGGCTGATTCAGGCCTTTAGCCTAGGCCTTAGGTCTTCTCCTCAGACCCGAAAGAGTTTCCTAGAGTTAAGCTTACTCCTAATCAGCGCCTTGCTGCTCTGTCACAAAGTACGTCTGCCTCCGGCAGACATGCATGCTCTGGCTGCCCCCTGCAGCCTCTGACTCCTCTCAGAGGAATGGGAGTCCATCTGACTCCCATGCACAGACTTCCTGTCTGTTGGGTGAAACCCTGAGCCATAGCCAGGTCACAACTAATGAGCCCAGCACACAGCTGTGCAATCAGCGTGCCTTTCTCTCCAAAATCTGGCGTAAACCAGTAATCTTCCAGGTAGCACAGGGTCCTACTGCCACAATATATACTGTATATATCATTAATTTATAGATAATGGCGCACAGTTTGAATGTACAGTACAATATATCAAATTTAGATTGTTAACAAAATCCTTGTGGACTTACATAGGATTAAATGTATTCATACAAATTGGATTAGCTTGCATTAAACAGTGATTTGAACAAAAAAAAAAAATTGAAAACTTAAAATTAGCTACCCATGAATGATTTTAATTGAATCATTTAATTTTTAATCCAAAACGTGGGTTTAAAATCCCCTCTAGTCATGTCCAAATGTCTTTTGCTATTAAATTAGACCTCGCGTTTTGGGTAATATTCTTGAAGGATTTCAACAATAGGACTTTGTTAAAGCAGGACTTTGTTATTAATAATGATTTTGAAATATTCACTGATGCAGCAGTTTCTATAGACTTTGCGGCTTACTGTAAGGGCAATTGATGGGTATTAAGTGGTCTTACAGAAAACATTGTACCCCTCAATCGTTTCTCAGCGGTACTTGGGCTCCAAATCATGACCATAGGACTTTAATTAGAACTGATAATAAGGGTGTTCTTTCCTCCTTAAATTTTCTTGTCTTTAAATCCTTTCCAGTAAGTAAACTTTTGCGTAATCTGAGTTTTAAATGTTTGGATTCAAACATATGGCTTAAGGCTTAATATGTTCCTGACAGAGTCAATTAAATTGCAGACTCTTCGCACCATACCTAGATAGTTACATAGTTAGTAAAGTTGAATAATGACACCAGTCCAACCTGAGTAAGTGTGGGTGCGTGTCTACAGTTGTCCCTATCCCTATATATTGTGTCTCATTAAGATGCTCATCCAATATTATTATTTATTTAAGGTACCCATATAGCACCATCAATTTACGCAGTGCTCCACACATACATAGCACACTCACATCAGTCCCTACCCTCAAGGAGCCCTCAATCCAAGGTTCCAAACACACATTCCTATACTAGGGCCAGTTATTTTGGACAGAAGCCAATTAACTTACCAGCATGTCTTTGGAATGTGGGAGGAAACCAGAGTACCCAGAGGAAACCCACGCAGGCACAGGGAGAACATGCAAACCCCAGGCAGGTAGCAAAGTGGTTGGGATATGAACCAGGAACCCTTTTTACAGTTAGGCGAGAGTGCTACCCACTAAACCACTGTGCCGCCCAGATCTCCCATTTCCGCCAGCTGATCCCAAACCCAGATGCAGAAGGAGTTTGGGATCTGATTTGAATGTAGTTTTCTCGTACATCAAACATTTGGTGAGCCCTGCATCCTTAGTAAACTATTTCTTCACTTGGCCCCTATGGTGTTTGCTTGATTCATAATCTCAACATACTTTTGTTTTGTTTTCTGAAATGTCTATATTGTCAATTATTTATGTAGTTGTAAGTATTCCTAATCTTAAAGTGGTTGTAAACCCTTTACAACCACTTTTTGCTATAGGTAAGCCTATATTTAGGCTTACATGTAGCTACATTGGATATCTCCTAAACCTGAACTGTTTAGGAGATATCCCCTGTATTTGCATGTGCCGACGTCATCGACACATGCGCACTGAAGCAACGGCACGTACGTGCTGTTGCTTCAGTTAGACTGTGCCGTTGCCGGCGGCTCCCGCTCGCATGCGCGGGAGTGACGTCATTGCGACTCTGGCCAATCACAGCGATGAAGCCGGCGATACCTGGAAGTTACTCCGGGAGCGATGTCGGCCGCCGAAGCGGGGTGCGAGGATGGCTGCAGGGGCTCCGATCTCAGTTAAGTAATTCATAATGAGCTAGTATACTATGCATACAAGCTCATTATGCCTTTGTCTTGCAGGTTTTTTTTCTGGGGTTTACAACCACTTTGAATTTGCAATATATAGTATAAGTGGGTATATCTTTTTTTTCTAACTACAGAATTAACCTTCTTGTACTTGCTATTTTCTTTTACATAAGTGTTAAAAAGGTTATCGTCATGTTTTCTTTAGTCCTGATGATGTGACCAATTTCTCCACATATTTTGAGAAAAAAACTTTAATTGTAGCAAGGAGCACATGATAGGGCAATGCACATCAAAAACAAACAAAAATTCCTAGCTCAGTTACCAACTAGCCTGCAACAAAACCAAATTGACCCAGTTCATGTTGAAAGCAAGGGGTTTACATGCACACATTTGCAAACATATGTGTAAGCCACAGTGGCCATGTCAAGAAGGCACCCTAGCTTACTGCGGTCCTAACTAACTGTTTCAGTTTGCTCTTTAGAGTTCAAATCACTTTGTTTTCGATCAACCTTTTCTTTTTTGGTGCATTTAGAATCCCTAATTTGCTTTATAGGAGTAGGAATTATTTAGATTCTGGTCTCTTTTTTGCTGACTTTTTAAGGTGATATCTTAAAAATCTTCTTATAAAAAAAAAATAAACAGATCAATTGGTCAGGGGCAAACGGTTCTCCCTTTGTGCCTTGCCTTATAGCCGTATCTGCCTTGTTACCATTGCTCAAAAATATATTTACAGCACTAACTATCAGCTTCCAAAGCCTTTTTGTTCATCTTCATGATTGCTCCTTAACTATATACAAGTTTAAAGTGGTACTCAAAAATTTTTATTGGCCCTTGGCCAGCTGATGATGTTACCCGAAGAACTGCCCCTTGTGACGTCCCTTGTCATCACAAGGTGTGGGTTCTCCAGGTGACATCATTGGATGGCTATAAGTAAAGGCAGACAGCGGGAGACAACACAACAGAGGAAGACAGCATTAGAAGAAGATTGTTTTTTTTTTGTTTGTAAACGGCAATGAGGAAGAAGACAGCAGAAGGAGACTACAGCACAAGGAGCAAACAGCACCAGGGGGAGAAGACTGCACCGGAGGAAGAAGAAATTACCAGAGGAAGAAGACATCGCTACCACATCACGGATCTTGTGGACAGATTACTGGGAGGGGCTGGGGAAGACCCGGCTGTCATGGTGCACGTTGGCACCAATGACAAAGTCAGAGGCAGATGGGGTGTCCTAAAGAACGATTTTAGGGACTTAGGAGCTAAATTGAGGAAAAGGACCTCCAAGGTAGTGTTCTCAGGAATACTACCGGTACATCGAGCCACACCAGAGAGGCAGAGGGAGATTAGGGAAGTAAACAAGTGGCTGAAGAGCTGGTGTAGTAAGGAGGGGTTTGGGTTCCTGGAGGACTGGGCCGACTTCTCAGTCGGTAACCGGTACTATAGAAGGGACGGACTGCACTTAAATGAGGAGGGTGCAGATCTGCTGGGAATGAAGATGGCCAAAAAGTTAGAGGGGTTTTTAAACTAGGCGATGGGGGGGAGGGTCCAGAGACAGTGATAGCCAGCGCAGAAGATATTCCAGAGGGTAGTATTGGGGGCATTAGTGGTAGGTTAACCAAAGCACAAAAACACAAGGTGAGTATAGTAGCAAGTCCAAGTTGCAATCTTGAAACACCCAATACGAGGACAATATGCGACCGGTCTAAACTATGTGGCATGTTCACCAATGCCAGGAGCCTGGCGGACAAGATGGGTGAACTAGAGATACTGTTGTACAAGGAGGATTTGGATTTTGTGGGAATTTCAGAGACCTGGTTCAACAGCTCTCATGATTGGCTGGCAAACATTCAAGGGTATACCCTATACCGCAAGGATAGAGAGGGTAAAAAAGGGGGAGGGGTATGCCTATATATCAAGAATAATGTACAAGTGAATGTGAGAGATGACATCACTGAGGGGGCTAGGGAGGAGGTGGAATCTTTATGGGTAGAGCTCCAAAGGGATGAAGCTAAGGGGAAAATAATACTGGGAGTATGCTATAGGCCCCCTAACCTGAGGGAGGAAGTGGAGACAGATCTCCTATCACAAATTGGATTAGCAGCAAGGATGGGAAGTGTTATCATAATGGGGGATTTTAATTATCCAGACATAGACTGGGCGGAGGGAACCGCGCATTCATTTAAGGCTCGCCAGTTCCTTAATGTCTTGCAGGACAATTTTATGGGTCAGATGGTAGACGCACCAACTAGAAATAAAACATTACTAGATCTACTGATTACCAACAATACAGACCTGATAACAGATGTGGAAATACGGGGCAATTTAGGTAACAGCGATCACAGGTCAATTAGTTTCAGTATAAATCACACAAATAGGAGACATGAAGGGAACACAAAGACACTGAATTTCAAAAGAGCCAACTTCCCTAAACTACAAACCTTGCTAAAAGGCATAAATTGGGATAAAATATTAGGAACAAAGAATACAGAGGAGAGATGGGTTTGCTTTAAGAGCATATTAAATAAGGGCATTAGCCAATGTATCCCATTGGGTAATAAATTTAAAAGAGCGAATAAACATCCTGGATGGCTTAACTCCAATGTAAAAATGCATATAAAAGCAAAGGAGAAGGCCTTCAAAAAATACAAGGTTGAGGGATCATCCACAGCATTCAGAATTTATAAAGAATGCAATAAGAAATGTAAGGGTGCAATTAGGATGGCTAAGATAGAACATGAAAGACACATAGCGGAGGAGAGCAAAAAAAATCCCAAGAAATTCTTTAAGTATGTAAACAGTAAAAAAGGGAGGACAGACCATATTGGCCCCATAAAGAATGAGGAAGGACATCTGGTTACAAAGGATGGGGAGATGGCAGAGGTATTGAATTTATTCTTCTCCTCAGTATACACGAGTGAATCGGGGGGCTTCAGTAACCAAAACTGCAGTGTTTATCCTCATGACACAACACAGGAAGCACCTACATGGTTAACAGAGGACGGAATTAAAATTAGACTTGAGAAACTTAACATTAATAAATCACCGGGACCAGATGGCTTGCATCCGAGGGTACTTAGGGAACTCAGTCAGGTGATTGCCAGACCGTTGTTCCTAATTTTTACAGACAGTCTATTGACTGGAATGGTACCAGCTGATTGGAGAAAAGCCAATGTAGCACCAATATTTAAAAAGGGCCCAAAAAACATCCCTGGGAATTACAGACCAGTTAGCCTAACATCAATAGTATGTAAACTCTTGGAGGGGATGATAAGGGACTATATACAAGATTTTAGTAATAAGAATGATATCATTAGCAGTAATCAGCATGGATTCATGAAGAATCGTTCTTGCCAAACCAATCTATTAACCTTCTATGAGGAGGTGAGTTGCCATCTAGATAAAGGAAGGCCCGTAGACGTGGTGTATCTGGATTTTGCAAAAGCATTTGACACAGTTCCCCATAAACGTTTACTGTACAAAATAAGGTGCGTTGGCATGGACCATAGGGTGAGTACATGGATTGAAAACTGGCTACAAGGGCGTGTTCAGAGGGTGGTGATAAATGGGGAGTACTCAGAATGGTCAGGGGTGGGTAGTGGGGTCCCCCAGGGTTCTGTGCTGGGTCCAATCCTATTTAATTTGTTCATAAATGACCTGGAGGATGGGATAAACAGTTCCATCTCTGTATTTGCAGACGATACTAAGCTAAGCAGGGCAATAACTTCTCCGCAGGATGTGGAAATCTTGCAAAAAGACCTGAACAAATTAATGGGGTGGGCGACTACATGGCAAATGAGGTTCAATGTAGAAAAATGTAAAATAATGCATTTGGGTGTCAAAAATATGAATGCAATCTATACACTGGGGGGGAGAACCTCTGGGGGAATCTAGGATGGAAAAGGACTTGGGGGTCCTAGTGGATGATAGGCTCAGCAACGGCAGGCAATGCCAAGCTGCTGCTAATAAAGCAAACAGAATATTGGCATGCATTAAAAGGGGGATCAACTGCAGAGATAAAACGATAATTCTTCCGCTCTACAAGACTCTGGTCCGCCCGCACCTGGAGTATGCTGTCCAGTTCTGGGCACCAGTCCTCAGGAGGGACGTACTGGAAATGGAGCGAGTACAAAGAAGGGCAACAAAGCTAATAAAGGGTCTGGAGGATCTTAGTTATGAGGAAAAGTTGCGAGCACTGAACTTATTCTCTCTGGAGAAGAGACGCTTGAGAGGGGATATGATTTCAATTTACAAATACTGTACTGGTGACCCCACAATAGGGATAAAACTTTTTCGCAGAAGAGAGTTTAATAAGACTCGTGGCCACTCATTACAATTAGAAGAAAAGAGGTTTAACCTTAAACTACGTAGAGGGTTCTTTACTGTAAGAGCGGCAAGGATGTGGAATTCCCTTCCACAGGCGGTGGTCTCAGCGGGGAGCATTGATAGCTTCAAGAAACTATTAGATAATCACCTGAATGACCGCAATATACAGGGATATGTAATGTAATACTGACACATAATCACACACATAGGTTGGACTTGATGGACTTGTGTCTTTTTTCAACCTCACCTACTATGTAACTATGTAACCAGTAAAAAAAGACACGTTGGAGCTACAGCGGGGGACATTTTTCATTTTTAATAAAGGACTTGCCATAAATATTCTCTTTTTTTTTTGAAAACTTCACTGCATTTTGGGGTGAATGGGTAGGGGTACAATGTACCCCATACTCATTCACATGGGGGGCAGGGATCTTAGGGCCCCCTTTCTTGAAGGGGGCTTCCAGATTCTGATAAGCCTCCTGTGCAAATACCCCCACAAGCACCAGCCAGGGTTGTGGGGAAGATGCCCTTGCCCCCATCAACATGGGGTAAGGTGCTTTGGGGCGGGGTCAGAGCCCCCCACCTTAAAGCACCCATCCCGCCATGTTGAGGGCATGCGGTCTGGTATGGTTAAGGGGGGGGGGCGCTCGTTCATCCCCTCCCTTTCCTGACCTGCGGGGCTGATTGCTCAAATAAGGGTCTGGTATGGATTTTCGGGGGGGGCCCACGGAATTAAACATAAAAATTGGAGTAGGAGGGTCCCCTCCAAATCCATACTAGAACTAAGGGCCTGGTATGGACTTGGGGGGGGGGGGACCATTCACAGTTTTTTCACTTTTTTTTGCCGACAATTTTTATTTACAATTAGCTATCAGCGGGGTTGAAACATAGATTCTTTGACAGAATTTTAACTCGATATAAGATAATATAAGATATAAGACAACAAGATAAATATTAAACACGATATTTACCAAATTAGGCTTTCTTCCCCAAAACATGTATTGTAATTTTTCAGTTTATTCCTTAGTCGTTCCATCCTTCTGTAATCACCTTAACCACTTAGGGACTGGAAGAATTTGCCCCCTTAATGACCAGGCCATTTTTTGCGATACAGCACTGCGTCACTTTAACTGACAATTGCACGGTTGTGCGATGCTGTACCCAAACAAAATTGTTATCCTTTTTTTCCCAACAAATAGAGCTTTCTTTTGGTGGTATTCGATCACCTCTGCAGTTTTATTTTTTACCCTATAAACAAACAAAGAGCGACAATTTTGAAAAAAAGAAAAAAAGTTTAACTTTCTGCTATAATACAAATCCAAAAAAAATAAAAAAAAATATAAAAAAAATTCTTTATCAGTTTAGGCCGATATATATTCTTCTACATATTTTTGGTAAAAAAACCTCTTAATGGGCGTATATTGATTGGTTTGCGCAAAAGTTATCGCGTCTACAAACTGTGGGATAGATTTAGAGACTTTTTTTCATTGTTTTTACTAGTAATGGCGGTGATCTGCGATTTTTAGCAGGACTGCGACATTGTGATGAACAAATCTGACCCCAAGTTACACTTTTTGGGGACCAGTGACATTATAACACTGTTCAGTGCTATAAAAATGCACTGATCAATGTAAAAATGACACTGGCAGGGAAGGGGTTAACACTAGGGGCGATCAAGGGGTTAACTGGGTTCCCTCAGCGTTTTCTAACTGTAGGGGGGATGGGCTGCCAGGGTCATGACCGATCACGGGGAACAGTAGATCTCTGACATGTTCCCTGTCAGAATGAGATCCGCTTGTTTACATTGGCAGATCCCCGTTCTGCCTCTGTACTAGGCGATCGCGGGTTGCCGGCGGACATCGAGTCCACCCAACCTGTGGGCACGCTCCTGCAGCATGCAGAGGGCACGAGTGGCGCCGCCGGCATCGCGAGCCCGCAACTATGCCTGTGCGAGCTGCCATACAGCTATGGCGATTTGTGCAGGAGAGCCAACCAATGATGGCGCCTGGTCGGCAAGTAACTAATAGAGCGATTTTGAAACTTATGGTTAATATGATGGCTTATCGTTTTTGTCACAGTAATTTACAAGGAAGTCTGACAGGTCTGTACAGAAGTGACAGTGTCCACATTTCTAACGTTGGTCCTTACATTCTTCATTTTCAGTCATGTGTAGCGTTAATTGCAAGTTGGGTGCCATAATTTTCACTATGATGTCGGCAACAATCCATGCAATCCATACATACAAAGAGACCAAAACAAAAAAATGCAGAAATTAAGTTATGTGTAATAAAATGGAATGACACAGGGAAAAAGTATTAAACACATGAATAAAGGGAGGTGCAAAAAGGCATGGAAAGCTGAGACACCAGCTGAAATCTATCAGTAATTAGAAAGCAATCCTGCCCCTTGTCAGTGCAAATTAATATCAGCTGGCTCAGTTCCAACTGATGGCCTATAAAAAGGTGTCTCATAAATACAAGGAGGTTCGGGACTTTGAATGAGGTATGTGTATCGGGACTCAACAATTAAAACCAAGTAATAGAAATGTGTTTATTGTCTAAAACACATAACAAAAAACATGCATCAGTGGATACATAAAGTATAGTACACACATGAACAGCATATTATAAAACATAGGCATATAATTGTCAGTTCGTATAACATTGTAAAGAAGTAATCCTCCATATAAAAGACCTGAGAACACAGGGTATTGGCCCATGGATAAAACATATTACATCATTGTAAGCCCGACACGTTTCATGGCAGTATGGCCATTCTTCAGGTGCAAATGCATAGTAAATTAAATCTGCGAAGAGACATAAAAGTATCACATATAATTTCCGATCATGCAAATCCCTTGAGGGGAAGCAGACACATTTGAGTAAAAAGGTAGAAAAAAATGCCACTCTCCTGTGCTACTTACATATTGGCAGCATGTGGAGGTATGCATACCGGAGCAAATGGGCCAGCATATATGTCTAGGCACGGGAGCTGAGGCTGGGTCTGTCGCAGAGCTGGGAGCAAAGATGTTATTCCCAAGGACAAGCATGTCCGGCCAGAGTTACAATGGGGGCTCGAATCTGAAAATGGATAAAAATATATATACTGGTATAAAACCCAAGTGGGTTATAAAGAATGAAACCCCCAGGCCAGGTGAATGTGACAAGAAGAGTGAAGGGTGGCAAATGTATGCATATGCACATACCCATAAAATATGCAGAGTTCCTTTTGCTCCCAGTATCCCAAACACAAGACTCAACCAGGGCGTGCGGGGGAAAAGTCAGAGTCAGAGCAACAACCAGGGCTCATATTTACCCCGACACAAAGCGCCATAAAGACGTCAGATGTATGGCCAGTGCGTGGCGCCAGTGCGCAGAGAAGAAATGCCCTCAAGCCAACCAGTGGTCATGGAGGAGGTGAGAGGGATGTCTGTGAGCATCGCAGCTCCTGGGATAGAAGCACAAGCCAGCTCCAAAGGACCCCAGTTATGCAACCTCCAATACGCTGCCATGTGGAAGCAATTAACGTATAGTGAATTATATGATGTTGTAAACTGGATGGCTACCTAATGTGGACTGAGGGAATATAATGAGGGACAATCTACAGGGAGTCACTAGCCTAAATTAAGGTCATGTACACATCCTCCATCCCTAATCGAGCAAAACAAGAGGGGGTTTGGGACTTTAAATGAGATGTGTGTTGCCATACATCTCCATCCCTAAATCTGGTAAATACAAGGAGGTTCAGGACTTTGAATGAGGTATGTGTATCGGGACTCAACAATTAAAAATATATGAAAACCTTAAAAAAGGTGTCTCATTACCAAGGTGTCATACAAGATGCATCTCATGATGGGTAAAAAAAAAAGAGCTCTCTCAAGACCTTCACAACGTTATTGTTGCAAAACATGCTGATGACATTGGTTACAAAAGGATTTCTGAACTTCTTAATGTTCCAGTGAAAACTATTGTGGCCATAATCCGGAAGTGGAAAGAACATCATTTCACCATAAGCCGGCCAAGACCAGGTGGTCCTTGCAAGATTTCTAACAGAGAAGTGAAAAGAATTATCTGAAGAGTTGTCCAAGAGCCAAGGACCACTCGTGGAGAGCTTCAGAAAGACCTGATATTACGGATGAATGGAAAAGTGTACCAAGACATTCCTGTTAACCCCTTCCCGACCAGCCACCGCAGTTATACTGCGGCAGGATAGCTCACCTGCGCAATTCGTCGTAGCTGTTTGTCCGCTCTTTAAGACTCTTTTGCAAGCGTGAGCAGCGTGTCCCTAGAGCTGATGCATGCGCCCGACGAGCGGGATGACAGCCGGGCAGCCGCGATCGCTCGTGACAGAGCGAGAATCGTGTGTTTTGTGTAAACACACAAATCCTGGTTCTCTCAGGGGAGAGGAGACAGATCGTGTGCTCCTCCTAAGTAGGAACACTGATCAGTCTCCTCCCCAAGGCAGTCCCATCCCCCCCACAGTTAGAAAACACCTAGGGAACACAGTCAACCCCTTGATCGCCCCCTAGTGTTAACCCCTTCTCTGCCAGTGACATTTATACAGTAATCAGTGGCTATTTTTAGCTCTGATCCCTGTATAAATGTCAATGGTCCCAAAAAAGTGTGAAAAGTGACCAATCTGTCCACTGCAATGTTGCAGTCATGATAAAGAATCGCTGATCACAGCCATTACTAGTAAAAAAAATTTAAATAAATTAAAATGCCATAAATCTATCCCCTATTTTGTAGACGCTATAACTTTTGCGCAAACCAATCAATATACGCTTATTGCGGGTTTTTTTACCAAAAATATGAAGAATACACACCAGCCTAAACTGATGAAGAAATTAGTTTTTTTTTAAAAAATTGGTATATTTATTATAGCAAAAAGTACAAAATGTTTTTTTCAAAATTGTCGCTCTTTTTTTGTTTATAGCACAAAAAAAATAAAAACCGCAGAGGTAAACAAATACTACCAAAAGAAAGCTCTATTTGTGGGGAAAAAAGGACATCATTTTTTTTTGGGTACAACGTCGCACGACCGCGCAATTGTCAGTTAAATCCACGCAGTGCCGTATCGCAAAAAGTGGCCTGGTCAGGAAGGGGGTAAATTCTTCTGGAGCTGAAGTGGTTAAAGATCTGCTGCCATCTACCAGGATGATGAAGATGAAACGAGGGTGGACATTTCAGCAAGACAATGATCCCAAACACAAAGCCAAGGAAACTCTCAATTGGCTTAAAAGAATCAAGCCAGCCAATCACCTGACTTGAATCCAATAGAATGTCTATGGAAAGAATTACAGACCAGAGTTTATAGAGGAGGCCCACGGATCCTTCAAGATTTGAAGATTGTTTGTGTGGAATGGACCAAAATCACACCTGAGCAATGCATGCAACTAGTTTCTCCATACAGGAGGCGTCTTGAAGCTGTCATTACAACAAAGGATTTTGTACAAAGTAATAAGTAAATTTCAGTACTTTTTTTCCCTGTGTCATTCCATTTTATTACAAATAACTTAATTTCTGAACTTGTTTTTGGTTTCCTTGTATGTATGGATTGCATGGGTTGTTACCGACATGTGGTGAAAAATTCATGTGAATAGCACCTTTAGAAATATATTTACCTAGAAAATTGGTGACGTTTTCAATACTTATCTTACCCGCTGTAATTGTTTATTGATAATTATTATTGTTTAATTGAAGTTTAAAACATAGATACGTTGTTTTAGCTTGGACCAGTGTAAGTATACATATCTGTATGCATATCTCATGCCTGAACAATCACTGTGTAAGTTACAAACTGCTGTAGTAATCGGCACTACTACAGTGATAGCAGCAATCTTATTGGTCCTGTGCCAAGCGGCTTCCCTTCTGCATAGTAACCACAGGGTGTTGCTTGCCTGGCACTCACTCCCACTCACAGAACAGTATTGTTTTCAATGAATACAAAGCAATCTCTTATTGGATGAGTTGGTGCACTGGGTCCTGGGTTGTATTTTATAGTACAACTAAATACATCAAACCTCTTTGTATGGCTACCATAGTTCTAAACTACAAAATTACCTGCCAACAAAAAAAATTTCAACAGAATCATCCAGGATTTACACATTTTATTCCACTACAAAAACGTTTTAAACCATTTAAAACTATTACTTCACAGTTACATGCCTCCATAGGTAACTAGCGTAGTTCCAGCTAAACTTGTTGAGTTTCTGGGATGAAGAAGTACTTCTTGGTACAGTGGGTATTGTGCAATATTCCTAAATGTGAACTGTATTTGAGCTTTCAAACAGTGGACCTGGAGAGACATGCGATTTGTTTGATACAATTTACCATACTGGGAATCGATATGCTATATAGCTCATTAAAACAAACCTTTACCACTGCGGATGTGTGTGAGATTTATTCACGGTGAAACTCCAATTAATTAATTACATATGCTGTAAAGAGCTGCATGTGTGATGCTTGTAGCAGCTCTTTTCCCACTAAAAAACAATTTGATGTATATCACACAGACAATGCTTAACAAATACAAATGAGTGGAGGTTGAGCTGCGTGCGGATTACAAATATACACATATTATGAGACATCTCGTGGAGTTCAAGAAGGTTTTACTGGAAGACATTCATTTGATTTGTTGGAGTATTAACTGTTTTATCTGCACTTGGGTCTATAAGGTTCATTACAGTGCCTTGAAAAAGTATTCCGACCCCTTCAAATATTACACATTTTCTCATGTTACAACCAAAAACGTAAATGTATTTTATTGTAATTTTATGTGATAGACCAACTCAAAGTGGCACATAATTGTGAAGTGGAAGGAAAATTATAAATGGTTTTCAACATTTTTTACAAATAAATATGTGAAAAGTGTGGCGTGCATTTGTATTCAGCCCCCTTGAGTCAATACTTTGTAGAACCACCTTTCGCTACATTTACAGCTGCAAATCTTTTTTGGGGATGTTTCTACCAGCTTTGCACATCTACAGAGTGACATTTTTGCCCATTCTTCTTTGCAAAATAGCTCAAGCTCTGTCAGATTGGATGGAGAGCATCTGTGAACAGCAATGTTCAAGTCTTGCCACTGATTATCAATTGGATTTAGGTCTGGACTTTGACTGGGCTATTATAACACATGAACATGCTTTGATCTAAACCATTCCATTGTAGCTCTGTCTGTATGTTTAGGGTTGTTGTCCTACTGGAAGGAGAACCTCCGCCCCAGTCTCAAGTCTTTTGCAGACTCCAACAGGTTTTCTTCTAAGATTGCTCTGTATTTGGCCCCATCCATCTTCCCATCAAATCTTCCCTGTCCCTGCTGATGAAAAGCATCCCCACAACATGATGCTGCCACCACCATGTGGGGATAGTGTGTTCAGTGTGATGTGCAGTATTAGTTTTCCACCACACATAGTGTTTTGCTTTTAGGCCAAAAAGTACAATTTTGGTCTCATCTGATCAGAGCACCTTCTTCCACATGTTTGCTGTGTCCCCCACATGGCTTCTCACAAACTGCAAATGGGACTTCTCATGGTTTCTGTCACCAATGGCTTTCTTCTTGTCACTCTTCCATAAAGGCCAGATTTGTGGAGTGTACTATTAATAGTTGTCCTGTGGACAGATTTTCCCACCTGAGCTGTGGATCTCTGCAGGTCCTCCAGAGTTACCATGGGCCTCTTGGCTGTTTCTTTGATTAATGCTTTCCTTGCCCAGCCTGTCAGTTTAGGTAGACGGCCATGTCTTGGTAGGTTTGTGCCATACTCTTTCTATTTTCAGATGATGGATTGAACAGTGCTCCATGAGATGCTCAAAGTTTTGGATATTTTTTTTAAAACCTAACCCTGCTTTAAACTTCTTCACAACTTTATCCCTGACCTGCCTGGTGTTTTCCTTGGCCTTCATAATGCTGTTTGTTCACTAAGGTTTTCTAACAAACCTCTGAGGGCTTCAAGGAACAGCTGTATTTATACTGAGATTCACTTGCACACAGGGGGACTCTATTTACTAATTAGGTGACTTCTGAAGGCAATTGGTTCCACTAGATTTTAGTTAGGGGTATCAGAGTAAAGGGGGCTGAATACAAATACATGCCACACTTTTCATATATTTATTTGTAAAAAATGTTAAAACCATTTATCATTTTCCTTTCACAATTATGTGCCACTTTGTGTTGGTCTATCACATGAAATCCCAATAAAATACATTTATGTTTTTGGCTATAACATGACAAAATGTGGAAAATTTCATGGGGTAATAATAATTTTTCAAGGCACTGTACATGGATATCCCTACCAGATTGTTTGGATTGTAGCTCTGCCGCATGGAAACAGGATGCAATCGAGAATGTGACCATATGGATGCTCCATTTTAACAATTTCAGATAATTTGGCACTTAGATATCCAGGGATTATAAATAAATGACTAGCTATCTTATATTTGATAAAAGACATGCATGTGATTTGATACGCTGGATTGATGCATGCAATCTTATGAATAATTCACATTCCTGTGTTATCTGGCAGACTCCATCGTTCAGGAGTGGCTGCCACACAGAAGCCGGATGCTAATAATTTCATTTCCATGTGCTCTTGGATAAATAAGGTCTTTTTATGTGAATATTTTTAGTGTTCTACGGCAGCAAAGTACTTGAACATCCAGATATAAATTTAGTCTGATATGGATGGAGAGCAATATTTGAAATATGTTATGTTTGGGAAACTGTGAATCTGCACCCTTTGGTGAAACATGGATCAATTAATTTAGAGCTATGAGTTCATAATGAATGAGAAACCTGGAATGGACATTACAGTCCCTGTAACCTTAAAGAAGAAGTTTGAGATTACAAAAAAATAAACATCCATACTCACCATCAGTATGATACTGAAGCTGTCCCTCTAAGCCTGAGAACTGAGCAATCAGATGACTGCTGATTACTCAGTTCTTTGTCTGTCCAGAGCTAAGAGCGGTGACTGTCAGGCACTGCTCTCTGCTCTATCCCTCCAGCACTCACTGGAGCACCGGGCAGGTGAGATAGCTCAGGGTCTTTTAAGCTATTTTTTATTTAAATTAAATAAATAAATTAAATAATAATAAATAATAATTTAAATTATATATGACATCCTTATAATCAGGAGGCTTTGTCAGTTATATTTTTCGGGAAAAAAATACTGGAAAGTGCATTTTTCTCTGTTTCAGTATTTCCTACTTATTAAAAGCTAGGTAAAATATATTTAATCAGATCTGCTACTTAATTAAAGCCATCTCTGTCCTGTTCCTGTCCTATTCCTTTCCTCTCCCCTGTCTTTGAAAAAGCAGGATATACTATTCTTCAAACTGGAAATGTCGAACACATAAAGGACCCCTGGGCCCCTGCTGTTTCAGATAACAAATGTATACATTAAAGAATAGATGTGTAGCGCTGACAATATTTGTTTCTAGTTATATGTAATGCTGTAAGGTTAATAAGTTGGTATATGGCGCCATCTAGCGGCTAAAATATATAATTACAGCACCTTTATATTTCATCACTTGGGAAGTGTCATGGAAGTATTTTATTGTTTACTTCTGGACATTAACTTGACCTACTAATGATGCCCGTTAACTCCCATAAACATTGGGAGAACTGAACTGCATTGTGGGAAGACTATAAAAAGGCTGGGAGCAGCCATCTTAGCTCTTTTGTTCCTGGGACGCGTGGCCTGCCAGCAGGGCTCTGTGGGTGTGTCTGTGTTCCACAGAGATGTGGCCTACCCTGTGAGGAGTGGAACAGCAGCCAGTGATCCTGCCTTAGATTCAAGAAAACCTTATATATATGTATGTATATGTATTAAGATTGTTGTGAATATTCACTGTGCTTTCACACTACGTTTGTGTGACAGTATAATCATTGTAATTACTTTTAATATCAGTTTAGTAAAAGAAGTAATTTTGGTTAGCCACAAATTTTTGTGTGCAGTGTTGTTTTTCTCCTGCAGGTGGAGCAACAAACACCCAGGTAGAGGTATATATAATTGTAGTATATATATATTGTGAGCTATAATTGGTATCATTACAACACTGCACTACAGCTGTGTCAAGGGGTGTAAGAGATCAGAGAACAGGCCCGATCAATATCAGCAGCTCCTTCGGGGGTAAGTGCTACATGTTGGGGCTCGTCTGGGATAACTGTCTCTCTGAAGTCAAGCACCCCTTTAGGAACCATAGGATGGATCCCCCCACTGTGGCGCAGTGGTGTGAGGTAGAAGGCACCCACTCAGAAGCGAGCATGGTGATTGAGCTCTGGGGAGATGTCTGGGAGAAAGAACAAATTAACCGAGTGGTGAAAACACTGTCCCCAGACCGAAAAGCAAAGGTGATTGCTGTCAGATCGGATCATGAGACGTTCTGCACGTACGCACTACTAGAATGGAGAAAGGGAGTTCCAGAAAACTTCAAGGGTACAAGTGTTGAACTAGCTGATAAGACCAAGTTTTATTTAACCCACCCAGGAGGATCGGGCGAGAGCCCTACCACCCTCCCACAGATGAGATCAGCTAAAGTTAAGGTTCCCTCCAAGTCAATTCCGGCTGCAATTGAACCAGAGCTCTTCAAAGCCCTGGGGAATTTTGTGTCTCAATGTCAAAAAGGAAACCCAATATACTCAGGGACTGGGTATCGGAAACTCTGTATTTTCTTGGGCCGACGGCCTGTACCTCCAGAGGAAGACACCTTTGAAGAGTGGTTGGAGCAGACCACGCAAGCTTTGGATGAGTGGGACATCCCTGAAGCACACAAAAAACAGCGGATCACTGAGAGTTTGAAAGGGCCTGCTTCAGAGGCCATCCGAAATTTGAAACTCAGCAAACAGGAATGTGTAGCCCAGGACTACCTAGATATCCTGCAAGATGTGTTTGGACGTACCGAGAAAGTCTCAGACCTGATTTATCAACTGGAGCACACCTATCAAGATGAAGGGGAAAAACTGTCAGAATAAATGAGACGGTTGGACAAGATAATTCACCAGATCTTGTTGAAGAAGGGGCTAGATCCCCGTGAGGTGGATGAAATTCAAGCCAAACAAGTTCTAAGGGGTGCCCAGCCCTTGGACCCCATCACGCTCCAGTTAAGAACTCGTCAAGATGGGGGCATATTGAAGTATCCTGACCTGATCCGGATTGTACGGGAAGAAGAAGCTATCCTGGAAAGGAAGAAAGAAAAGATACAAGAGCCAAAACACACTATTGGGGTGAGGCCAGTTAGTGTAATGGATGATGATCCTCAGATCGAGCTCTTCAAGACCCAGGTGGCACAGTTAATGGAGATGATGTCTCTGTTGACTGCAAAACCCATTAATCCACCCGAGGGAAGAGTTAAAGAACCA
Source organism: Lithobates septentrionalis (assembly GCA_037952835.1). Lineage (NCBI taxonomy): Eukaryota > Metazoa > Chordata > Amphibia > Anura > Ranidae > Lithobates > Lithobates septentrionalis. Next base: position 3,440,319 of record JBBDGP010001237.1, read on the forward strand.
GAAAATGTGTTAGACTCCACACTTGAGAGGACATCTGGGCCCTGTTTCAACTTTGGAGGGGTTGGACATTATAGGAAAGTATGCCCAAGCCCTAGGGCAGTAGTAAGATGTCAAAAGCCGGCGGAAAACTTCAAAGGGCCTCAGTGAAGGAGTCAACTGGGTGCCCTGTAACAGCTGCCAACTCCAACAAAACCCAGACACGCCAAGTTCTGAGGGCAAAAGAGAGAACGAAGTTGAGTAAACACCCATGGAAAAGAGGGATCAAGGTACGCACTAGAAAGCAAGTTAAACCCACCACTCATTGGCGTTTAGACCGGGGGGTTTAGACCGGGGTGAAGAACTGGTACAACCGGGTGAAGTGGTATGCCTGAAAGCCTCTGTCAAGTTGAGCTGGAGACAACCTGGTCCTTTTATTGTCTTGGAGACGGACAGTCAAGAAGAAGATATAGGTTTAGAAATAATCCCAAAAGTGTTATCAACCAAGGCACTTAAGAGAAGCAGAGGAATGCCCCGTACACACGGTCGGATTTTCCGATGGACAATGTCCGATCGGAGCGTGTTGTCGGAAATTCCGACCGTGTGTGTGCGCCATCGAACATTTTCCATCGGATTTTCCGACATACAAAGTTGGAGAGCAGGAGATAAAATTTTCCGACAACAAAATCCGATCGCGTCAATTCCGACCGTGTGTGGCCTGTTCCGACGCACAAAGTGCCACGCATGCTCAGAAGAAATTCCGACACGGGACAGCTAGTTCTGGTAAACTTAGCGTTCACAATGGATACAGCACTTTTGTCACGCTGCAATGTTCAAAATGGTTTAATACAGCGCACTCTCTTCTTCTTTATAATGTGACAAGAATATAGTAGTTTTGCTGCTCATATTCACACACACTTCTCACAAACTTCTTTCGTTACTATTTATCGGGATTCCCTCAATATATTTTGATTTCTCACATCTGAAAACATATTTTTTTATTTTTTTTTTTTTTACTTTAATGTAGATTCTTTTTTTGTGTTTCTCTTTTTTAATTTTTTTTTTTGGTGATTTTGATTTGTACTCCCGAAAATGTTTGTGTGTGTTTTTTGTGACAAGTTCCCACAACACCATTGATATGTTTTTCTATTTAATCTGTAGGAGATTGTTTGGTGTTGTTGTCCCTTGTTAATTTCACATTTTATGTTTTTAGAAATGTACCTGAATCCTCACCAACAAACTGTCATTTTTGGATGAAAACACACGCAAGAGAATTTACCGAAAAAAAATTATTAAGGGGTCACAACTATAAAAAAAACAAAGAGGGAGGCAACGCTGGAGAAACTGCAGAAATTGGCGAAGCCTGGGACCCCCAGGGCAGACATCAATTATTTAAAAGCAAAATTGGTGGCCTGAGGAGTCCTTATCTTAGGGAGGGCAGTCTGGTCCAGAAGTCCCAGAGATCCGGAAAGCAGCAGATGACATCTATGTCCCCAGGCTGTGGTCATACGAGAGACTGCATCTTTTGTCAGACCAGACTGAACACAGGGTCATCACTCTCAGGTCTTCCTTCCACGCTTCCTTCCAGGCTTTGGCTGTGGTGGTGGAGTTGTGGCAGCAGGAGGAGGAGGAGGAGGAGGATCATCGATCTCAATGACATCCGTCTTGGGTGTCAGTTCCCCACTCTCCCCCTTACGAAGGACTTTATAAATCAGGTCCTCAGAGATCCTGCGTTGGCCCTCTTGCATGCCCTGCAATTTGGTGGCAGCCATGCAGGCAAAGGCCTCTTCAGGACTGGGGAAGGCTCGGAGGGACGCCGAAGCCTCCTGGATCAGCCTGTATGCTGAATCCTGCACAGGACTGGGAGTCATCTTCCTGGCTCGTTTATGTGGCAGGCGGAGGGGAGGAACCTGAGACTCAGTCAGGCTGCGACTGGTCCCAGGCTTCTCTTGGCTGACACTTAGCCCCGCCTCCTCCTGGCTACCACTAATCCCCGCCTCCTCCTGACTGCCACATTCCACAGCCTCCTCCTGGCTGAGGTCTTCCTGTGTATGAAAAAGGGACATAGTTTTAGTATTTTTTACATCAATCACACACAATTTTCACCTCCTCACTGCTGCAAATTGAATGTTAACAAATATAACAGACTATCCTTCTGAGCCCAGCATTTTGCATTCTTGTCCCAAATTTGGGTGCCCACTACTGTCTATTGATATGTAAAACACTTTTTTAATCAGCAATTAATGATCAATAATAACATCTAGTAAACATCATTTCTTTATTGCCCAGAAATCAGTAGAAGAATGCTATACAAGACTCCAGCTGGGCTCCTCCACTTCTTCCTGGCAGGAAGGCCCAGGTTGGACATCGGAAGCCTCAGCTGGTATGGAAGGAAGCGTGGAAGGAAGAGTAGAGAGGGATTCCCTGACTTCAGTCTGGTCTGACAGAAATCGCAGTCTCTCATAGTACCACAGCCTGGGGACTTAAACGTCATCTGCTGCAGCTCCGGACCTCTAGGAATCTGTGACCTTCTTGCGCTCCCTAAGATATGTGCTCCTCAGGCCACCAATTTTAGCTTTTAAATAAGGGATGGTTGCTGTGGGGACCACCGGCTTCACCAACTCCAGCAGTTTCTCCAACGCTGCCTGCCTCTTCTGTTTGTGGTTATAGTGGGGGTGTCTGACCTGCCACAGACAGGGCAGCTCCCTGTACTTGTCAATAAACAGGGGCAGGAAATTGTGGTCGTTGAACCCATCCATTTTCTCTGCAAGACACAACACAAGACAAACCCTAATGTCAGGCCAAACTCCCCTAATCTTGTTACAATATAGGCTTCCATTTCGAAGCAGTATAGGCCCAAGTTTAGTTCCTACCTTCGTTAGCACGATCGGCGTCTCCGATGCTCCTTCCTCCGCTCACAGATCGTACGTAAGACGCCCGCGTTACGATTTATACACACTGCACATGCGTATAACTCCGCCCGCCCCTGACGTTCTTTCTAGTCTATTCCCCGCCCCTTTTCGTTCGGCGCAGTGGGGGAAGAGCACATGGCGGATAGACAGCAGGTGCGTGCTAACTGTAGCAACGAGGAGGAGGGGGAGGAAAGGCCGGAGCCTGAAATGTCCCGATCCAGAAGGAGATTAAAGGACTCAAATATGTCCTTTGGGGAGATGTTGGAGATGGTGGACATCCTGAAGAGGGCCGACTATGAGGGAAAGTATGGGCCTTACCCCAACCCCAATGTCCGAAAGGCCAAGATTATGGCGAAAGTGGTCAGGAGTCTGCACAGGAATTTCGGGGTACGACGATCGAAAGATCATCTCAGGAAGCGGTGGTCGGACCTCAAATTCAGAGAACATGAGCAGTACAGAAAGATCCGGAGAGTGCTGAAAAAAAGTAAGTAGTTGTGCTGTGTTCCTATATTTTTGGTGTTTATTACGTTCGTGCTGCTCCATGTGCTTTAAGGAACTGTTGTACAGTTTAAAATGGCCACTTTCATGTTCATGGGCACATTATTCGTTCGGATCACACATTTTTATTTCGGACGATAAAATACCATTGTTTAGCCCATATGCATTTGGCCACCATTTTGACGCCCTATACTTGTCTTCAAAGAATTGGGTTGTGTAGATGGCTTTGTTACTAGAATGAAATGCAAACTAGATTGTGTGTAAGGAGAGGACACTGAGCAGCTGTTTTCACATCTGGACACTGGAGCACTAGTGTGGGACCCCAGAACACCATTTTTATTAGGGGGGGCACACAGGTGCTCCAGTGTATACTATAGGGGGGGGGCTACATCTGCGAAGCTTGTGCCAAACAGGTAAAGTATTGCAGCTTGACAAAGGACACTAAAAAAGCTACATCTTGGAACTTGGTTAAAATAGACAATTGTACCCCACTTCCAAGCAATGTTTCATCTTTATAGTTCTGCCATCAAATATCTGTGTGCTAATTATACAATTTTTGTTTTACATAGGGGAGAAAAGACTCGGAGGACACCCCTCATCCGAGGAGACCAGAGCCCCCCCCTCTGGAAGAAGGGGAAATCCCCCCAACACAAGATGAGCAGGAGGAAGAAGACGTGGTGGAACTAGTCACCACAACAGGTAAGTGTCTGCAACCACAGGCTCAGATAAGAGATGGATGGCGGCATTTTTTTGCAAACCTAATTTATTTTGGGGTCCCTCTCTTTTTAGGTGATCGTGAGGGTGTGGATGAAGATCCTTTCACATCCGAAAGTGCCCAGATCCTGATCAAGGAGATCATGGGGTGTAATTTACAATTGGAAAACATCAAGCAAAACATCAATGATGTTATTCCAAAATATAAAAACATCATTGATGTTTTGGGGCGAGTTTAAAGCCCCTCCAAATCACTTTCTTCTTTTGTGTGCTACAATGTGTGAAATGTTTTTGTGATTTTTCCCAAAGCCAAATTTGGAGGATGCACACAGTGTGCCAACATGTGCTATCTGCCATCACGGGAGATCAATGGACGCGTTTTGGGGGTGCAACCCCTTCCTCAATAATAAAGTAGCGGTGAGGAAGGGCTTTCTCCCCCAAAACACGTCCCATGATCCCCCGTGATGGCAGATAGCACATGTTGACATTGTGAAATTTGTGTGCATCTTCCAAATTTGGCTTTTCCTGGGGTGATTTCCCCCCATCTGAACGCAATATCAAACCCAGTTCCTAAATACTCATGTCTGATATTGCCTTCCAGTTCTACCAAATGTGAACTTTGTAAGATCAAGATTTGTGTCTTTCTTGTGGGTTTCACACAGGCCTGTTTTCTATAAAATGGACATTTTGATTTTGGATAATGACACCACAAAAATTGTTATACAACAAACATGTCGGTTTGTCAGAAAAACCTTGGGTAAATGCACATGTGATTGTGCAGGTATTAAAAAGATTGTTCATCAAGAATGTGTGGATTATTGTCTCAACGCTACAACATTTTTGGGGTGATGTAATTGTTGTTTTATGAGAAAATGGGGGTAATTTCCTAAGGGCAAATACTCTTTGCACTACAAGTGCAGTTTCAGTGCAGTTGCAAGTGCACTGGTAGTGCAAAGTGTCTTTGCATTTAGTAAATAACAGCCAACAGTGCTTTGTAAGGTTACACAATCACGACATTTTCTGGACTCCACACATTTCTGTCAGGGTCAGCTCAAACAAACACAAGCAGTAAATGTCCACAAAGAAGAGCCTGGGGGGAGATGCCTGTCAAGAACTTGAGGTCCTGCAGGCTTCTCCCTGTGGCCAAATACCGCAAGGTAGCGACCAACCTCTGCTCCAGAGTGATGGCTTGCCTCATGCAGGTATCCTGCCTGCTGATATAGGGGGTCAGCGAAGCCAACAAACGGTGAAATATGGGGTCCGTCATCCGGAGAAAGTTCCTGAAATCATCAGGATTATTCTCACGGATCTCACGGAGCAAAGGCATATGAGAGAACTGGTCACGCTGAAGCAACCAATTCTTGGTCCATGAACTCCTCCCCACCCTGTTCATGGACTGGACTTGTGTCAAGGTCAGGACCCCAACACCAAGCCCCTGCACAGCACGAACTGTACGAGGAGTACGCATACGAAACATGGCTAGAAAACGGTCGGCTGCTCAGAACGAAGTAACGGAACGCACTCTAGAACAGCAAGGCCTGTGAAGAGCGACCTGAAAAACAGCAACGAGCAGGCAAGATCACACAGAAAACTCCAATACGAACTGACTGCACGCACTGAAGAGCAGATACAAACCCACAAGCACAAACTGAACGGCAGAAAACGATCTGAAAGCCACGAGTCTGAAAAAGCGCGAATCGTCTCTCACCAAACTTTTACTAACACGAGATTAGCAAAAGGAGCCCAAAGGGTGCCGCGCTTGGTTCTGAACCAGCCTTTTCTAGTCTCGTCGTACGTGGTGTACGTGACCGCGTGGTTGTCGATCGGAAATTCCGACAACTTTGTGCGACCGTGTGTAGGCAAAACAAGTTTGAGCCAACATCCGTCGGAAAAAATCCTAGGATTTTGTTGTCGGAATGTCCGAACAAAGTCCGACCGTGTGTACGCCCTAGAAGAGTTTTGGTCAGTGTTCAAAACACAACAGCCTTATCTGTGAAAATACCTGCAAGGATGCTGCTTGGACAGGCAAATCAAGCGACCCCGGTCTCACCTTGTGATGTCGTGAGAGGACAAGAGGGGGCGATTCCCCTGGAAGACTTCTACCCGAAGAACACGCCTCTGACACCTGCTTGGATGGAGAGGGCCAAAGCCCAGCTCATGAGATGGAGAGAGGCTTTTTCGAAAAGTGAGTTTGATGTGGGGTAAGCAAAAAGCGCCGAACACAAGATTCGGCTGGAGGAAGACAAACCTTTTCGAGAAAGGGTCAAAAGGATCCCACTGGGAGATCTTGATGATCTCAGAGAAAAGCTGGCTGAGCTGAAAAGGACTGGGATTATCAGGGAGTCCCGGAGTCCCTATGCCTCTCCGATAGTGGTAATGAGTAAAAAGAATGGGTCATTACGACTGTGTATTGTCTATAGGACCCTAAAAAGTTAGAAGCTGTTACATCTTGGCCCAGGCCCACAAATGTGACTGAGCTCAGGTCATTTCTGGGTTTCTGCTCCTACTATCGGAGATTTGTGGAGGGGTTTGCAAAAATAGCTCACCCACTTACGGAGCTATTGAAGAACCAAGAAGAGGCTGATGTCGGTTCAGATAAACTTGGGAAGCGGAAAGAAGGGCCCAGGATGAAGAAGGAGTCTATTCAGGATCAGTGGACTCCGCAATGCGAAGAGACATTCAGACAGTTGAAGTGGAGCCTTACCACTGCTTCGGTTTTAGCTTATGCGGATCCTGGCAAGTCCTATGAACTGCACGTGGATGCCAGCCGAGATGGGCTCGGTGGGGTACTTTACCAGGAACATAATGGGCAATTAAGGCCCATTGCCTATGTGAGCCGAAGTCTAGCCCCTGCTGAGAAGAACTATCCCACTCACAAACTTGAGTTTCTGGCCTTGAAGTGGGTTGTGGTGAACAAGTTGAGAGATTACCTGTACGGTGCAGAATTTGTGGTCAAAACAGACAACAACCCCCTCACATACTTGCTTACCACCGCAAAGTTGGATGCCACAGGTCACAGGTGGTTGGCTGCCCTTTCAGCATTTACCTTCAGCCTGAAATACAGACCAGGGGTGGGTAATAGAGATTCAGATGCACTGTCAAGAAGACCCCACAGTTCCCTGAGCTCTCAGGAAGATTGGACTCAGCTTGCCCCAGAAGGGGTATGAGCCCTTTGTGAAGGAGCGGAGCGGCAGGAGAAGGGTGGAGACAGAGCTGAAGAGGTCCGAGTGACTACAGCAGGGGTGCCCAAGTGTTACTGTAATGTCTCCCAGATTGCAGCGGAAGGTCTACCTAAGTTATCAAGAAAAGACCTTATGTCATGTACCTTACAGCGGAGCCTGAAATGATGAGGGTGGCCTCTTGCACAGTTCCGGTCCAAGCACCCCTGGTGGTGGGTACAGGGAGTGCGAGGGCAACGAAAGGGTGCAGGTGCCTGCAGGCAGGAGGCTGGAACTTGGAGATACTGGAACCTCTGCTGAGGAGATGTGGAAACTGATCACCAAACTTGTTCAACGGGAGCCAGATGCAGAATCAGGAACAGGCAGGAGTCGGCAAGAGGCTGGCAGCGGGGTACCAAGTCAAAAGGCAAAACCGTAGTCAGAAACAGGCAGAGGTTGGCAACAGACGGGCAGCGGGGTACAGAATCAGGAGGCAGAGCCGTAATCATAAGTTCAAGCCAAGGTCAGTATTGCAGGTAGAGGCAGGTTCAGCAGGCAGGGGAGATCCAAGAGAATGGTCAGAAGATAGCCGGGTTTTCAGGAACAAGGTCAATCAGGCAGAGTAACAACAGGAACACAGGAAGAAGCTGAAGACAATCCAGCACTGATGCTAGGCAGACTCTCTGTTTATATAGGGTGCTGTGTGCCAGGATTCACGCCAGCGAACGTGCGTGCGCGAATGCACATTAGCACATTAGCACCTTAGCACATTGGCGCATGCGCGTTAGCACATTAGCGCTATGGCACTCGCGGGTGCGCGTTAGCGCACGTTTGTTTGCATAGAGGTGCCATTGTGCATGCCCACCCTGGATCTCATTTATCTATGGCTACGGTTCCATGCATGCACATTGGCATTAGCAGAACGAGGACTGGCAGCTGCTGCATGGAGACGGGTGCTTGCTGTGTGAGTTCTCTGACACCTTAGGAGAGACCAACAGGAAGATCCACTCTGTAGCTTGATACTGGAGGCTTTGGAGAGTCAGCACCCTGACCTACTTCTTAAAAGCACTCGGAGGGAAGCTCATTTACTGTATAAAGAGTGGAGTCGGTTGCAGTTGCAACATGGAGTGGTCTACCGAAGGGGCCCCTCTGAAGATCTTGAGGAGAAGTGGCAACTGTTTCTGCCAGAAAAACATAGGGAGAAAGTGTTAAGTGCCCTGCTTGATTATCATGGCCATCTGAGGTCAGAAAGAACTCTTCATCTGATAAGGGATAGATTCTATTGGCCTTACATGAGGACAGAAGTGGAGAGTTACTGTCACTCCTGCCATAGGTGTATACAGAGAAAGACTTTGCCTCAGCGAGCCGCTCCAATGGGTCATTTATCAAGCCAAGGTTCAATGGATTTAGTCTGCATAGATTTTCTGTGTTTAGAATCCGACTTGAGTGGACAAGGAAACATCTTGGTAGTTACCGATCATTTTACCAGGTATGCTCAGGCCTTCCCCACTAAAGATCAACAAGCAGTCACAGTGGCGAAGACGCTAGTGGAAATGTTTTTCGTCCTCCACAGAGGATCCACTCAGATCAGGGGAGGGACTTTGAGAGTACGCTCATCAGGAGATTGTTGGATCTATTGGGAATTCAGAAGTCTAGAACTACCCCTTATCGCCCACAAGGAGATCCTCAGCCGGAGAGGTTTAACAAAACCCTTCTCAATATGTTGAGGACCCTGACCTCTGAACTAAAACCCAATTGGAGCAAGCACATTACTGCCCTGGTACATGCGTATAATAGCACCAAGAGTGATGTCACAGGATATTCACCTTATTGGTTCATGTTTGGACGAGAGGCCAGACTACCAGTTGACTTGGCTTTCGGAACTTCTCTGGACCACACCTCAGAGACCTCTCATCGAGGGTATGCCAATAGGTTGCGGAGGAGTCTGAAGATTGCTTATGAGAAGGCTTGGGCTATGTCAAACAGCAGAGGGAGTAGAAATAAGAGGAACTTTGACCTTAACCACTTGACGACCGCCTCACGCCGATGTACGTCGGCAAAGCGGCACGGACAGGCAAAATCACGTACATGGTACGTGATTTGCCTTCCGCGGGTGGGGGGTCCGATCGGACCCCCCCCGCGCCGCCCGAGGCGGTCCCGTTTTGTCCCCCGGTGATCGGAGACGAGGGGGAGGCCATCCGTTCGTGGCCCCCCCCTCGCGATCGCCGCCAGACAATGGGAACACTCCTTTGCTGCTGTATGCTAAACAGCAGCAAAGGAAATGATGTCATCTCCCCTCGGGTCGGTAGTTTCCGTTCCGGCCCGAGGAGAGACGACAAGTGAGTGACTGCACCAACACACACACACACAGTAGAACATGCCAGGCACACATTACACCCCGATCCCCCCCCCGATCGCCCCCCGATCACCCCCCCCCCCCCCCTGTCACAAACTGACACCAGCAGTTTTTTTTTTTTTTTTTTTTCTGATTACTGCATAGTGTCAGTTTGTGACAGTTACAGTGTTAGCACAGTTACTGTTACCCCCCTGTAGGTCTAGGGTACCCCCCTAACCCCCCCTAATAAAGTTTTAACCCCTTGATCACCCCCCGTCACCAGTGTCACTAAGCGATCATTTTTCTGATCGCTGTATTAGTGTCGCTGGTAACGCTAGTTAGTGAGGTAAATATTTAGGTTCGCCGCCAGCGTTTTATAGCGTCAGGGACCCCCATATACTACCTAATAAATGTTTTAACCCCTTGATTGCCCCCTAGTTAACCCTTTCACCACTGATCACCGTATAACCGTTACGGTTGACGCTGGTTAGTTTGTTTATTTTTTATAGTGTCAGGGCACCCGCCGTTTATTACCGAATAAAGGTTTAGCCCCCTAATCGCCCGGCGGTGATATGCGTCGCCCCAGGCAGCGTCAGATTAGCGCCAGTACCGCTAACACCCACGCACGCAGCATGCGCCTCCCTTAGTGGTATAGTATCTGATCGGATCAATATCTGATCCGATCAGATCTATACTAGCGTCCCCAGCAGTTTAGGGTTCCCAAAAACGCAGTGTTAGCGGGATCAGCCCAGATACCTGCTAGCACCTGCGTTTTGCGCCTCCGCCCGGCCCAGCCCACCCAAGTGCAGTATCGATCGATCACTGTCACTTACAAAACACTAAACGCATAACTGCAGCGTTCGCAGAGTCAGGCCTGATCCCTGCGATCGCTAACAGTTTTTTTGGTAGCATTTTGGTGAACTGGCAAGCACCAGCCCCAGGCAGCGTCAGGTTAGCGCCAGTACCGCTAACACCCACGCACGCACCGTACACCTCCCTTGGTGGTATAGTATCTGAACGGATCAATATCTGATCCGATCAGATCTATACTAGCATCCCCAGCAGTTTAGGGTTCCCAAAAACGCAGTGTTAGCGGGATCAGCCCAGATACCTGCTAGCACCTGCGTTTTGCCCCTCCGCCCGGCCCAGCCCAGACCACCAAAGTGCAGTATCGATCGATCACTGTCACTTACAGAACACTAAACGCATAACTGCAGCGTTCACAGAGTCAGGCCTGATCCCTGCGATCGCTAACAGTTTTTTTGGTAGCGTTTTGGTGAACTGGCAAGCACCAGCCCCAGGCAGCGTCAGGTTAGCGCCAGTACCGCTAACACCCACGCACGCACGCACCGTACACCTCCCTTAGTGGTATAGTATCTGATCGGATCAATATCTGATCCGATCAGATCTATACTAGCGTCACCAGCAGTTTAGGGTTCCCAAAAACGCAGTGTTAGCGGGATCAGCCCAGATACCTGCTAGCACCTGCGTTTTGCCCCTCCTCCCGGCCCGGCCCAGCCCACCCAAGTGCAGTATCGATCGATCACTGTCACTTACAAAACTCTAAACGCATAACTGCAGCGTTCGCAGAGTCAGGCCTGATCCCTGCGATCGCTAACAGTTTTTTTGGTAGCGTTTTGGGGAACTGGCAAGCGCCAGCGGCCTAGTACACCCCGGTCGTAGCCAAACCAGCACTGCAGTAACACTTGGTGACGTGGCGAGTCCCATAAGTGCAGTTCAAGCTGGTGAGGTGGCAAGCACAAGTAGTGTCCCGCTGACACCAAAAAGACAAACACAGGCCCGTCGTGCCCATAATGCCCTTCCTGCTGCATTCGCCAATCCTAATTGGGAACCCACCACTTCTGCAGCGCCCGTACTTCCCCCATTCACATCCCCAACCAAATGCAGTCGGCTGCATGAGAGGCATTTTTATGTCCTCCCGAGTACCCCTACCCAGCGAACCCCCCAAAAAAGATGTTGTGTCTGCAGCAAGCGCGGATATAGGCGTGACACCCACTATTATTGTCCCTCCTGTCCTGACAATCCTGGTCTTTGCATTAGTGAATGTTTTGAACGCTACCATGCACTAGTTGAGTATTAGCGTAGGGTACAGCATTCCACAGACTAGGCACACTTTCACAGGGTCTCCCAAGATGCCATCGCATTTTGAGAGACCCGAACCTGGAACCGGTTACAGTTATAAAAGTTAGTTACAAAAAAAGTGTAAAAAAAAATATATATATAAAATAAAAAAAAATAGTTGTCGTTTTATTGTTTTCTCTCTCTCTATTCTCTCTCTCTATTGTTCTGCTCTTTTTTTACTGTATTCTATTCTGTAATGTTTTATTGTTATTGTTATTGTTATTATGTTTTATCATGTTTGTTTTTCAGGTATGTAATTATTTATACTTTACTGTTTACTGTGCTTTATTGTTAACCATTGTTAACCATTTTTTTGTCTTCAGGTACGCCATTCACGAGTGGTTATACCAGAATGATGCCTGCAGGTTTAGGTATCATCTTGGTATCATTCTTTTTAGCCAGCGGTCGGCTTTCATGTAAAAGCAATCCTAGCGGCTAATTAGCCTCTAGACTGCTTTTACAAGCCATGGGAGGGAATGCCCCCCCCCCACCGTCTTTCGTGTTTTTCTCTGGCTCTCCTGTCTCAACAGGGAACCTGAGAATGCAGCCGGTGATTCAGCCAGCTGACCATAGAGCTGATCAGAGACCAGAGTGGCTCCAAACATCTCTATGGCCTAAGAAACCGGAAGCTACGAGCATTTCATGACTTAGATTTCGCCGGATGTAAATAGTGCCATTGGGAAATTGGGGAAGCATTTTATCACACCGATCTTGGTGTGGTCAGATGCTTTGAGGGCAGAGGAGAGATCTAGGGTCTAATAGACCCCAATTTTTTCAAAAAAAGAGTACCTGTCACTACCTATTGCTATCATAGGGGATATTTACATTCCCCGAGATAACAATAAAAATGATTAAAAAAAAAAAATATGAAAGGAACAGTTTAAAAGTAAGATTAAAAAAGCAAAAAAATAATAAAGAAAAAAAAAAAAAAAAAAAAAAGCACCCCTGTCGCCCCCTGCTCTCACGCTAAGGCGAACGCAAGCGGCGGTCTGTCGTCAAACATAAACAGCAATTGCACCATGCATGTGAGGTATCACCGCGAAGGCCAGATCGAGTGCAGTAATTTTTCCAGTAGACCTCCTCTGTAAATCTAAAGTGGTAACCTGTAAAGGCTTTTAAAGGCTTTTAAACATGTATTTATTTTGTTGCCACTGCACGTTTGTGCGCAATTTTAAAGCATGTCATGTTTGGTATCCATGTACTCCGCCTAAGATCATCTTTTTTATTTCATCAAACATTTGGGCAATATAGTGTGTTTTAGTGCATTAAAATTTAAAAAAGTGTGTTTTTTCCACAAAAAATGCGTTTGAAAATCGCTGCGCAAATACTGTGTGAAAAAAAAAAAATGAAACACCCACCATTTTAATCTGTAGGGCATTTGCTTTAAAATAATATATAATGTTTGGGGGTTCAAAGTAATTTTTTTGCAAAAAAAAATAACTTTTTCATGTAAACAATAAGTGTCAGAAAGGGCTTTGTCTTCAAGTGGTTAGAAGAGTGGGTGATGTGTGACATAAGCTTCTAAATGTTGTGCATAAAATGCCAGGACAGTTCAAAACCCCCCCAAATGACCCCATTTTGGAAAGTAGACACCCCAAGCTATTTGCTGAGAGTCATGTCGAGTCCATGGAATATTTTATATTGCGACACAAGTTGCGGGAAAGAGACAAATTTTTTTTTTTTTTTTGCACAAAGTTGTCACTAAATGATATATTGCTCAAACATGCCATGGAAATATGTGAAATTACACCCCAAAATACATTCTGCTGCTTCTCCTGAGTACGGGGATACCACATGTGTGAGACTTTTTGGGAGCCTAGCCGCGTACGGGACCCCGAAAACCAAGCACCGCCTTCAGGCTTTCTAAGGGCGTGAATTTTTGATTTCACTCTTCACTGCCTATCACAGTTTCGGAGGCCATGGAATGCCCAGGTGGCACAAAACACCCCAAATGACCCCATTTTGGAAAGTAGACACCCCAAGCTATTTGATGAGAGGTACAGTGAGTATTTTGCAGACCTCACTTTTTGTCACAAAGTTTTGAAAATTGAAAAAAGAAAAAAAAAATGTTTTTTCTTGTCTTTCTTCATTTTCAAAAACAAATGAGAGCTGCAAAATACTCACCATGCCTCTCAGCAAATAGCTTGGGGTGTCTACTTTCCAAAATGGGGTCATTTGGGGGGGGTTTGTGCCACCTGGGCATTCCATGGCCTCCGAACCTGTGATAGGCAGTAAAGAGTGAAATCAAAAATTTTCACCCTTAGAAATCCTGAAGGCAGTGATTGGTTTTCGGGGTCCCGTACGCGGCTAGGCTCCCAAAAAGTCCCACACATGTGGTATCCCCATACTCAGGAGAAGCAGCTAAATGTATTTTGGGGTGCAATTCCACATATGCCCATGGCCTGTGTGAGCAATATATCATTTAGTGACAACTTTATGAAAAAAAAAAAAAAAAAAAAGTGTCACTTTCCCGCAACTTGTGTCAAAATATAAAATATTCCATGGACTCAATATGCCTCTCAGCAAATAGCTTGGGGTGTCTACTTTCCAAAATGGGGTCATTTTGGGGGGTTTTGTGCCACCTGGGCATTCCATGGCCTCCGAAACTGTGATAGGCAGTGAAGAGTGAAATCAAAAATTTACACTCTTATGCCGCGTACACACGAGCGGACATTACGGCGGACTTTGCCCGGCGGACTGGATTTCGTCGGACAATTCGATGTGTGTGGGCTCCAGCGGACTTTGTTTTCTCAAAAGTTTGACGGAATTAGATTTGAAACTTGCTTAAAATTTATCCGACGGACTCTTCTTTCTAGCGGACAAACCGATCGTCTGTGTGCTAGTCCGACGAACTCAAACTGACGCATGCTCTGAAGCAATTACAAGACGGAAGCGCTCGGTCTGGTAAAACTAGCCTTCGTCTTGAAGCTAGCACATTCCTCTTCTGTCGTCTTTTAATACAGCCTTTTTTTAGGATTGATAATGCGAGAGGAATGAAGTTGTTTTTCTGCTTTATATTCACACAGAGTTCTCACAAACTTCTTTCTTCATGATTTATCCTCCTGCCATGACTAATATAATATTTTGTAACAGCCAGATCTCCATAACTTTTAAATTTTAAAATAGATATTTTATTTTTTTTTTTTTATTTCCGCACTTTAGCTATTTTACAATGTGTGTTAAATGCTAACCACATTTTTGGTGTGTATTTTCAAGTTACCACAATTAACATTCATATTTTGTGTTGTTTTAAAGAACCTTAATGAGGTTGTTGTCCCTTGTTCATTAGACATAGGGGGGTGTATTTAACAAAGGCAAAATCATTTTTCACTCCAATTGGTAATTATACCGAGCTTGTTTTTGACAAAAGGCTTAAATCATTTAAGAATATCAAGTGAAACGTTCACTTGAGAAATTGCACACCAAGTGCACTTGTTGGAAGTGCAGTCGCTGAAAAACTGAGGGGAAGAGCTTAAATTCGGGGAAGCTCTGCTGATTTATTCATAAAATCATGTAAAATCAAAATAAATTCTTTTTATTTGACAAAAACACACATAGGGGTTGATTTCCTAAAGGTAAAAAGCCTGTGCATTTTGGAAATTGCATTTGCCCTCTGCAAGAGCAGTTGCTCCCAAGCTTTATTAAATGTGAAGCAGCTCTGCTGACTTCCATCATCCAATCATGTGCAAGCAAAAATGTTTTTTTTTTTCTTTTACTTGCACAGGATTGGGTACTCTTTGCAAAGTCAAGCTTTTAAATAATTTCTGATGCTCTGGAGCAATTGCACTTGCAGAGGGCAACTGCCCTCTGCAAAGTGCACAGACTATTTGCTTTTCTCAAATCAACCCCATAGTCTTTTCGACCTGTACCTGCCGACTCCCAAACAAAATGGCGTTTTTGAATCAAAAGACATAGGCAAGAATGTAAGGTAAACCAAAAAGTATTTATTTGATAAACAAAAAAATTAGGAAGGCAACACTGGACACACTTTTAGAATCTGGGAAGCCTTTCGTCCCCCAGGACACACATCAAGTTTGAGGACAAGAAAATAGGTATCTTGCGACTATAGGGAGCACAGGGAGCACAGTCAGAACAGACAGAAACCAGGCAATCACTTTCGACTCTTCCGTGTAGCCTTCCCTCCACGCTTCTCTGCAGCCTTCCCTCCACGCTTCTCTGCAGCCTTCCTCGGAGATTGTGCCTCTGGTGGTGTACTTGGGGCAGGAGGAGGAGGAGGAGGAGGAGGATGAGTAGGAGTGCCTTCATCTGCTATATATGTGTTAGCAGTAAGCTCCCCTCTCAAGCCCTTCTGGTAAGCCTGGAAAAATAGACCCTCACAGAGGAGGCATTGGCCCTTTTCCAACTCCTGTAATCTGCAGGCTATATAGGTGCCATACGCCTCCTCTGCATTGGGAGGTTTACTCAGGATCAGGCTTGCTTCCCGTATGAGCTCTAGGGATTCCTGCTCTGTTGCAGTCATCCTCCTGGGCCTTTTCTGTATAATGCGGAGGGGAGGCACCTGGCACTCCGTGCGGCTTCTACTTGGCCCAGCCACAGCCTCCTCCTCTCTCCCACTGGGCAAGGCCTCCTCCTCTCTCTCACTGGGCAAGGCCTCCTCCTGGCTGAGGTCATCCTGGGTAAAAAAAAGGGACATAGTTGTAATTTTCTGTTATGCAATCACACACAATTTTCAGCTCCTAACTTTCAAATATAATTACACAAAATAGTAAAGGCTATCTATTTGACCACACCATTATTTCAGATGATCAACAAGATCTGAAGTTACGTATATATTTGGCCACTACTGTCTAGTGATATGTCTACATATTACTCTTTGTGCAGAAGTGATTTTTGATGAAGCACTTTCAAAATGAACACCTTAACATCATTAATAACATTTACACAATCCCAAAATCTTCAAAAAAAGTATACCTGGCTGAAGCTGGGCGCATCCACTTCATCTATGGTGAAAAGGCCCAGTTCATCCTGGGACTCCTCAGCTGGGGTGGAGGTGGATGGAAGGCTGGAGGGAAGGCTGGAGGGAAGGCTGGAGGGAAGGGTGGGGGGAAGGGTGGGGGGAAGGGTGGGGGGAAGGGTGGAAAGGGATTGCCTGGCTTCGGTCTGCTCATCCAGGAATCGCAGTTTGTGGTAATACCACAACTTGGGTACATAAACTTGGTCAGCTGCTGCCCCGGATCTGAGCGACTCCTGGATTTTTCGGTGTTCCCGCTTATACATATTACGCAAGATACCTATTTTCCTGTCCACAAACTTGAGGTCTGCCTGGGGGACTCGAGTCTTCACAAACTCTAAAAGTGTGCCCAGTGTTGCCTTCCTAACATCACGATTATAATATTGGGGGTGTTTGACCTCCCAGAGGTTTTTCTTCTGCTCATATAGATCAATGAAATGGATCAAAAACTCTTCCTCTTTAAAGGGATTCATTATTTCTGCAAGACAAGACACAAGATCAAAACTTAAATGTCAGTCCCAAATCTCAGGATTAGTTTGTGTTGTAATCTAGGGGACACACACGGGGACACACACAAACACACACACACACACACACACACACACACTCTTTAATCTTACCTTCGTTTGTGCCGCTCGCTACTTCCGCACGGACATACGTTGGCCATCATACTAGCTTTATATACACTGCGCATGTGTCATGCTCCGCCTGCGTCGCCCGCCCCTGACGTTCGTGAGTACGATTTGGCCCCGCCCCTTCACTCTTCGTTGCGCAGTGGGAGTAGATAGCAAAAGATGGCGGAGCGATTAAGTGGAAGTAGTGCGGAGGAAAGCCCGGAGCCCCAAACATCCACATCCCGGAGGAGATATAAGGCCACCAACATGGCTTTTGAAGAGATGGTGGAGATGGTGTCCATATTAAGAAGGGAGGACTACGATGGCAAAAAAGGACCGTACACACGACCCAATATGAGGAAGGACAAAATAATGTCCTCAGTTGTCACCGCTCTGGAAGATAAATTTGGTACAAAACGTTCGAAAGAACAATTGCGGAAGCGGTGGTCTGACATCAAAAGTCGGGAGCCAGAACAATATTGGCGAATAAAGAAGCTGCTGAAAAAAAGTAAGTACTTGTGTTTTACTATTGAGATACAGAACTTGCATGTTGATCCTTATTTTTGGCGGTTTTTCTGCATCGTTCGTAAATACCGTTCTTTGGAATAGATCGGATACTTTATAAAGTGACGTTATTTTTTCGCCAAATACGATGGGACAGGGTTGGACATACATTTATGGCTTGATAATTTGGCGAATTCCCACAATGAGTTGATGTGGTGTAGATGTGTTTGAAAATATAATGCTTCATCAAAAATGATTCAGTGTAATGTAGGGACAGGACACAGCAGCTGTTTCCACATCTGGACTCACGAGCACTATAGTTAGTGGGAATGATTTAGCAGTCCCACTATTGTTCTTCGATTTTATTTTTTGAAATATTTAATTTGAATATTATTCCGTACGTTTTTTGGCTCTGCGTAACTTCTGCATACTTTCAGCTATTAAAAACATTCAACTATTAAAATGTTCGTCTCTTTGAGCTGATGTGTGGTCATTTTCAACTTTTTTACTACCATGTATACTTTATTAAATAATCTTTTTTTTTTCTCTTTTTTAAACATTGAATTCAATGGGAGCATGCTTGAAATCCTCAAATTCTTCTTCCGCTCCCAAAAGTTTCAGCTCCTTCATACTTTCACCTAGAGACACCAAACAAACTTTACAATGTTCACTAAATATTCATCTATCTGGCTATATCTTTTCAGTTTGATATTTTTATAATTTTTGGAGAAAAAGCTTTTTGTTTAGAGGTCATTTCGTGTAATTTTAGACATTAATCAGAGTGTACTGTGTTTGTTTTGTTGCCATGGTTACCAAAGCTTCTGTTATACACAGGGGGGGAGGTGGCCGGAGCATCTCAGCTCTGATTACAGAGCCCGGGGGAGGGGACAGACACACCATGTACTGATTTATAATAGAGGAATATGATGGGGCAGTTTTGATGGCGGCCATTTTAGCCATTTAGCTATTCAGCATTCCCCCGCATTTTGCTAAGGAAATGCATTTTCTAGTGTACTATGTGACCATAACTAAATTTTTGAGGGGTAATACACATAGGAGATCATTGAGGTGTCAGCATCTGTGAAACTTGCCCAAAAATATGCATTCTTTCTAATTGTTGTTCAGAGGTAATGTTCATCCTGTCTTCAACATTTATTATGATGCAAAATTGGCAAAAAAATCATAACCAACATTTTACTTTCTTTATTAAAAAATAAAAGATCAGTGTGTTTTAACTTTACCTTTTTTTATAATCTCATAGGGGAGAAAAGACTCCAAGGATCTCAGGACCCCCCCAAGTCACCAGCCTGAGGCCCAAGATACCCCAAGCCCCAGCCCAAGACCACGCCCACCCGACGACCTTGAGGAAGGAGAGGTGGAGGAAGTGTGCGAGGTTTCAAGCCCACCAAGTGAGTGACTGACACCCCAGCTTGAGTTACTGTATTTTGGCGTGCATATTGTAAACCTTGTTTTTATTCACTCGTTTTAGGTGAGTTTCTGGTTGTGGAAGGCCAAGCGGCAGAGCACTTCACCACAGACAGTGCGCAAAGACTCATAGGCCAGATAATGCTGTGGAATGGCCACATAGATCAAATGCGTGAACAAATTCACAGCATGAAACTTCGCCTGGACTCCATGCAACAGGAAATGAAGAACATGATTGATGTTTTGGGCAGAATATAATCACGTTTGGCCTAAAAACATCAATCATGTTCTTCATTTCCTTGGGAAGTTATTTTGTTTTTAAAAATAATTTTGCAAGTTTTGGGGTATACCCAAATTTACATTGTGTGATGCACACGGTGTGTCATCATGTGCTATCTTCCATCATGGGTTAGCAATGTACTTGTTTTGTGTTTGCAAACCCTTCATCCTGAAAAATCTTGGGTGGTGAGAGCAACCAAAAATGGGATTGCACACACAAAACATGTACATTGCTCTCCCATGATAGGAGATAGCACATGTTGACTTGACCCTTTAGTAAAGCTCAATTTTGATCATCTTATAAATGAGCAATTTCTGCAAGGGTGACATTACATGCACCGTTCTTGAAATATTGAACTTTGTAAGTTTTAATGTATTGTAAGTTTTGTTTATAAAAACACTGTTGTGTATGTAAATGTTTAGAGATAAAGGTCTATATATTTTAGAAAAAATTGCTTGAATAATTTAGTAAAAGATAATTTTTTTACACAACGTAAAATATTTTTTGACAAAATAAAAAGAACAAAAAATTTTAAAAAATATGATACAAAATGCACCTTTCAATGTGCACCAAGTAAAATTTTTTTCCCTATACAATGTGTGTGGCTGTTTCTTGAAGTCAACATTTGGGGTTTGTTTTTGTGGGCCTGATTAACTAAAGCTAAATGCACTTGACACTACTACAAGTGCACTAGGAGACAGACATAACTTAAAGGTAGACAACAATAAAAACAAGATATTTAGATAAACAAATTTTATTTGTTATTTTTGTAAAAAAATTATAGCTGTTGCTGAATAGCAATGGCCCCCCGACCATTAAAATAATTCACATAACGGTCACGCACTTGACGTGCGGTTCGGGGGGCCAAGCCAATACGGCCAATTTCTAGGCCTGTGAAATTGCTACTAGCCTCTTCCAGTCTGGGCTCAGGCCCAACAGAGGATAGATATGTAGCTGAATGTCTCCTTAAAAAGTTATGCAAGATGCAGCAAGCAAGGATGACGTGGTTGATTTTATAGTCCGCCAAATTAATAGCCGTAAGAAAGATACGGAACCGGCTGGCCAGAATACCAAAGGCATTCTCCACAACCCTTCTTGCTCTGGCCAGCCGATAATTAAATACCCTCCTCTCAGGGGTGAGTGTCCTTTGGGGGAACGGCCTCATCAAGTTCTCACAGAGAGCAAATGCTTCATCAGCAATAAAAACTGAGGGGAGTCCATCCACATTATCGTCATCAGGTGGCAATTCCAGGCCACCGGTCTGGAGACGATAGCACAGCTCGGTCTGTGCAAAGACTCCTCCATCAGACATTCGGCCGTTCTTCCCCACATCCACAAACATAAACTCCAAATGTGCCGAGACCACCGCCATCAAAACTACACTATGGAACCCCTTGTAGTTAAAGAAATATGACCCCGAATGCGGTGGTGGCACAATCCGGACGTGCTTCCCGTCAATCGCCCCTACACAGTTGGGAAAGTCCCAACGGTCAGCGAACTGGGAGGCCACAGTCTGCCATTCCTGTGGACTTGTAGGAAACTGTGGAGTGCAAAAAAAAAAAGATAAGGACTTTAATAAAAAAATTGTATATCAGATTACACCAAAACATTAGTAAACAACAGCAGTCAAATATTATGAATATGTGTGTTTGTAATTGAAATGTTGAAAAACATAAGGCACACTTATAAGATTACTCACCCCCTATGATGGCCCATTGATACATTTGAATGTGGGGGGAGGGGTTCTAATTAGGTTAACAAACACACCTGACTGGCTGAAACATTTGTGGGGTGGGGGAGGGGTTCTAATTAGGTTAACAAACACACATGACTGGCTGAAACATTTGTGGGGTGGGGGAGGGGTTCTAATTAGGTTAACAAACACACCTGACTGGCTGAAACATTTGTGGGGTGGGGGAGGGGTTCTAATTAGGTTAACAAACACACATGACTGGCTGAAACATTTGTGGGGTGGGGGAGGGGTTCTAATTAGGTTAACAAACACACATGACTGGCTGAAACATTTGTGGGGTGGGGGAGGGGTTCTAATTAGGTTAACAAACACACATGACTGGCTGAAACATTTGTGGGGTGGGGGAGGGGTTCTAATTAGGTTAACAAACACACATGACTGGCTGAAACATTTGTGGGGTGGGGGAGGGGTTCTAATTAGGTTAACAAACACACATGACTGGCTGAAACATTTGTGGGGTGGGGGAGGGACAAACAAGACAATGGAGCAGACAATATACATTGTTCAATGGACTATAGGCTAGAGATAAAAATGGACCCAGCATTGCATGGTGGGGAGGTTAATGAAAGAAATTATGCATGTATAGGGCAATAACTGATTAAAATAGGCATGCACAAAGATAAAGGGGACATTCACAGCAGATTGAAAGCATGGCAATTAGGTAAAGAGGACAGTTCTACAATACATCAAAAAACAGTTAATACATATCATGTAATGTTAAAGGATAAAACTTACCTTCATATATTCCTTCTGCAGGACCTGAATAATAGCAGAACAGGTCTCTGGGATTATGATCCCCAGAGCCTGGGGGGAGATGCCTGTCGAGAACTTTAAGTCCTGAAGACTTCTCCCTGTCGCCAAGTAACGTTACGTGGCAACTAGCCTCTGCTCCGCACTGATGGCTTGCCTCATGCAGGTATCCTGCCTGCTGATATAGGGGGTCAGCATAGCCAAAAGACGCTCAAAGATGGGGTCCGTCATCCTGAGAAAATTCCTGAAATCATCAGGATTATTCTCACGGAGCTCACGGAGCAAAGGCATATGAGAGAACTGGTCACGCTGGCGCAACCAATTCTTGGTCCATGAACTCCTCCTCACCCTGTTCATGGACTGGACTCGGGTCAAAGTATTAACCCCAACACCAAGTCCCCACACAGCACGAACTCGAGAACGAGTACGTCCACTCGACATGGCTTCAAAACGGTCGGCTGCTCAAACTAACAAACTTATAACAAACGCACTGAAGAACAGCAAGGCCTATGAAGAACGACCTGAAAATCAGGAACGAGCGGAGCAGAACGGCCTGCAAGGCAGGTTACGAACTGACCAACACGCACTGAAAAGCAGATACAAACCTCACAAGCACAAACTGAACCGCAGAAAACGAACGAAATAAGCTGAAGTGTGAAAAGCGCGAATCGTCTCTAACCAAACTTCTACTAACACGAGATAAACACGAGATTAGCAGAAGGAGCCCAAAGGGTGCCGGAGTGGGGCTTGGACTTCCTTTTTATAGTCCCGTCGTACGTGCTATACGTCACCGCGTTCAAAACCAGCGGACTTTTGCAGTGACCGTGTGTGGCCAAGTCCGTCCGTTTTTAAGTCCGGCGCAAGGAGCAAACAAAGTCCGACGAAAAGTCCGCCGGGCAAAGTCCGCCGTAATGTCCGCTCGTGTGTACGCGGCATTAGAAATCCTGAAGGCGGTGATTGGTTTTCGGGGCCCCGTACGCAGCTAGGCTCCCAAAAAGTCCCACACATGTGGTATCCCCATACTCAGGAGAAGCAGCTGAATGTATTTTGGGGTGCAATTCCACATAGGCCCATGGCCTGTGTGAGCAATATATCATTTAGTGACAACTTTTTGTAAATATTTTTTTTTTTTTTTTGTCATTTTTCAATCACTTGGGACAAAAAAAAAATATTCAATGGGTTCAACATGCCTCTCAGCAATTTCCTTGGGGTGTCTACTTTCCAAAATGGGGTCATTTGGGGGGGTTTTGTACTGCCCTGCCATTTTAGCACCTCAAGAAATGACATAGGCAGTCATAAACTAAAAGCTGTGTAAATTACAGAAAATGTACCCTAGTTTGTAGACGCTATAACTTTTGCGCAAACCAATAAATATACACTTATTGACATTTTTTTTACCAAAGACATGTGGCCGAATACATTTTGGCCTAAATGTATGACAAAAATTTAGTTTATTGGATTTTTTTTATAACAAAAAGTAGAAAATATCATTTTTTTTCAAAATTTTCGGTCTTTTTCCGTTTATAGCGCAAAAAATAAAAACCGCAGAGGTGATCAAATACCATCAAAAGAAAGCTCTATTTGTGGGAAGAAAAGGACGCAAATTTCGTTTGGGTACAGCATTGCATGACCGCGCAATTAGCAGTTAAAGCGACGCAGTGCCAAATTGGAAAAAGACCTCTGGTCCTTAGGCAGCATAATGGTCCGGGGCTCAAGTGGTTAAAGTAAGGATTCAAGATCTACAACCTGGCGATCTAGGTATTCCAGGGAAACATAAGCTGGCTAATCGCTGAAGGTCACAGCCATACATTGTATGTAGACAACTTCCAGGACTCCCATTGTTTGAAATTAAACCGGAAGGAAGTGCTGGACCAGTTAAGACTTGGCATCGGAATCACCTCTTACCCTTCACCGAAGCAGTCAGGATAGTCCCTGAG
The DNA here is from genome assembly GCA_037952835.1 of Lithobates septentrionalis. Lineage (NCBI taxonomy): Eukaryota > Metazoa > Chordata > Amphibia > Anura > Ranidae > Lithobates > Lithobates septentrionalis. Next base: position 3,464,289 of record JBBDGP010001237.1, read on the forward strand.
GAGGAGTTATCATCTACATCCACTGTTGCACGTCGGCCTGTAACTAGGTCTCAGCCTGGATCTTTGACAACTGAGGATAATGTGCAGAAAGACATGGACATCAGTTGGTTGTGGTCGTCTGATACACCAGAAGCTGAAAGGAGTGTTTCATTTCAGACCAACAGAGAAGATAGAGATGCCCTTAGGCCAGAAGCTCCAGAGTTTGTACCACTGTCTGAACATTCTGAAGAATGTTTATCTCCCATTGCCTTTGAGGAACAGAGGTCTGTAATAGAAGAAAATAGTGTTTGCTCAGAGGTAGTGGACACACCAAAAAAACAAAGAGGAAAGAGGGACATTCGTCCACCAAAAAGACTAACATATGATACACTGGGCGAGTGTTCTGAAGTAGCTAAAGTCACCAGTAAAAGGAATGTCGAAGAGCCTAGTTCTTCCTCTGTCAATTTAGAAAGAGAGAGCCCCATTTCACCCCTTGACACATCTGTATCTGATAGCAAGGTGACAGTTGTGGGTACACAGAATAGTTTCCCAACACCTGAGAATTGGTGGGAGGCTCCTCTGTCTGTCTTGTGTGCTCGCCTAGAGGCTAAAATGTGTAACAGAAACAGGGTCTTGCATATCTTTGGGGACCAAAGACTCAAAGCAGGGGGAGTATGTAGCGCTGACAATATTTGTTTCTAGTTATATGTAATGCTGTAAAGTTAATAAGTTGGTATATGGCGCCATCTAGCGGACAAAATATATAATTACAGCACCTTTATATTTCATCACTTGGGAAGTGACATGGAGGTGTTTTATTGTTTACTTCTGGACATTAACTTGACCTATCCATGATGCCCGTTAACTCCCATAAACATTGGAAGAACTGAACTGCATTGTGGGAAGACTATAAAAAGGCTGGGAGTGGCCATCTTAGCTCTCTTGTTCCTGGGACGCGTAGCCTGCCAGCAGGGCTCTGTGGGTGGGTGTGTGTCCCACAGAGTTGCGGCCTACCCTGTGAGGAGCGGAACAGCAGCCAGCGATCCTGCCTTAGATCACAGCGTGCTGGAGCAGCAGAAGTGATCGCTTCGGAGACCCGTGAAGGAGGTAACCAAGGACTCCTGGTCGTTAGCGAACGGAACAGCGTAGCAGCGCAGCTGTAACTTCAAATAGACTGAGGACTTGTGGAACGGAGACATCCATTCGTCTGGATTCAGTGCGGTGAGAGGGCTAACGCCCAGAAGTTTGCATCACAATACACATATTTATATTGATTGCAAAGTGTTGCTGGGACTGATAGTCCCATGGAACAAGTTCACAGAGAAAAACATCATACTTGCACAGACCTTAAATTAGACTTCATTACCTAGGAATTGACGTTGAATGTTTGTTCCCCTTGAGAAGGATTATACAACCAATTTTACCTGGTTGCAATTACTATCGTGCTTCATTCTACACCATTTCTTTTGGTCATAAGCTCTGTGGATTACAATTATTGATTCTTTAGCTAGCAAAAGACTGAAGATAACAGGACTATTTCTATCAATGCAAGGCCTTGCATTTAGTCGAAAATAGAGTGACTGCACTGTCAAAGCAGGGGGAGCTCCCTAGTGATTTAAAACTGTGCGGTGTTAATATTCCTGTGGGGTTTTTTTGTGTTTGCTACAGTGTACTGGAGGTGGGAAAGTGTCCAGAGTTAAGGAGATGTCACTTTGAACACTGGTCCCACCTGGAGACACACTAATAGGGGGTCTATTCAAGAAAACCTTATATGTATGTATGTATGTATATGTATGCTTCCACACTACGTTTGTGTGACAGTATAGTCATTGTAATTACTTTTAATATCAGTTCAGTAAAAGAAGTAATTTTGGTTAAAGCGGGGGTTCACCCACACCGCCAAGAAAAAAAAAATATTAAAAGCCAGCAGCTACAAATACTGCAGCTGCTGACTTTTAATACATTGCCACTTACCTGCCCCGGGGTCCAGCGATGTCGGCAGGGGACGCCGAGAACCCGCTCGGTTCTCGGCAGCTGCCGCCGCCATCCTAGGTAAGGGAATCAGGAAGTGAAGCGTTGCGGCTTCACTTCCAGGTTCCCTACTGCGCATGCGCGAGTCGCGCTGCGCGTCCCTAGTGGTCCCCGCTCTCTGCTGGGAGCTGTGTGTTCCCAGCAGACAGAGCGGTCGGGACGGGAAGAGGCATAGACTCCCATGGGAGTCTATGCCGGAAGTGGGTGCAAATACCTGTCTTTGACAGGTATCTGCACCCCCTCCCCCCTGAAAGGTGCCAAATGTGACACCGGAGGGGGGGAGGGTTCCGAAAAGCGAAAGTTCCATTTTTGTGTGGAACTCCGCTTTAACCACAACTTTTTGTGTGCAGTGTTGTTTTACTCCTGCAGGTGGAGCAACAAACACCCAGGTAGAGGTATATATAATTGTAGTATATATATTGTGAGCTATAATTGGTATCAGTATCATTACAACACTGCACTACAGCTGTGTCAAGGGGTGTAAGAGATCAGAGAACAGGCCCGATCAATATCAGGCCCAATCAATACCCCCTTCGGGGGTAAGTGCTACAGATGTTAGGCATGATCAGAGGTGGACGAAAAGGGAATAGTTTAGTGTCATTAATAATTTAGTCATGGGTTTATAATGATCTTTTTTAGACAACAAATCTTCTCTCCTAAGGTTCATAAAAGTTCCATCTCTTCTCCTCTTCCTTGTTCCTGTTCCCCTCCCTCCTCTCTGAGGCCTCTTTCCTGGGTGTCAGGGAGAGTGTTTAGCAGGTGAATTGCAGCACCAGCAATGTACTGGCAAACACAATATTTCTGTGACTACTATGTTAATTGCCTCTACATGGCGCACGTGTGCTTACTTGTTTATTTATTTCCGCATCATGCGTTATTACATGCTAGCTTCCTGTTTTTTCTTCAAAGGAGAACAGTGCTTTCTCTTAAGGTTTAAAGTGTTTTTGTGTGTAAAGTGAGCCATCTACCAAGAATCCTCAAGATACAAACCCCCTCTCTTGGCTCACAAGCAGGCAAAAGTGGTATGTAGATTTGTTTCTGTCACTCTAGCTTTTACTTTCAAGTCATGTTTGTTTTAAATGTAATTGATTGTATGTCTGATAATGTCTGAAGAACCTCAGCCTTCTCATTGACATAAGCCACATGCATGGAAAGTGTACATAGAAGTAAGTAAATGTAAAAGCACACAATTATTGAAAGATATATTTTATTATTAAAGCAGATATTCACTGCATCTGAGCACCACAAACCAAAAACACGATTTAATTTTTTTAAATAATTAAAGCAAACTCCCCCATCCATCCATGTCTTCATGTTTTATTTTGTTGAGAAATCACTTTGAAAAGCAGCCCCTAGCATTTCTGGCTGTGGCCATCTTGAGTAAGTGCAAATGATTCATGTAGCATTTACTTCCTGGAATCCATCTGCCCTTAGCTCAAGCATGCATGCATGGGGGTGACTCCTGAGTGTATGAAATCATTTGCATAGGCAAGAAACCAGGGAGTAGCTGGAGAAATGCAAAAAAAAAAAAGTTTAAAATAAGTAAGTATGATATTCTTTCCTATCTATTTACTAACGCGAGCAGCATGAGAATTAAAAATAATTCACTTTGATTGGGAGAGTAAAGTTACACTTTAATATGTGTTGTATTTATGTAAATATTGTAGAATGCTAATTAATATATACATACCTGATTTCCAGAATACATCTGGGTTCTTGAATAAGCTTGACTGTGAAATGCATTGATCTGAACCATGTTCACCATGTGATTTGTGTACAGGATAGTTATGCTATATAAGACCCCTTTCACACCAAGGGCGTATTGCAGGCGCTATAGCGTTAAAAATAGCGCCTGCAATCCGCCCTCAAACAGCTGCTCCATTGTCTGCCGTGTGAAAGCCCGAGGGCTTTCACACCGGAGCGCTGCGCTGGCAGGACGGAAAAAAAAGTCCTGCCAGCAGCTTCTTTCGAGCGGTGAAGGAGCGGTGTGTTTACCGCTCCTCCACCGCTGCTCCCCATTGAAATCAATGGGGCAGCGCTGGGATACCGCCGGCAAAACGCTGCTATTGCGGCGCATTGCGGGCAGTTTTAACCCTTTCTCGGCCGCTAGCGGGGGGTAAAAGCGCCCCGCTAGCGGCCGAAATATGCTGCTAATCCGACGGTAAAACGCCACTAAAAATAGCGGCGTATTACCGCTGACGCTGCGGGCGGCCCGGTGTGAAAGTGCTCTTAAAGCGGAGTTCCACCTGGTTCTGTGTTTATTAAAAATCAGCAGTTACAAAAAATGTAGCTGCTGACTTTTAATAAACACACACTCACCTGCCCTGCAGTACAGCGATGCAGGCACCCGAAGCCTCGATTCTCTCCCCCGCCTGTCCGTGGTGCCGGCATTACTACTGTGATCCTGTGATCCAAACATCAAACAACAACATCAGTGAGAACATACCTAAAGGATTCGCAATGATTTTTTTTAAAAAAGCATTGGGAATCCTTTAGGTATGTTCTCACTGATGTTGTTGTTTGATGTTTGGATCACAGGCATTGCCAGTCCACACGCCTCTTATCGACTGTGGGGGTTACTCCCAAGTTTAGACCATCGTAAGTCGCACAGGTGCTGCTCATGCCTTCCCCCTTATGTATTTTGGGGGGTGTGTGGTTACTGATCGGGGGGTTTTGATGGTTGGACCTGATGGTGGAGGCTTCTCATAGAAATTGCAAATCCAGAGGACACAGCTATACGTATATTCTTGGTAAATATGTTTAAAAATCCTTATCACGCACTATTGGATCTTCTTGTTACAACTATATGTAACTACATTGTTAGTGTTGTTTCATGTATACAAAATGTTCTTACAGCGCATGCATTTCCTCTGAAGAAGACCCGATGGGGTCGAAACGCGTCAGTACTATCCAAGTGTTTTTGTAACACATCAATTATGTATAGCCTGTTATACACTTCTGTACCCTTTTATAGCTCCATGTACACAGTTCATGTTTTTACTCTGATGTGCCACAAAAAAATAAATAAATAAAGCCATTTTTAAACCTACAACATTTATTGTTGTTTGCTGCCGTCAAAGCCCCGGTACCTGTTGGGGGTAAATTCTTGTTTCACGTTAAAGTGGTTGTTTACCCACTTTTATTAACCACTTCAGCCCCGGAAGGATTTACCCCCTTCCTGACCAGAGCACTTTTTACAATTCGGCACTGCGTCGCTTTAACTGCTAATTGCGCGGTCATGCAATGCTCTACCCAAACGAAATTTGCGTCCTTTTCTTCCCACAAATAGAGCTTTCTTTTGATGGTATTTGATCACCTCTGCCGTTTTTATTTTTTGCGCTATAAACGGAAAAAGACTGAAAATTTTGAAAAAAAATGATATTTTCTACTTTTTGTTATAAAAAAAATCCAATAAACTAAATTTTAGTCATACATTTAGGCCAAAATGTATTCGGCCACATGTCTTTGGTAAAAAAAATGTCAATAAGCGTATATTTATTGGTTTGCGCAAAAGTTATAGCGTCTACAAACTAGGGTACATTTTCTGGAATTTACACAGCTTTTAGTTTATGACTGCCTATCTCATTTCTTGAGGTGCTAAAATGGCGGGGCAGTACAAAACCCCCCCAAATGACCCCATTTTGGAAAGTAGACACCCCAAGGAAATTGCTGAGAGGCATGTTGAGCCCATTGAATATTTATTTTTTTTGTCCCAAGTGATTGAATAATGACAAAAAAAAAAAAAAATTTACAAAAAGTTGTCACTAAATGATATATTGCTCACACAGGCCATGGGCATATGTGGAATTGCACCCCAAAATACATTCAGCTGCTTCTCCTGAGTATGGGGATACCACATGTGTGGGACTTTTTGGGAGCCTAGCCGTTTACTGGCCCCGAAAACCCAGCACCACCTTCAGGATTTCTAAGGGCATACATTTTTGATTTTACTCCTCACTACCTATCACAGTTTTGAAGGCCATAAAATGCCAAGATGGCACAAACCCCCCCCAAATGACCCCATTTTGGAAAGTAGACACCCCAAGCTATTTGCTGAGAGGCATGGTGAGTATTTTGCAGCTCTCATTTGTTTTTGAAAATGAAGAAAGACCAGAAAAAACATTTTTTTTTTCTTTTTTCAATTTTCAAAACTTTGTGACAAAAAGTGAGGTCTGCAAAATACTCACTATACCTCTCAGCAAATAGCTTGGGGTGTATACTTTCCAAAATGGGGTCATTTGGGGGGGGTTTGTGCCACCTGGGCATTCCATGGCCTCCGAAACTGTGATAGGCAGTGAAGAGTGAAATCAAAAATTTACGGCCTTAGAAAGCCTGAAGGCGGTGCTTGGTTTTCGGGGTCCCGTGCGCGGCTAGGGTCCCAAAAAGTCCCACACATGTGGTATCCCCGTACTCAGGAGAAGCAACAGAATTTATTTTGGGGTGTAATTTCACATATTCCCATGGCATGTTTGAGCAATATAACATTTAGTGACAACTTTGTGCAAAAAAAAAAAAAAAAAAAAAAATTTGTCTCTTTCCCGCTACTTGTGTCACAATATAAAATATTCCATGGACTCGACATGCCTCTCAGCAAATAGCTTGGGGTGTCTACTTTCCAAAATGGGGTCATTTGGGGGGGGTTTGAACTGTCCTGGCCTTTTATGCACAACATTTAGAAGCTTATGTCACACATCACCCACTCTTCTAACCACTTGAAGACAAAGCCCTTTCTGACACTTTTTGATTACATGAAAAAATTATTTTTTTTTGCAAGAAAATTACTTTGAACCCCCAAACATTATATATTATTTTAAAGCAAATGCCCTACAGATTAAAATGGTGGGTGTTTAATTTTTTTTTTTTCACACAGTATTTGCGCAGCGATTTTCAAACGCATTTTTTGGGGAAAAAACACACTTTTTTAAATTTTAATGCACTAAAACACACTATATTGCCCAAATGTTTGATGAAATAAAAAAGATGATCTTAGGCCGAGTACATGGATACCAAACATGACATGCTTTAAAATTGCGCACAAACGTGCAGTGGCAACAAAATTAATACATTTTTAAAAGCCTTTAAAAGCCTTTACAGGTTACCACTTTAGATTTACAGAGGAGGTCTACTGCTAAAATTACTGCCCTCGATCTGACCTTCGCGGTGATACCTCACATGCATGGTGCAATTGCTGTTTACATTTGACGCCAGACCGCCGCTTGCGTTCGCCTTAGCGCGAGAGCAGGGGGGACAGGGGTGCTTTTTATTTATTTATGTTTTTCTTTATTATTTTTTTGCTTTTTTATCTCATTTTTAAATTGTTCCTTTCATTTTTTTTTTTTTTTAATCATTTTTATTGTTATCTCAGGGAATGTAAATATCCCCTATGATAGCAATAGGTAGTGACAGGTACTCTTTTTTGAAAAAATTGGGGTCTATTAGACCCTAGATTTCTCCTCTGCCCTCAAAGCATCTGACCACACCAAGATCGGTGTGATAAAATGCTTCCCCAATTTCCCAATGGCGCTGTTTACATCCGGCGAAATCTAAGTCATAAAATGCTCGTAGCTTCCGGTTTCTTAGGCCATAGAGATGTCTGGAGCCACTCTGGTCTCTGATCAGCTCTATGGTCAGCTGGCTGAATCACCGGCTGCATTCTCAGGTTCCCTGTTGAGACAGGAGAGCCAGAGAAAAACACGGAAGACGGTGGGGGGGGGGCATTCCCTCCCACTGCTTGTAAAAGCAGTCTAGAGGCTAATTAGCCGCTAGGATTGCTTTTACATGAAAGCCGACCGCTTGCTAAAAAGAATGATACCAAGATGATACCTAAACCTGCAGGCATCATTCTGGTATAACCACTCAAAGTCGTGAATGGCGTACCTGAAGACAAAAAAATGGTTAACAATAAAGCACAGTAAACGGTAAAGTATAAAAAATTGCATACCTGAAAAGCAAACATGATAAAACATAATAACAATAAAACATTGCAGAATAGAATACAGTAAAAAAGAGCAGAACAATAGAGAGAGAATAGAGAGAGAGAGAGAGAACAATAAAACGACAACTATTTTTTTTTATTTTTGTTTGTGTTTTTTTTTTTTTTACACTTTTTTTTTTGTAACTGTAACTTTTATAACTGTAACCGGTTCCAGGTTCGGGTCTCTCAAAATGCGATGGCATCTTGGGAGACCCTGTGAAAGTGTGCCTAGTCTGTGGAATGCTGTACCCTACGCTAATACTCAACTAGTGAATGGTAGCGTTCAAAACATTCACCAATGCAAAGACCAGGATTGTCAGGACAGGAGGGACAATAATAGCGGGTGTCACGCCTATATCCGTGCTTGCTGCAGACACATCTTTTTTTGGGGGGGGGGGGGAGTTCGTTGGGTAGGGGTACTCGGGAGGACATAAAGAAAATGCTTCTCATGCAGCCGACTGTATTTGGTTGGGGATGTGAATGGGGGAAGTACGGGTGCTGCAGAAGCGGTGGGTTCCCAATTAGGATTGGCGAATGCAGCAGGAAGGGCACTATGGGCACGACGGGCCTGTGTTTGTCTTTTTGGTGGCAGCGGGACACTACTTGTGCTTGCCACCTCACCAGCTTGAACTGCACTTATGGGACTCGCCACGTCACCAAGTGTTACTGCAGTGCTGGTTTGACTACGACCGGGGTGTACTAGGCCGCTGGTGCTTGCCAGTTCATCAAAACGCTACAAAAAAAAGTGACAGTGATCGATCGATACTGCACTTGGGTGGGCTGGACTGGGCTGGGCCGGGCGGAGGGGCAAAACGCAGGTGCTAGCAGGTATCTGGGCTGATCCCGCTAACACTGCGTTTTTGGGAACCCTAAACTGCTGGGGACGCTAGTATAGATCTGATCGGATCAGATATTGATGCGTTCAGATACTGTACATCTAAAGGGCGGTGTACGGTGCGTGTACGGTGCGTGCGTGGGTGTTCGCGGTACTGGCGCTAATCTGACGCTGCCTAGGGCGACGCATATCACCGCCGGGCGATCAGGGGGCTAAACCTTTTTTCGGTAATAAACGGCGGGTGCCCTGACACTATAAAAAATAAACAAACTAACCAGCGTCACCCGTAACGGTTATACGGTGATCAGTGGTGAAAGGGTTAACTAGGGGGCCATCAAGGGGTTAAAACATTTATTAGATAGTATATGGGGGTCCCTGTCGCTATAAAACACTGACGGCGAACCTAAATATTTACGTCCCTAACTAGCGTCACCAGCGACACTAATACAGCGATCAGAAAAATGATCGCTTAGCGACACTGGCGACAGGGGGTGATCAAGGGGTTAAAACTTTATTAGGGGGGGTAAGGGGGGTACCCTAGACCTACAGGGGGCTAAACCTTTATTCGGTAATAAACGGCGGGTGCCCTGACACTATAAAAAATAAACGAACTAACCAGCGTCACCCGTAACGGTTATACGGTGATCAGTGGTGAAAGGGTTAACTAGGGGGCAATCAAGGGGTTAAAACATTTATTAGTTAGTATATGGGGGTCCCTGTCGCTATAAAACACTGACGGCGAACCTAAATATTTACCTCACTAACTAGCGTCACCAGCGACACTAATACAGCGATCAGAAAAATGATCGCTTAGTGACACTGGTGACAGGGGGTGATCAAGGGGTTAAAACTTTATTAGGGGGGGTAAGGGGGTACCCTAGACCTACAGGGGGGTAACCCTAATTGTCCTACCACTGCTAACTGTCACAAACTGACACTATGCAGTAATCAGGGGAAAAAAAAAAAAAAAACCTGCTTGGTGTCAGTTTGTGACAGGGGGGGGGTGATTGGGGGGGGATCGGGGGGCGATCGGGGGGGATCGGGGGTGTAATGTATGCCTGGCATGTTCTACTGTGTGTGTGTGTGTGTGTTGGTGCACTTACATGTCATCTCTCCTCGGCGCTGGAACGGAAACTGGCCAGCCGAGGAGAGATGACATCACATCCTCTGCCTCTGTGTACTATACAGAGGCAGGGGATGTTTCTCATTGGCTGGGAGCGATCGCGAGGGGGGGGCCACGATCGGATGGCCTCCCCCTCGTCTCTCAATGCTCCCAGCCAAATGCCGACCGCAGCTGGCACCGGGGGGGGGGTCCGATCGGACCCCCCACCCGCGGGAAGGCAATCACGTTTCAGGTACGTGATTTTGCCTGCCCGTGCCGCTCTGCTCACGTATATAGGCGTGAGGCGGTCGGCAAGTGGTTAAATGCTCCCATCCTCTCTGCACCATTATAATAATTGTCCCTGTGCCTGTGTTCTGTACATAAAACTGCCCGATTGTACCTATATGAGCGTGGCTCCAGGTGCTCAGCTGATTGCTCTCCTCTCCTCTGTCTCGGCTCACAGCTGCAGTGGGTGGGACCGAGTCCTCCCGCTGACGTCAGCCCGGGAGGAGGGGGAGAAAGGAGAGAGACATCGCCGACAATCAGCTGAGTGCTGGGAGCCGCGCTCACATAAGTACAATCGGACACCTTTTTTTTACAGAACACAAGCTCAGAGACACTTATTAGAGGGGGGAGAAGGACGGACACAGGAGAGCAGGGCTGCAGCTGACGGCTGTGGCTGATGAAATCACGCAAACGGACCACGGTGTCAGGGCTCAGCAGCCATGATTATTGTGGTCAGTTTGCAGACGGGAGGGTATAGCCAGGCAGGATTTGACAGGTATTTCAGGTGATACGGGGGTCCAAATGACACAGCACAAGCACTGTGCTGTATAACATGCTTTAAGGGAACAGAATCTTTATTTTTATTTTTTTGGGTTAACAAACACTTTAACAAAACGAAGGATTCGTCTGGGGACACCAGACCTTTCCCCTTTCTTTATAACAAACACTTTAAGGGACTGCAATCTCCAAAAAAAATACTGGGGGACATTAATCAACACAAATGCCACTCCTTTCATGGTGTTGCATCTTAGAAATGTGTGCCCTTCAGTTGCAGATTAACCACTTGATTTACCTCTCCTCATGACAAGGCCAATTTTTGCTATATGGCACTGTGTTACTTTAACTGACAATTGCGCGGTCATGCAGCGCTGTCCATAAATGAATTGTATGTTTTTTGGGTTTTTTATTCCCACAAATAGAGCTGGTGGTATTTAATCACCACTGTGCTTTTTTCTTTTTAGCACTATAAACAAAAAAAGACCATCAGTTTTGCAAAAAAAATGTTTTACATTCCGCTAAAAAACATTATACGTATATTGATTGGTTGCGTAAAAGGTATAGCGTCTACAAACTATGGGATATATACTGACATTCTTTTTTTTAACACTACCGTGTTTCCCTGGAAATAAGACCTACCCCGAAAATAAGCCCTACTGTGTTTTTCAGGGAGCGCTGCAATATAAGCCCTACCCTGAAAATAAGCCCTAGTTTAAAGTGGTTGTAAAATCCTAAAATGCACTGTATTACAGTAGTATATCATGTAAATTGTGTATGTTTCTGTAATCTATATGTGATAAATACCTTCGTTACAGCGCTGCACGGCACTCAGCTGATCCCTCTCTGCTCTCCCCCTCTTCTTCGAGCTGTTAGCGAGGGATCTCACCCCCCCCCCCCTGCAGTGTTCAGAGTGGGAAAGACTGATCAGGCGGGTCACGGAAGTGCCGTGCGGTGCTATAAGAAGGTATTTATCACAAATAGATTACAGAAACATGCACAGTTTACGTGATATAATACTATAATACAGTGCATTTTAGGATTTTACACCCACTTTTACTCAGTTCTACTGGCCACTGGGGATTCCTGACAGGCAGGGAGGGAGATGGGGAGAGAAGACAGCACATGACAAGCCCTACCCCGAAAATAAGCCCTACTGGGTCTTTTGTTGTGAAAATGGGCTTATTTTGGTGGAAACACGGTAGTAATGGCAGCGATCAGTGACTTATAGCGGGACTGCAATATTGCGGCAACCAATCTGACACTGACATTTTAAAACTTTGGGGGAACCAGTTACATAAATACAGTGATCAGTGCTACATATATTTACTGTCACTGTACTAATGACACTGGTTGGGAAGGGGTTAAACATCTAGGGTGATCAAAGGGTTAAATGTGTGCCTAACCTGTGTTTTTGTGTACACTGTTGGGTGTTTTTACTAAGCGATGTGGTGGATTTTATTCCCTGCTTTGCAGGAAACAAAATCCACCACATCCCTGCTGATGGGATGGAGCTCCATCCTGTGTCTCCTCTCATCGATCAGCGTGTGCCAGCAGACATCCATTGGCCGGCACCCCCTGATCGGCTTCTGCACAGAACGGCCGCCCAGTAAATCTGCTATAGGGCGAACGTTAATTGATTAAATTCTCTTTTGCGTGAATGCAGTTATTCCTGTGATGAGGATGTTTGCTTTCTGTGACTGTCTGCAATAATAATGCAACCTCATCACATTTTTAGCATAAGATATGACTGATTCATGAATGGAGGAAGCACCAAAAAAATAACAAATTTTGATAAAATTCTACAATGCAACTGAACAATGGATGCAAGGAATGCAACAATATTGATTAATGTCCCCACTGTTCTCTAATAACTGTAATGTGTTACACACCGACAATGTAAAGATTGCCTCCATGTTGCCATATTGCACTGAATATTACAGAAGATGTCAATGGACAGGTAATTGTTAATAACATTAAAGTAATATTAAAGTGATTGTAAGGGTTTTTTTTGTCATATAATACTTATCTCCACTGTGCAGCTCGTTTTGCACAGAGTGGCCCTGAACCTCGTCTTCTGGGGTCCCCCGGCGGCTCTCGCGGCTCCTCCCCACATCAGATAACCCCCTAGGAGAAGCGCTCTCCCGGGGGATTACCTTGCAGGCGCGCTCCTGAGTCCAGCATTCGGCGTCCATTGAGGCCGAATGCAGGACTCGGCCCTGCCCCACAGCGCCCACTTCATTGGATTTGATTGACAGCTGCGCTGCTATCAATCTATCCAATCAAGAACCGAGAACCCCGAGGAGAGACAGCGTGTCCCCATGGGTCAAGTTCTAGGGCTCAGGTAAGTAAAACGGGGGGGGGGGGCTGGGGGGCTGGTCACTGCCAGGTGTTTTTTCACCTTAATGCATAGGATGCATTAAGGTAAAAAAACATGATAGTTTAGAACTCCTTTAAATTACAATATGGCTTGTGTAATAATTATACTGTATATGCTATATTATTTATTTTTTGTTTGCAAATTTTTTTTCCCACAAAAGTTAAGTTAATGTTTAAGCACTGCTGGCAACGTTATAGTGTATCCTAATCTCTGTCTGGATGATTTGGCCTAAATGCTGGGCTTGACTTATACTTTCTGTTCCCCTAGGTCAAAAATATTGTGACAGCATCCCCCCACCCTCTTTTTCCAGTCGACCGACTAGTTGTAGTGTCTTATTAACAAGATCAGATATAGCCACACAAGACACAGCAAGGCACAAACTCTGCAGGGGCAGCCAGATTACATTGGCAGAAATATGTCACTGGCAGTCAGCAACATGGCATGTGAGTTTATGTTCTGTAAAGTGAAGTAAATCAAAATTCACTAAGGGGAGTGCCCAGAAAACTGTGTTCGCTCAACCCTACATCTTCTTATCCAGTGAATATAAAGTAAGTATAGCAACAATGATTGATGAAGAAAGAAAAAATCTAAATTGTAATAGAAAAGAAAAAAATCAATTTCTCTCTCCATCTGCCTTGCCTTTGAAAACCTTAGAGGACAACATCTATAGGGCAGCAGATGCTTAATGCAGCATTCTTTGTGAATGTACAGAATCAAGCTTTTATGTTTAAAATAAGATACCTTGAGATGGGAAATGAACACCTGGCAGCAGGAAGCTTTGCATAACTGTAGACATGAGTAATGCTATGTGATTTTTTTTTAGCAGGGTTTACAAAAATAGCATGTTTTAAAATATATATTTGTCTTCATAGAACTCTAAAATTTAGTACTTGCATTTTGATGCAAACCTACAAAATAGAATACTTAAAAAAAAAACAATAAACTGTGTTTAAAGTGTTACTCAACCCAGGACCCTGCATTCACAATATCTGGTCTCCCACAGTACACAGAACATGGAAATGCAATTATTTTAGCATTTGCATCTAGGATGGAAAAGGACTTGGGGGTCCTAGTGGATGATAGGCTCAGCAATGGCATGCAATGCCAAGCTGCTGCTAATAAAGCAAACAGAATATTGGCATGCATTAAAAGGGGGATCAACTGCAGAGATAAAACGATAATTCTCCCGCTCTACAAGACTCTGGTCCGGCCGCACCTGGAGTATGCTGTCCAGTTCTGGGCACCAGTCCTCAGGAGGGACGTACTGGAAATGGAGCGAGTACAAAGAAGGGCAACAAAGCTAATAAAGGGTCTGGAGGATCTTAGTTATGAGGAAAGGTTGCGAGCACTGAACTTATTCTCTCTGGAGAAGAGACGCTTGAGAGGGGATATGATTTCAATTTACAAATACTGTACTGGTGACCCCACAATAGGGATAAAACTTTTTCGCAGAAGAGAGTTTAATAAGACTCGTGGCCACTCATTACAATTAGAAGAAAAGAGGTTTAACCTTAAACTACGTAGAGGGTTCTTTACTGTAAGAGCGGCAAGGATGTGGAATTCCCTTCCACAGGCGGTGGTCTCAGCGGGGAGCATTGATAGCTTCAAGAAACTATTAGATAATCACCTGAATGACCGCAATATACAGGGATATGTAATGTAATACTGACACATAATCACACACATAGGTTGGACTTCATGGACTTGTGTCTTTTTTCAACCTCACCTACTATGTAAAAAATAATAACTGCTAAATACCTTTTCTCATCGGCAGTTAGAGCGGTCTTGTGACTTCTGTCAGTGTCCAGCCAAGCACTGGTTCAGGCTGGGTTCACACTGCTGTGATGTCTGATATCGCATGTGATTCACGCCGCACCGCAGTGCAAATCACATGCAATGCCTGTGCAATGCGAATTCAGCCATACAGAATGTAAGGCTGAATTCACATCACATTCAAAACAAAGTCGTGCAGGACCCTTTTTTTGGTCTGCACCCATGGGATCCGATTCCTATCCGAATTGACAGTTCGCATTGTGATATGCAAGCTGATCTGGGGTGTCATTAAGTTTGTATTGGCACTCCCAGCGGTTTGCATAATGCAGTATGAACTGCCTGTGAGTCAGGTGCGATGAGGGGAACCCGCAGCGGATTTGCAGGGTTTCCTGCTCTCACCAATGTTAACCCTGCCTAAAGCTTGTAGGAGAGGTTTTCTGACACTCCTATGAGACTGCAAGACCCCTGACCGTGTCTCGACAGTGCTGATTGGCCCGGTGCTGATCACATGCATCCTCCCAAGAAAAAAAAAAACCTCTCTAGAAATACACACCAAACTGAGCATGTGCAGCCTGACTCCATAGACTCTGTGTTATAAGGAAATTATTAGGAGTCAGTGGAAGGAGGGGAAGAACAGAGAAGACAGGATCAAATAGCCTTTTTACACAATGCGTAGGATTAACCCCTTAGATTCCACAGTGAGTATAACAAGCATGCTTTACTGTATATACAGACTGATTTTACTGTTGTGGGTTTAGTAACACTTTTATGCTGGAAAATATATGTGAAATAATAAATGTGAAAATCTGTGCAAGAATGGAAACAGGAGCACTCGGGAAACAGGAATACTCAGATATCAAACCAATATATACTAATAATGTGTTGTACTGATAATTATACATAAACCATATCACTATGTCCACATTGTTGAGATCCAACAATAGAAAGTCTCCTTCACCATCTACTCTGATACCACCACCACCAATATAGCTCACTTACTAGAGTTCAAGACCCTGAATTATAGAGGTCTGACAACGCTTGTAATATAGTCAGCAAATCTCATGGCTCAAAATTTCTTCCAGCAAAAAGGGTAATTGATCCTCAGAGTAGTCATCCAGCAGTATACAGATTAATCTCAGACAAAAGCAAGAAGAGGAGAAGACCTCATAGAGTAGTATATTACAAACACTTTATTAAAATGTAAGTTATCTACTCACAGGAACAGAACAACATGAACAACATGAAGTACAAACAGAATGGGTGGACCACTCCGGTGTAATGACATCACCGCTAGGCCCAGTTCTGACTCGTTTCATTCCACAGGATATCCTTGGAGGGTTGCCGGAGGGTTGACACAGAGCGCATATCAGCCCCTCCTCCCACTTCCTCCTCACTGGCTGTGATTGATAGCAGCAGGAGCCACCCGCTCGTGAGGAGGGAGAGAGTGGAGAGAGTCACTTCTCTCATGCACAGCTCTGGATGAAGATCTGGCCCGGGTAAGTGTAAGGAGGAGCTGGGGGGGGGGGGGCTGCACTCAGGTTTTTTACCCCAATGCAGAGAATGCCTTCACTCTTTAGAACCACTTTAAGACCGCTTTCACACTGGAGGCATTTATCAAGCGCTTTTGGGCTAAAAATAACATCTATAAAGCGCCTGAAAAATGCTTCCCCTGCAGCCCCAGTGTTTGAGCCTGAGTGCTTTCACACGGGGCAGTGCGCTTGCAGGACATTAGAAAAAGTCCTGCAAGCAGCGTCTTTGGGGTGGTGGAGGAGAGGTGTACACACCTCTCCTCCACCGCCCCTGCCCATTGAGATGAATGGGCAGCAATGCCGAAGCGCCTGAAAAGCAAAAAGCACTGCTAAAGCGACGGTAAAGCGCCGCTAAAACTAGCGGCGCTTTACCACTAACGCCTTGCGCAGCTCAGTGTGAAAGGGCTCTAAGTCTCAATCAATAGACTGCAAGGTATCGTGTCATGAACAAAACATTACAAAATACCACTGAAAACCATACATTTATGGTAGTACATAGCATTTAGATTTCAGCATCCGCTGAGGTTATATTAGAAAAGAAAACAGGATCTGAAACCAATGCTGATTATTATGTCAGTGTTTGTTAACATGACAGGTTATCCCTGAGGTCTATTAAACAACAATGTAACTAGTGCTACACATGTCATTAGCCACATGAGGTAGATTGTGCTATCAACACTTTCTGCATCATACATTTGCTTGTATTCAATTCTACAGACAACAATTATAGGTGTTTCCATGGAATGTATGCATTTCCTACAAAAGGAATGGCAGCAGCAAGTTAAAGTGTATATAACGTCAACACCAGTGTTAGTTTGGACATCAAATTTCGATTCACAGTAGTTTTATTCATAGTCTTTTGACTAAACTGTCATTTTAGTTTTAGCCGTATTTTAGTGATCTGAATTGTTTTAGTCGTATTTTAGTTGACTAAAATCTCCAGTACATTTTAGTGGACTAAAATCATTTTAGTTGACTAAAATAGAATGGGTTTTGTTAAATTATAATGCATTATTTAAGCATTTCTCTAGAATTTCCAAACTCATTAAATACTCCTGGAGTAAAAATATAATAACATGTTATTATTTATGGTATTAAGGTTTGAACAAACTACAGACACAGATTTAGCCATTGTGATATATGACCAGTGTTAATTTTTTATGTCAAATTTCGATTTAGTTTTAGTCATAGTCTTTTGGCTAAAATGCCATTTTAGTCATTTTTTTAGCCATTTGAATTGTTTTCGTTTCAGTCATATTTTAGTCAACTAAAATAGTGTTAATTTCATAGAATTTTTTTGACAAAATGAACACTGGTCAACACCTTTATTTTTAATTTGACTAGAGTAGGGAAAATATAAAACCTGTAAAATGTATTTATTACTGTCTGTGTGCCATTAGGGAGATTTGTGTTCACTTCCTGCTCAAGGGAAGCAACAGGAAGTGTAACCCAGGAAAGAAGTCCCTGCACCACTTTGGAAATCGTAGCCCGCACAAGAACTGTGAGTACAGAGTGGTTCCCAGTGCCGGCGCGATTTCCAGTGCAAGCGGCGTGCCATTAATGGCACCTGCCCGTAGGTCACACGTTTCACTGTGCAGGTTGTTGCATCTGCAGGAATTTGTGTGGGTCCCGCAGAGGCGCCACCCACACATATGTGAACCTAGTTTAGACAGGAAAAGGAACAGGTGTCCCCATTGGAAGATTTTTGTCCTGGTAACAGATTAAAAAATTTCCCCCACTTTCTGTCTTATTGACAATTAAATCAGTACAAACAGAGAGGGTAATCTTACCAGTCGGACGCACAGAGAGCAATAAAACTTATTAGGGGTTCTGTACCTCTCCTAATCTATCCAAAACCTCAAAAAACTGTTTGAGCTATACATACATTTAAAGTATTTCCATGTATTGCAAAATAAGTCATAAACATTATATAGGACCCTGGAAAAGTAAGTTGTTTCTTACTTCTACTGAACGGACATCAGTCATGGTTTAGCTTTCTTCTATTATTATGTCATACGCATTTCATGTATAACACAATTCATATCCATGTATTACATTGGTGCCTTTTTGAACCCCAATTTGAGTATGTATGGAGTTTCTTCTACCCTTGACTTTTTCACTGCACATTTTATCACCTTTTATTATTTGGAAGTTTGGAACTATAAAAATAATTTCCATGGGTAAGCATATCCTAATCCCAAGTCATGTAACTTAGGAATTTAGGATGTTCAGAAGTCAATATTTCCACTGTATTTTTTTTTTATTCCAAAAAGAGTAACATTGCACGGGTTTCATTAAAGAATATTTCATCATATCAAAAATTGGCTTTTTTTTAGTCAATTGCTATGTTCCTTTAAAACAAGCCAGCACTGTAGGTATACTCTAGGTCAGGGGTGTCCAAGCTTTTGACCTTCCCGGACCACATTGGAAAATGAGGAATTGTCTTAGGAAACACATAAAATACACTAACAAAAAGGATAACTGATGAGCAAAAAAAGTCAGGCAGATCACAAGTTAAAGCGGAGTTCCACCCATTTAAAAGTCAGCAGCTACAAAAGGTGTAGCTTCTGACTTTTAATAAACAGACACTCACCTGTCCCACGGTCCAGCGATGCGGCCACCCGAAGCCTCGCTCCTCTCCCCCTCCTCTCCACGACGCTGGCATAGCAAGTGTGGGCGCCCAGCTGTAATAGCTTGAGACTTCACAGGTGGGCATACACTGCGCATGCACGAGTCACGCTGCACTGTCTTGAATGGCTGGGCAATCTTCTGAGACCTGTGACATGTCCCAGAAGATTGCAGGGAGGGAGGGGGGAGAAGTGAACTTCTGCTTGGTGCCGCAGGCCAGGAGAGGAAGTGGGAGCTGGGTACCTGTCAAAACCAGGTACCCTCTCCAACCCAAAAAAATGACATTCCAAATGTGGCATGTCAGAGGGTGATGAGTACTTAAAGCAGAAGTAAAATTTTAAGGGTGGAACTCCGCTTTAAAGGGGTTGTAAATATTCAAGGTTTTTAAAAAAAACAAACAAACATGTCATACTTACCTGTGCAGTTGGTTTTGCACAAAGTGGCCCCGATCCTCCTCTTCTGCGGTCCCTCAGTGGTGCTCCTGGTTCCTCCTCTTTTGAGTGCCACATCGGAGAAGCGTTCTCCTTTGTGGACACCCATGCGAGCGCGCTCCAGTGCCCTGCTTCTGCATCTATTGACATAGAAAGCAGGACTCGGCCCCGCCCCCCGGCGCCTGCGTAATTGGATTTGAATGACAGCAGCGGGAGCCAATGGCTGAATTGCTATCAATCTATCCAATCAGGGCACGAGATACCGGCCGGAGCTGATGTGCTAGTTCCGTTGTGGGAATTAAGGGGCTCAGGTAATTATAAGGGGGGCGCTGCTGCAGCACAGGAGGTTTTTCACCTTAATACATAGAATGCATTAAGGTGAAAAACGGCAAGAGTTTACAACCCCTTTAACAATCACTTATATAGATAATGTACCCATCTGAGTTATAAAACTTCCATTCTTTTGTAATATGTTTTATTATAAAAGTAAAAGAGGGCAACATAAAACTAGTGTGATATTTGACACTGTTTTCGATAAACTAACGCATCAATATCTGGTTCCATGAATGTAGTAGCAGTTCTCAATGAATTCTCAAGGTGCTCATCAGATAATTTGGTTCTAATTTGCCCTTCGTGTGCTATAGGGGCTGCTGAAAACTGATGTCATGAATAAAGCGTGATGAGCGGGATATTTTACTTTGGGAAGACAAAAGTCCAGTAAAGTGACACTGTCAAATTCTTCTCCAGCCGCATGTGTTCACTAATGCCGCGTACACACGGTCGTACTTTTCGTCTACAAAAGTCCAACGGACGCTGACGGACTAAAGCTGGCTGGTAATCCGATCGTGTGTGGGCTTCTCCGGACTTTCAACGTACTTTTTTAGCCTCAAATCCGACGTACTTTAGATTTGAAACATGCTTCAAAACTTTACTTCGTAACTACGACGGACCCCGAAGTCCGCTCGTCTGTATGCTAGTCCGACGGACAAAAAAACGACGCATGCTCATAAGCAAAAACTAAACGGAAGCACTCGGTCTAGTAAAACTAGTGTTCGTATTGTAGGTAGCACATTCATCACGCTGCAAAATCTGTGATCGTTGAATGCAGCGCATTTTATTTCTTCATTACGAATGCTCTATAAAGAACGAAGGTGTTTTGCTGTTCATATTCAGAGTTCTCCCAAACTGATTTCTGGATTCTTTTTCTCTTTGATCTCATGAATGATATAGTATGCTTTTTAAAAACAATGTTTCCATACTAATATAATACTTTTTACCTTTTTTTTTTTTTGGTTTTTTTTGTGTGGAATCATATTTTCTTGTAATTTTTATCCAGATATTTATTTTATGATTGGTGTTGAACTTTTTTATATGTTTATCTCTATATTTTTAATTTTCATTTTTTGGTGTTTGTAAAGTTACCACAAATAACCCATTTGTATTTTTTTTTTTTGTTTTTTTTTTTAAATTTTTTTTTTTTATATTTTTTAGGTTTGTAAAGTTACCACAAATAACCCATTTGTATTTTTTTTTTTTGTTTTTTTTTTTACATTTTTTTTTTTTATATTTTTTAGGTTTGTAAAGTTACCACAAATAACCCATTTGTATTTTTTTTTTTTGTTTTTTGTTTTTAATTTTTTTTTTTTATATTTTTTAGGTTTGTAAAGTTACTACAAAGAACCCATTATAATGTTTTTTTTTTCTAGTGATTATTTTTTATTTTTAAGATAAAGTTAACCCAAAGCACCGTTTTTGGTTATGTATATTTTTGTTCTTTCCCAGACTTACCACTCGAACATTATTAACATTAGTAATGTATTTTTGTTGTGTTTTTGCAAACTCAATGAGATTGTTGTCCCTTGATAATTTAACATTGTGTGTAAAATCAATGATTTAAAAGAAAACACATAAAGTCTTTTGCTAAACTCAAAAAAAGATCCATTTATTCATGGTCAAAATAAAAAAAAGAGGAAGTCAACGCTGGAAAAAGTCTGTGTACCAGAAAATTGGGATCTTGAGGAGTCCATATAAGAGGGAGCACAATCTGGTCCAAGAATCCCAGAGATCAACAGCACCAGCAGATGATATAGATGTCCCCAGACTGTGGTACTACAACAGCCTGCGTCTTCTGTCAGACCAGACTGAACCCAGGTCATCACTTTCTTCTCTTCCCTGCAGCCTTCCCTCCACGCTGCCCTGCACCCTTCCCTGCAGCCTTCCCTGTAGCCTTCTTTGGAGGCTGTGGCTGTGGTGTTTCAGTTGTGGCAGGAGGAGGAGGAGGAGGAGGAGGAGGAGGAGGAGGGGGGGCTGCCTCATGTAGTTGTGTGTTTCGGGTTAGCGTGCCCTGCAGCCCCTTCTGGATAGTTTCCCCAAATAGGCGCTCGCAAATGAGACGCTGCTCCCAGTCCATTTGTAGAAGCCTGCTGGCTAAGTAGCAGCCATAGGCCTCTTCTGCTTCGGGGGGGCTCCTCAAAAAACGTGTGGCCTCTTGCATGAGGCGCAGGGATGCCTCCTGTGTGACGGCCCCCTTCCTGGCCCTTTTTTTGGGAAGGCGGAGGGGAGGCACTTGGGATTGGGTCATGCTCCTACTGGGCCCAGCCACCTCACTGGGACCAGCCACCTCACTTGGCCCAGCCCCCTCACTGGGACCAGCCACCTCCTGCCTGACACTGGGCCCAGCCTCCTCCAGGATGATGGGGAATCCGGCCTCCTCCAGGCTGTCCATGGGCCCGGTCTCCTCCTGCCTGCCACTTTCCACACATTCCTCCTGGATGGACTCATCCTGTGTATAAAAAAAGGACATAGTTTTAGTATATTTTTTGGGGTTCATCAATGACACACAATTTATTTCTCATGACTAGCAAATTTAATGTGAATACATCTCTTTAATAAAAGAGTCTAATCAGACACCCTAATTTTTTCTAGCAGGTGCCAAACATATTTAGCTACTCCTGTCAATTGATATGTCTACACAATTTTGAGTGCAAAAATCTGTGAGAAAATTCTAACATCCAGTTAACCTCATTAATATTAGTACAGTAAATATTGTTTAAACTAATTTACCTGACTCCAGATGGTCATATCTGGTTCATCCAGGATGGAAGACCCAGCTTGCTCCTCATCAGCCTCTGCTGGGGTGGAGGGAAGGGTGGAGGGAAGGGTGGAGGGAAGGGTTGAAAGTGATGCCCTGGCTTCAGTCTGGTCATCAAGAAAACGTAGTTGATTGTAGTACCACAGCCTGGGTACATAAACATCATCTGCTGATGCTCCTGATCTCATAGATTCCTGGATCTTCTTATGCTCCCTCTTATACATATTCCTCAAGCCCCCAATTTTCTTGAGCAATATCTCCATTGTTGCGTCCGGGATGGTCGCCTGGACAAAGGACAGAAGTCTCTCCAGCGTTGACTTCCTCACATGCTTAGCATAATACTGAGGGTGTTTTACCTCCCACAAATTCCTCATCTCTCGATATTTCGTAATGAAAGCAGTAAGGAACTCTGGATCCTTAAATAGGGGATTCATTATATCTGGAAAATATAAAGTCACAAGACAAAAAACACTTATTAGGTTTCTGCTAACCCCTCATCATCTTCTCCCTATGTAGGCCTCATCAATCTATCAAGCCATATAGGCCGCTTGCTAGAAAGTCATGACCATAAAACCCCCCCCCCCAAAAAAAACAAATAAAATTAAAATTAAAATTACCTTCGTTTTGTAACGTCCTGGTCCACTATCACCTACGCACAGTACGTACGTACGACACGTGC